>JAJHPC010000020.1:6412484-6962484 GCA_024447665.1 Juncus inflexus | reverse complement strand
ATTCATTCAAACCTTCTGATTGAGATATGATAGCTAAAAACAAATTCAACAGTTCTCACTACATCAGGGATATAATACAAAACATCAATTCAACCAATTATATGATTATGTTTTAATAACCACACACATGTTGTCATAAAATATCAATAAATCTGAAAAAATTAATGGCTAAGATATAACAAAAATTTGGATCGAACGGTTAAGATAAAAGTGATGATGTAGCTCAATTAGAATGCTTAAGAGGAGATGAAAAATAAGAGATTGGAATTAATTCACTGAGTCATCTAGTGGGTAAAAGATATTTTTTTTGTTGTTTTCAATTTACCTAATCAATTTTATTAGTTCAATTCTCATGCACAACTTTATCTGTATTAAATTAGAAGTTCCTATAAAATTAGAATACAAAATATTTTAAAAACGAATGATAATTAATAATATATTTTAATATGTGATGCAATATTATATAAAAAAACATTGTCAAATTATTTTACATAATCATACTAAATTATTTTGTACTGTTGAACAATTTCAAATTTTAATTTAATTTTACATAATTATAATTTCATGCATCGTATTCCTATAATGAAATGAGTGAATAATTAAAATTCTTGTTATGTATCGTGAATATTAATATAATTCAAAATAATTTAGTTATGATCGCTCTTCTGCCTTTATTAAATCTACAAAATTAATAATTATTATCATTTTTTGGTTCAAAAAAAATATTAAATCATTTTTTTTAATATTGTTTTGTGTACCAATTGCTGCAGTATTAGATAAAAGATATATGGTGGGTCCTAGCTAGACTGCATGGCGTCGTCGACTTTTTGACAGACAGCCGTATCAATAGAAAGTTAGAAAGCTGATAAATCATGTCAAGATTGAGTTTTTTCTTTGTTTTGTATAGTTTGATTTAGTTCAAGAATTATTATTATTTGATTCTCTGTTTTATATTCTATTTCTGTTTGACCCACGACCAAAATAAAGCAAGCAAAATTGATACACATGTTTTTTGATTAATCAAACCTCTAATTTTCTAAATTGACAAACATTAATAATAATTTACAGTTTTGACTCGAACTAATATTAATTAACTCAATAAATTGATTTTGTACTTAACATGCGTCGATTATATTTTAGTTAATTTTATTATATTCGATTTAGTTTTTAATAATTTGATGTATGCTGTTCGATTTAGATTTCAGAGCACCTCTAACTTCAAATCTTGAAATAATTTAAATTAGACGGCAATGTTTGTTTTGTTATGAGTCTTATGACCCTTAATTAAGCATGTTATTAGGCTTTAATAAAACCTTAAATTAGGGAAGCACCAGGGCCCCACAAGCCACAAGGAATACACCTTATTATTTTTCTTATACCAAGTTCCCATCTGTAATATTTTTATGAATATGATAAATCATAATCAACATGTATGAATTATTTTCTAATATTACCTTAAAATAGAAAAGTTCGCAAAAATAAGCATTCATATTTAAGTTTAATATAATTTTCAAACTCCGAAAGTTCAAATTTTATTGTTTTTATTTCTTCTTATTTCAAACTCTAAGTAGAAATTAACAATTTTATTTTTTCCTTTAATTTGATGGAAAAATAATTATTTCGAATATAATTCCGAATATTTAAGGATGTGCAAATTCAAAACACAAAATTGTTAATGTTTCAAACTTTTTATCATGAAGATATTTGAGAGAACAATTCACGCAATGCTAGAAATCCAAAAAGTAGTATGCAACATGAAAAAAAAAATTTAAGAGAAAAAAGAAATTAAAGAACTAGTATATTAGATCATGCAAAGTGTAGTTCAGTTGAGGAACTTAAACTCTATTTTTCTTAGATTGAACCTACAACCGTGATTTAATAGAATTTAGATTCGAATTTGAAAACTCTCCCAAAATTTTAAAATGCACTACCGCTTGAATCTTACAATGCCTTTACATTATGATTAAATTACAAAATTGTCTATAACTACAAAAGTCATAACCGCTGGCATTTGACCTCTCCGATATTCTAATTATCCAAAACCAACTAGGCTTGATTTTCAATTTGTTTATGTAACTAACTCAATTCATAATTTCGAATCCCAATCAAGTAACAAACATTATATTTCAAATTCCGCATTAGTTCTTATACACCTCGTTTAGTATTTTTGGCATTTTAATTTTTAATCACGAAAGTATGATTTAAAAACAACTGTTGAAGATTCAAGTGGTGTGATATTAGCTCCATATTTTTATAGATGAGTGATTCAAATCCCATTAGCAAAATTAATTTAAAATTTAGATAAGAATGTGAGCTTATTCTAAAGAGAAACAAAACAAACGATTATTTATTTGTAGATTAGTTGAGAGAATTATGTTAAAAATTAGATTTGTCATCATTAGAATAATTTAATGATAAGATACTAGTTTTATCGTTCTATAGGTGAGGAGTTCGAATCATACGTTTAGCATAACTTATTTAAAAAAGAATAAAAATTAAGAGATCGTTTGTTTGTAGTTTCCTCTCAGAAAAGACAATCCGATTATCTTGAATATTTAGTAAATTGAGGGCTTCGAACTTAAATATGAAATAAATCCAGATAATAATTATATCATTTATTTTTCTGCCACAATGTTAAATAACCTCCTCTAAATCCAACTACAAAATCAATGCTTTTAGTTGTTGTTAGAAATGAGCCAACTTTTGAGCATAAAGAAAAACAATGAATATGAAAAAATCAATTTATGGTCGAGGAATCCAGATGAGTAACACCATAGGCCACTCTCTTTTGGAGGACCCAGCTAATTAAGTATCTTTCTTCAATTCTACAAAATTATAATATTGGGGTTATTTGGAATTTAGGCATAATACAAGCCCCATTGAAAATTAGTAAATTACCCATTTCTGAATTTTGGGGCAATTTTTTGGACACTTGGAAAATCTTAATATATGGCATATACACAAGTACAACATTAGAAATATCATAGAAACATCTTCAAAACAAAGAAATAAAATATCGAATCCAATCAAAACTTCGCAATTAAGTATGTTTGGGCGAGAATAATACTAGAATTGATGACCTTCCGAAAAGTTCTCGTATTGCATTCCTTTTAAACTCCCTCAAAAAATAAAAATAAAATATATATATATATATATATATATATATATATATATATATATATATATATATATATAT
The DNA here is from genome assembly GCA_024447665.1 of Juncus inflexus. Taxonomy (NCBI): domain Eukaryota; kingdom Viridiplantae; phylum Streptophyta; class Magnoliopsida; order Poales; family Juncaceae; genus Juncus; species Juncus inflexus. The sequence continues at coordinate 6,959,288 of JAJHPC010000020.1, read as the reverse complement.
ATATATATATACAAAACAGAAAAAATGTTAGGCATACCCATACCCATTCTATATTATCTAACAATCCTCACATTATGATTTTTCTAAGTATGAAAAAGTAAGGATAAGCAGTAATCTATACAATTTTGGAAAAAGAGGCTATTCATGATATTTAACAATTTGGAGGATATATCTAATATTTTGAGATTTTGTAGGTAACATATGAAATCGGCTGGAATTTTTTATGACCAAGGGACAGCAAACAACAAATGCACATTCCTTCTAGGAGTTCATGCCGACTTAATTTTGGATCTTCTGCTACTCTCATTTATATATTGTTCTATGTAGTCATTTTTACAAGACTCACACAGTCACACTGTTTCTTATAAGGGACAATATATACATATTGTTAACTAAAAACAGTTATATTCATTATTTACAAAATCCATAATGTTTCATCTAATATGATGTAATTATTTTGTTTTTTGTGAAGAGAAGAAATAACAAGTAAGAGTCGAAACATGAAACAGTTAATAATGAGCTACATCATCAAGTAAAATATTAAGAATTTTAGCAAGTTAAATGTAACAATAAATCAAATTTAGTAAGATGATACTAAGTTCAATTATGTTTCTATCTTCGCCCGCCACTAATGAGAATTTGCATTTTTATCCCTGAATTTTTGTTCATTTATAAGCCTCAATTATTGAGTTGATGTATTTTTCCATCATTTTTTTGTGAATCATATTTATCCCCTCGACTATTAAGTTGACTTAATTATTTTTTCCTTCACATAAGTTTTTTCTATTAATTTTGTCACGTAAGTGATTACATGAAATTTTTTAAATAAAAAAAATAATTATACATCACACCGAAAAGTATCGAACAAAAATATTCCTTATTCAACCTTCATGAATTCATAATAAAGAAAACACAATATATTAGCACTAGATTTTTTTTTAATAATGTTGCAGGATTGACTAACATGGGATCACATCTATTTTCTTTCTACACGTAATTTTATTATACTATTTTATATCTTTATGAAGTTCATGTAGAATGAATAATTAAAATATATATTATATGTATTTTAATATGATGTGCAGTAATTATTTTATCTTTAAAAAATAGTAAAATAAAATCAGCACTTTCTTATCAAAGTTTAATATATACTTAAGCACTCAACTGATGAAAGAGGGGGATGTATTAAATCAATAATTGAGGGTAAAAATATTCAAAAAAAAATCAAAGGTCTTTTGCATCAACTAAATAGTAGAGAGATTACAAATGAACCAAAATAAGATGAAGGAACAAAAGATATATGTTATGAAAATAATTAAGGAATAAATTTTATACTTTTTCCAATATTTTTCCTTTAGCATTACCTTGACCACACAGGATGCCATTAAGAATTTATGTATAATTTTTTTTTAAGAGAAAAAGCCCGTAGGCATAGTAAATGGTTCATAAGTCATAACTCAACCGACCAAATCCACTTTGTATGCAAACCCAAAAGGCTAGCCCCAGTAGCCATAATGTAAAAGTAGGCTGCAAATATAGATTATTTTAGAAGGGAACTTTTTCAAAACCCCCGTAACTTTTCTTAATATTATCAAAAACTTCCGTTCTTTTTAGATTTCTTTCAAAAACCCCCATTTTTTGACGTTTCTTCAAAAACCCGCTAACTATTTTTAATATTATCAAATAACCCCCCACTTTTAATTATATATTTTGAAATGACCATTTATGCTCTATTTTATTATACCTCTAATTACTTTTTTTTTTGTTTATATTCCAAATAATAATTGAAAATATATTTTTTATGTACAAAAAATGAAAAAAATAATAATTCGAAATTTTCTCAATATATTGCATGTTAGTATATTTTTTATTATACCTCTAATTCTGCAGTATGTTAGTATTTCCCGTCAAGCACCGCTACTGCATGTTAGTATTGCTATTTTACTCCAACTTATATTTAAAATATATTCCAAATATATATTTTTTCTTTTTTTCATACATATTTAGAAAAACTACTTTTTTGGGAAATTCTTCAACCCCCGCCCCCTAACTTTTCAAATTCTTCAAAAAGCCCCCCAATAAAGTAAGTTGAATTTTTTTAGCCCCTATGAAGTTAACTTTAACTTCTTCATCCAATTAAAATTTTTGAAAGACGAAAATGCTCCTTACATATATTTATTCAGGAAAATTTTCAAAAACCCCCTAACATTTATGAATATTATCAAAAAACCACTAACTTTTTTGATTCTTCAAAACCCCCTATAAAGTTGATTGAATATTTTTTTAGCCCCCTACATACACTTTTTCATCCAAAGTTAACTTCATTCATATTAATTTTTTTATTATTACCATTTTAACCCCATGATGAAATGAAAAATAATGTATATCTTTGATAAATTTGAACATAATTTTATTAATGAAACGAAATTTATTTTATATGTATGAAATATTTTACTATATAAAAATATTTGAGCAATTTATTTTTCAAATAATTTTCACTAAAAGTTAATTAAATAAATAACCAAAAATAAATCTTTTACCGTAAAATTAATTCAAATATCTCTTACATTTTTTATTTCGGATAATTTTTTTATTTTTTTTCATTGTAATTTTTTTGATAAATAAATTATTAAAAATTGTCAAAAACATATTTTGTGCATTTGTATATGATAATAAAAAATATCATAATTTGATTGTTATGTTAATATGAAGGGTAAATTGGTCATTATAAATTTTTTAACACTAACATTCATTATATTGGATGGAAAAGTGAGCATAGGGGGTAAAAAAAAACTCAACTAACTTTATAAGGGATTTTTGAAGGAATCTAGAAAAGTGAGGGGATTTTTGATAATATTGAGAAAAGTTAGGGGGTTTTTGATAAATTTCCAATTATTTTCATATTTTATTTTATTCAATTAAAAAATAAATTTATATAAATTATAATCTAAATATAGGATAATAAAAAATTATTTTTTCATAATATAATACCATAAAATAAAAATTAATGCACCTTAAAATCATATCATAAAATATAGTCAAAATATATCGTGAAATAACTATATTAAAAAATATTTTTATTTATTTATTTTATATTTAATTGAACATAATAAAACATGAAAAAAATATATGTGAGGGACATTTTGGTCTTTTGAAAATTTAATTGGATGGAAAATGTTAAAGTTCACTCCACAGGGGGTTAAAAAAACTCAACCAACTTTATAGGGGTTTTTGAAAATTTTGAAAAAATAGGGATTTTTTGATAAGTACCATAAAAGTTAGGGGGTTTTTGAAGAATTTCCTATTTTTCAATATAATTTGGAATATTGAGAATAATAATCATAACCCTTAAAAAAGAAAAATAAAGATATATTCAAATGGGGGAGGGTAAAATGGTCATTTTTAATAATAGGACTAAATGAGAGGGTTTTTTGATAATATTGAAAAAATTTAAGGGGTCTATGAAGAAGGCTAAAAAAATAGATGTTTTAGAAGAAATTTAAAAAAATAAGGAGTTTTTGATAATATTAAGAAAAGTTGGGTTTTTTTTTAATCTCCCTATTTAGAAACAAGGGACTGACACTTTTTTAACCCTTCCAAAACTAGAAAATATCATATTTTCCAAACTTAAAAGTAAAACGTAAATTATACTTGAGAAGTAGACTATTAATTTTATTTCAAAATCTAAACTATATCATATTTCAGAACTACTAAAATTGCATATTTAGATTTACCAACACATAGAAGATTTTCTTATCAAAGATTCTACTTTGCAATCAAAACATGCAACATTTTTCTGCATCATAATTTACAATATGAAGAATATATAAGAAAATTGAGTGCACATCTTCTTGTATTTATAATTTTATCAATTTTCTTCTATATTCATTATGTTCTGAATTATGTTTCAAAGCATGTCGCATATACTTTGTACTTCTCCATACTTAGCTTTTGTATTTAAGCAAGATACTAGGATCATCCATTTAACACAAGTGTGGTTGAGTGACGTGATTACATTTTTGAAGCTACTCATGCAACATTCGCAAATCAAACAAATTGGCAGTTTCACATAGCATCTTCAAAGAATAAGAGAGACTAAAAATCTCCATGTGAAAAATAAATGATGTTGCGATACAAAGCTTATCTATGTTAATAGCTAATAAGACAGTGTATTGTTGGAAAGAAGGATTAAGAGAATTACGGAGAGAGGACATTTATCGATCATCAATGAATTGTGAGACTAGTTAAATGTAATAAATATTTTTGTCATGATTTGAACTTATGATTTCTCTCAAAATCCATTAAGAAACAAACCCTACTCTCCCTACCGGACTGGAACCCAATTCAACACTTCTTATTCTAAATTTAGCTCTTTGAGAATTTCAATCTTTATCTTTCACTTTATTTTATTGTATTTCTTATTTAAGTAACGACTGAATAGTTGTTAATATGTTTTGTAATCCGGATAATATTTTCATTAAATGAAATTGATGAGAGTATGCAATTCGCATTACACTCCATCAAAAAAAAATGTCCATTGAGGTATTCCATTTGAAATAACAAGCTTTGGCATCAATAGAAGTATTGGATAAAGAAGATTAACATGATTGTATTTGATTACATCATAATTATTTCATTAGATCCAACAATTCTAGATGATTTTAGACAAATAAATATATTTTGTATTCAGAATGACAAGTTGGGTATATATTTTGAATTTTACAAGAATAAGTTGGTTATTTATAATTTTAAAAGGGTAAATATCATATTTTGAATTTTTGTAAAGGATAACTTTGTAATTCCCCCTCAAAAGAAGTACAAATAAATTACTAATAAATCTAGGGTTATTTAAGCAAATATATCAAGTCAAAAGGAGAAGCAATAGTCAGCGGTTGAAGAGGAACATGTTTTTTAGTACTTTTATCCATTGTGGGGCTTATATTAATTTATAATTTTCCTAATTTATTTACTTAGAAAATAGAAAAACGCGCAGGGTATGGAAGAAGGCCAGAGGTAAGGAGAGCATATCAGTCCCTACATGCACATTTTTCTTTTTTTCTTTTTTATTTTTAATTAAGACCATAGATTTTATATTTCATTTTTAACTATGGTCAATTTCTTTGACCAAACTGATAAAGTGAGTCTCTAATTAATTATTTTATAATAATTGAATATTTATGTACAGACTTTCAAGAAATTAAAAATAATATGCTCGTACTTTATAACAATTAGAGTATGTGTGGTTAGTGATTAGGGATTCTAAACATACCTTTTATTAGATTTTGTTTAATTCATTACTATTTACTATACATTATATATTATATATATTCATATGATTTTGTTTAATTCTTACATGACTTGCTGAAATGAACTGTGCAAAATGAATCATTCATCTTTTCTAGAACTCTTAAGAGTAGTGGCAGATTTTGATCAAAATTTAGAAAGAACGGTAATGAAAAATACAAAAAAAAGGGAGGGGAGGGGGGGACTACATATAGCTTCCAATTATATATATAAATAATAGTATAATCATATATATATTAACAATTCAAAATCTTGGGGGTGACGTTGCCCCTCCTAATTAACCCCAACTTCTTATTTTTCATCTATTTTTGAGTCTCCTTAAGATGCTACATCATCACTTTTATCTCCACCGTTCGATCAATTTTTTTGTCAAATCTCCATCATTCATTTTCTCTAATTTATTGATATTTTTTGGCACATGTTTGTAGTTATTAAAACATAATCATATGATTGGTTGAACTGATGTTTTGTGTTACATCCCCGATTTAGTGAGAACCGTTGTAAATTTGTTTCTAACCATCAGATTTTAATCAGATGACTTCAATAAATCATAGTTCAAAGTTATGTTCAATTATTAATACCAATAGTTAATGAAGAGTTCACTCATTAAGATATAAATAATTTTTTTTTCTTCTTTATAAAATTATAATTCTTAAGGAATTATTTTATTTATCATTTTAAAATCATCAAATATAAATTTGTTGGAATTTTCTCTTTATTTTGAGTTCCATATTGTTATGGTTCTAATTTAATTATTTTCTTGCTAAAATATGTAAATAAAGACTATATAAAAGAAAAAATAAAAAATGATATGCTCATTAAGTTATATCTTATACCTTATTTTTTATCTCCTTTTAAGCATTCTCAAGAGACCTATCGTCAATTTTATCTTGGCCGTTGGATCAATTTTTTTTCAAATCTTAGTTTTTCATTTAAATTATTACCATAATATCACATAGTCAGTTAGATTAATGTTTCGTGTTAGATCTCCAATTACGTGAGAACTATCATATAAATTTGTTGGATTTTCTCTTTATTTTGAGTTCCATTCTGTTATGGTTCTAGTTTTTTTCCTGCTAAATATGTGCATAAAGACTATATAAATGAAGATGTACAAAAATGATGTGCTCATTAACTTATACCTTATACCTTATTTTTCATCTCTCTTTGAGCATTCTCAAGAGATCTATTATCAATTTTTATTTCGGCCGTTGGATCAAAGTTTTTTGAAATATTAGTTTTTCATTTAAATTGTTACCACAATATCACATGTACCAATAGTTAATAATAGTTTACTCATTAAAATATAAATAATATTTCTTTATTTCTTTAAAAAATTAGAATTCTTAATGAAATATTTTATTTCTCATGTTAAAATCATCAAATATAAATTTATTGGAATTTTTTATTTATTTTGAGTTTCATATTGTTATGGTTCTAAAAAAAAATTCGCTAAAATATATGAATATAGACTATAAAAATGAAGATGTACAAAAATAATATACTCATTAACTTATATCTTATATACTATTTTTCATATCTCTTTGAGCATTCTCAAGAGACCTATTTAATCTTAGTTTTTCATTTAAATTATTATCACAATGTCACATAATGACATTATTATGATTTCAATTACATTTTTTCTTGATAAAATATATGAATATAGATTATCTAAAAGAATATGTAATAAAATGATAAGCTTATTTATTTTTTATCCTTATGTAAAATTCTCAAGAGAACTATTACCAATTTTCTCTCCGCCGTCGAATAAAAAAATTGATAAAATATTAGCTTCTAATTTAAATTATTATCATAATCTCACATATTAAGGGTTTCATAATAACATATGTCTAATCCGTACAATTTTAACATTTAAAAAAAATAAGAAAAATAGTCGTGACAAATTTTTTTGAAGAAAATGAGTAATATTATATTTTCCTATGTAGTATACATATTTTTCCCATATATATAATATTACATATAATTATAATTTTTTATTTTTTTTAAGTTAATAATCTATAATTTAATCTTATGCAGTTTCAACTAAAATCTTCGAAATAAATTATCTTGCATTTTTTTTATCTCATTCAACTAAGACTCGATTAATACTTAATTTATTTTTCTAATATAATATGTTAAGACATAATGACATAAGAAAATCAAAGACAACAATTTTGAATTCTCATATATTATTATGTATTATGGATTCAGAAACTTTAATTTTGAATTTTTATAATTACACGTTATATATTATTATATCGAAATAATTATTAAATTGAAATACTCGCCGTGAATTGCGAACATTATCTAGTTTCTATTAAGATTCACTGCTTAAATATTTATTTGAAGAATCAGAACTATCAAGAGTTATGATGGTTAATTGTATTTTTTTTTTCCATAAAAAGAATGCAATACTTCTAATAAATGACATTTCTTATAAAGGGTGTGACTATTATATTAAATGACATATTTTAGAAAGAATGATATGATTCTAATAAATACATGATTCGCAGAATCAACTGACTCTGATCCAATCAATTTGAATTTGAATTGGAACTGGCAAGGCCCTATTCTCACAATTATACGAAATTGAAATTATTATAATAATAATCCGATTTTTTATAGGATTCGCTCGATTTCGATACGATTCAGTGGATTTAAATCCGAATCCTAAGTGACCAATTCTGCTTCTAATTTTTCAAACCATGATTAAATAAGATTTCTTAGAAAAGATACAATGATTTTATTTTATTAAATGATATTTCTTCGTAATGACACAATGATCCTATGAAATGATATGTATTAATTATTATAAATAATACAAATCATCAATGGAGGATCTTGACTAAATTTTTTTTTTTTTGGGGGGGAGGCTAGTGAAAATTACACTACAAATCTTAGAGGGGCAACTACACATAACTTCTAAATCTATCGCAAAATATAGTAATATATTTATATATGCATACTGATTCTCCAAAATTTGGGGAGCAACGACTGTCTCCTCTATTATCTATTAAGATTCACCATTGCAAATGATTCTATTAGATGATATCTTTTGAAAATGATATAATTGATTCTATTCAATGATATCCTTAGAGAGGATTTGCAAAATTCATTTTCTATGTATAATAGATAATTTGCCCTGGTGATTTTCTAAGCCTCCCCGAACCAAATTGCTTTAAGAAAAGTGAATCCTTTTGACAGGCAACATAAAATCCATTATACTATTTAGTAATAATATATTATCTATTGATATAATTTTGTATATATTTATCATTCTTATATTTTATTTTCTAATTACAGTTCAGACACGCTTGAATTAATATGTCCCATCTCACGATTATGATAAATTTGACGGGTATGCACATAATAACCCTTTTTAAATTATCTTTCCACCAACCATATAAATTCTTCCCATCCCTTGAATCCAACACCTCTCCATTGTTCATACAGATGTTCTATCTATAACTCATTTCGTCTCCCTTGCTCTTCATTCTACCAACCTTAATATTGTCTCCTCTTTCTTTACACCTCTTACAAAAATACTCTCCAAACCGACTAAAATTGCATATACATCATGGTCGTGCTGTCTGCATCGCCAATTTGTAATCAGACTGCTCGTCAGCCTGTCGGCATACCAGTTATAGATTTGTCGGAGCCACGGGCCGATGTGTCACGACTCATTTTGAAGGCTTGTGAAGAACTGGGATTTCTCAAAGTGGTAAATCATGGAGTATCCGAACGGACAATTGATCGAATCGAGAGCTTAATTTTGGAGTTTTTCTCTCTTCCGATGCAAGAAAAGGAGAAGGCGGGGCCGCCAACTCCGCTCGGTTACGGTGTTCGAAATATAGGGTTTAATGGTGATGTGGGTGAGTTGGAGTATCTCCTCTTGCATGCAAACCCTAATTTCATCTCTCAAAAGGCCAAGGTGATATACAAGGAAGACCCATCCTTTTTCAGGTTTGTCACATAAATGTACAAGATACATGTGTTATTCCTATTTTAATATATCTTCTGATGCATTGGCATCAAATCTTTGTAAGTTCAAATTTCAATAATTTTGCTTACAAATAAACTAAATTTCCTTTAACATTTCTTATATTTGAAAAAAAGAAGAATTTTAGAGACAAAATGGTAGAATTTCCAGAATTAGCCTTGCCTTGATGGGATAGGAAATAGTATAATTTCATACTAGCATCTTTAGATTTTTTTTACCTTAGAATAGAACATGAGAGAGTTGTTAATTTATAAAATATCTAAAAGCTACAAAAGTTATACAAAAAAGGTTGCTTTCTAATAATAAATGTTTTATGGCACCCTATTATCTTACAAGTCAAAAAGACTTTCTTGTTTGGATTTTAAATATATCAAGTTATATATATATATATAACTAAAACAATAACTTGGCGGTATCTAGTGTGCGATTCAGTTCCTTCTCATAGTTAAGATAGAATGATTATCTTGCCACCTCATCCAGAAAAATGAGTGTCAAAAATCCCTTAAAAATGATGAGATATGATCATATCATTAGTCGAATAATCACTTCATGCATTTAATGCGTTGTCTCATGCCAACTAATGGCGTGTCGCTAAATTGTTAGTTAGTAGTTATTTGTATTCAATTTCAAATGATTAGCTGTTAGAGCATGCAAATCACTAAATCAGGTGTTATTATCAAGATTATGAAGAAAGATTGTGACACGCCATTTAATAGTCCCAAATTGGAAAACGGACCGGTTGTCAAGACGCATCAAGATTCAAGAGTTGGCCATTAATAGTGAAAAGTAATAGTAGTAAGTCATTTAATAGTAGTAAGAGCTTGTGATGTGCTATGTCTCAACATTTCTATCCACAACTTAATAATAATAATAATAATAATAATAATAATAATAATAATAATAATAATAATAATAATAATAATAATAATAATTATTATTATTATTATTATTATTATTATTATTATTATTATTATTATTATTATTATTATTATTATTATTATTAGGGTCTGAATTCTCGTCAAATAAATATATTACATGGACATACTGTATAATTCTTACATAAAGCTAAGAATAATTTTCTTCGAATTTATATAAAACTAAGATTTATAATGTTTTCTTAAAAAATAATTTAGATTTATAATTTCACTCCTTGGAAAACAGCCAGTTCAACAGAAACTCACCAAATAGCAGCTTCATGATGTATATTTTCATGCAAATAAAGAAATGATAGGGACAAGGCAACAATGGTTTTTTTAAAAAAAACCCTATATCTAGGTTTGTTAGCACATAAACTCTAGGTCCCAAATTTGGTTGCACTTTTCATTTTAGTCCACCCCTTTTATATGCTTGCAAGAAAATAGTATATATTGAGATTAATAATTATAAGATTTGACATTTAATTGTGAGATTAAATTTTTTTTTTTTAAATTCAGGGTTGGTAAATAAAGCTTTCTATTTTGATGTATTTAGCTTGATCCTAATTTAGTTTTTTGAGTGTATTGTATGTAAATAAAAAAAACATAGATTCAAATTTTATTATCATTTTTTATTTAAGTAAATACACAATAGATAATTTATCTATTCACTAAAAAATATAGATGTTCGAATCATTGAACCATGACCATACCATCTTACAATATCTCCATACAAGCCTTGTGTCCATAGATGGATAAAAAATCTTACTAGACTATCTAATATCTCTATACCAGCCATAAGTCCAAATAGATAGTTTTTTCCCAACAGAGAGAACATAGAAATCTATCTCTCAGATCAAACAACCCCACAGTATTTTTATATAACTCTTTATAGTAAAAGTAAATGAGCTGGCAGAAGCCATAGATAGATAGACAAGAGTAGAGATCATTTCATTTCATGGCAGTCACAGTGTGATAAGTCTTTCCATTGTGCAGTGAAAAAAAGATGACCTATCTAATCAACCTGCCCTCCTTTCTTTTTACTATCTTGGGTAAACTCCAACTTACCCCCTTAATTTTCTTTTAAACAATGGATAAAAAAAGGTTAATTATAGTTTGTTCTTTTTTGTGTCAACGATTCATGATATATCTATGTTGACTAAGTAATATGCAAAAATTATTTTCTTAAAATTGTAAAAAAAATGTACAAATAAACATTGGCTTAATTCTAGTTTGTTCTTGTTTCTGCGTCCTACGTCCAGATTTCGTGATCTTTATGGTGATTGAATACACTTTATTTTGTTGTTAAAAGAAATGTACACTGACATTTCAAATAGTTAAAAAAAGAACTCTCTATTACTCTATATATAAATACTAATTTAGTGTTTTGAAATCATATAAAAAATTCTTATAACAATTAACATAAATATTTCCTTATCTAAATTTTTATTTTTTTATCTCCAAATGTCAGCAATGTGGTGAATGAGTACACAGAGGCAGTGAGGCAGCTTTCTTCTTTAATCCTTGACCTGCTAGGTGAAGCACTAAATCTAAAAGACCCTAAAGTCTTTAGTAATATGATAAAAGATATTGAAAGTGACTCCCTTTTGAGAATAAACCATTACCCCCCTTGGAATAACAAGAGTAACAACAAAAGTAGGAATAACCAGAAATGCTCGGGCTCACGGATCGGGTTTGGTGAGCACTCGGATCCACAGATTATCAGCCTGCTCAGATCGAACGATGTTGAAGGGCTACAAATTTTGACGCCTGGTCAGGGTGGAGACTCTGTCTGGTCCCCAGTTGAGCCCGATCCAAGCGCATTTTTCGTCAATGTTGGAGATATGTTACAGGTATAATTCTACAATTGTTTGTCTATGATATAATCAATAATATAAATCTAATATGAAATATGTAATAATATGTTTAATATGATTAATCCATGCATGCATTTAGATGTATTAACCTCACATGATTAGAGAGAATTAATAAGTGAAGCAACTTTTTTTTTAATTTCTAAAGACAGTAAGGTATACTTTTGCAATTTTGGATAATCCTATTTTCAGTGACTTGATATAAGGAATGATTTTGAATATATATATGAAAGAAATAGGTTAGCAAATGATGTGCGTGACCATTTTACCCTTTACAAGTCACGAGTGGGGACAATTAATGTGAAATGTTTTGAGCCAGCAATTAGATTTGGGCTAGATATGGTTTCCTTTTTGGGTTGTTGGGTTGGGCCCTACTAAGGAAAAACACTTTACAACTCAACTAAAGTACAACTGTTATATCGTGTAGGATTAAATGTATTTAGAAATTAGAATAAAATGGTATATAACATCTCCGCTCTCTATTGTAGGCCATGACAAATGGAAGGCTGATAAGTGTGAAACATAGAGCAATGTCAAACTCAAACAAGGCTAGGCTCTCTATGATATTTTTTGGAGCCCCAACATTGTACTCGGTGATATCTCCGGTTTCAGATATGGTCTCGAAAGATAATCCGTGTCGATACAAGTCTTTTACTTGGGCTGAGTACAAGAAAACCATGTATAAACTAAGGCTCAGTCATGATCGACTCGACTTGTTTCAATCTGATGAGTCTGAAGTGACTTTTCGGTTGAACTAAAATATATAAAATCTTATCAATTCCCTCCTTTATTTGATGTGGTGTGTTTTGGGTTGTAGGCACCCACAAATTTTGGGTTTTCAGACTAGTATTGGAGGGGTTTGATTAGGAAATATGTAGGGTTTAGAACTTGTATGATTTTAATGTAACATAATTAATTCAATATGTATATTATCAAGGTTTCTAATTAATTGTATCTCTAGTGCATCAATTTCTTGATTTGCCATGTCCCCTTTGTTGGTATTACACTCGGAACAAAATTTAGCAGATGAAAAAATAGTCTCAGTTGATTATTTAATATTGCAGAATAATTTAGACATCCAGAGAAATATACTATAAAAGTTGTAATTGTGTTGTAATTGTGCAGTAAATCCATAGCCGACTCTAGTGTAAGCCCCCCCAAGTCCATGGACTGTAAATTCTAGATTAGTGCATGCTACTGCCCAACAACTCATGATATTTATATGAAGTTCAAACTTGATTAGTTTCAATTGAATCCCTCTACTTATATCGAAGTAAGGAAATTTAATTTACTAATGAGTAACAACTATTAAAAAAAAAACAATTATGACAAGCAAATGTTTTTGTTGTGGTATACTAAATTTTAGTAATAACTGACAATTATGAAAAGCAATTACTAATGGGTGTGATTAAAAAGAAAATTCCAAAAATTTGACCTCATTATGATGAATAATATAATTTAAATCCCAAATAAAACAAATTTCATAAACATGAGTTACATAAATTTTGCAATAATATAAAGCCCTAAAAATCTAATCGTCCATGGCTTGGACTAAAAACATTAAGCTCATGCATTGCTTAAAATTAAAACCTATAAATAAAAGGAAAAAAGATTTGGTGCTCCCGTGATATCTACCTCCTATTGCCTTCCACCTACTATGAGCCCAATTTTTGGTAGCCGGCCTTTAGTCCATATATTTTATTCCTACCTCCTAATGACTCAAATTAATTTCAGCCCAAACTTTCAATTAGCCCAAATTCCTACCTCCTAATGGCTCCCTTCCGAACTCAATAATCTCATATCACGAAATCTTTAATTTCTCACGATATTTTCAATTTCACACGATACAGACAAAAACGAATCAGACTATAAAAGAATTCAAGATCCGATCTTATTTCACTTTCACTTTCCCTTTCCCGCCCTGCCCCGGTTCGTTCTTCTCTCTCTCTCTTTCCAGGAGATTCTTCAATATTTCTCAGCTTTTCAATCAATTTCGACATTTTTCTTCATCTTGATTTAGTTCATACATCGATCTTGCTTTTTTTCATACATCGATCGATCAAAGAGGTGAATGTTGTTTTTTTTTTTGGTATAATTTACTTACTTAATTCGTTGAAAATACTTCTTGCTAGTTTTCAATCAAATTTACTTGCTAAAAAAATAATCTGATTTTTTTAATTTTTTTTTTATATTTTTGTGCAGATCAGATTCAAGATGCAGCACCAGATCTATATTAATGACTGGATATTTTGCTCAAAAGTAAAAATCAGAGGTGATTTCTTCTATTTCATCGCCAATTTTGTGTTTCTATTTAGTCAATCAAATCTTATTCATCTATATTTCCGTGAATTTTATCTCATCTGATCTTCAAATTTACTGTACAATGCATGATTATGCATATTTTACTGTTTAATGATCTTAAATTCTAATTGAATGTTAAATTTCTTATATTTATTTGTAATATACCTTTTTATAATTAATAATATACATTTTATATGATTTTTTCAGGGGTAATTTCTATCGAGTAGCTTTGGTTATTCTTTCATGTTTTGTCAACAATATGAAATATGATATGGACTTCTATTCATCTGATATTTGTTTTGTTTAGACTTGTAAAAGTTTATATCTTACCGGTATGTCTTTTGCTTTAACTGGTATGATTGTCAAAATCTGATATATAATAACTAGTATGTTTTGTTGAAAACTGGTATGGACTTCTATCCATATGATAAGCGTTTTGTTTAGACTTGTATGTATTTATACCTTACTGGTATGTTTTTTGCTTTAACTCGTATGGGTTTGTCAAAATTTGATATATAATGATTACTAGTATGTGTTTATTGAAATTTGGCATGGACTTCTATTCATTTGATATGTATTTTGTTTAGACTTGTATGTGTTTATAGCTTATGGGTATGTCTTTTGCTTCAACTAGTATGGTTATCAAAATTTGATATATAATGACTAATATGTGTGTGTTAAATTCTGGTATGGACTTCCATTCATCCAGATCGCGCTATCATGTTATACAACATGCTCAACGATCCATGCAACAAGGCTGGGAGCATCATAAATAGCTAGGTATGTGTCTTTTTATCAAGATTTTTTGCTATTTCTAGATGTATTTTATTCGTTTTTGTGTTTGGGACAGATTAGGGTTTACTATTCTTTTAACTTGGTGCCGAGCATTTTTTTCTACATTTTGTTTCATATTGTGAGATATTTGATATGGGTGTACTAAACCTAGATGTGTTTTAATACTATGTGTGCTTAAATTATATATGTTTAGACTGGTATGTGTTTGTTTAAAATATGTATGAGTTTAGACCTAACTGGTGTGTGTTATGTTTAGACTGGTATGGGTTGTTGGCAAATCCATAGTCATGTACATTATATGCGCAGCGGAACCTATGGATTTAACCCATCCTAGGATCATCGTTAAGGGAATAAAAGTACGAAATTGACTATTAAAATTTATACCTCGGATCTTCCTTATCCGCAAGACGAAGAACGGATGTAGGTCTAAACTTTTCTAACGTGCAACCTTCTCCTTCCCGAAGCTCGACTTGAACGAACTCCTTGCTTCTCCTAGGGTAAAGAAACTGATCATTCTCTAGTCTTCAAAGCAGAAGACCTCTACTCATATCCACGTCGAACTGTAGACGCACGGAATAACCGGAATCGACTAGACGAGTTTGGAAATACTTTCCGAAAATAACTCAAAACTCTCTCTCTCTTTATTTCTGTGTATTAGATTGCCTCTAAGGCTTCTGAATTGTGTGTGTAATAGAGAAGCACTGCCCTTCTATTTATACTAGAGAGAGAGGCGTACGATTGCTCAGTTACCATAACTAAAACTCTAATCTACATCTATTCCGTTGCCAACGGAATAGGTATTTCCATAACATAATACTTGGAAGCTAAGATTATTACAATTTCCATATCTATTCCGTTGCCAATGGAATGGAACTGTTTTGTTCAACCAATTATCCAATAATTGATTATTTTGTCCACCAATTTATACATCATATGTATAATTGTTTTGAGGCATATTCATCCCCTACGAATGGAGTTCATTGTGTGACCGTGTAGGTTCCATTTAGCGTTGGCAACGATCTTCTAAAAATCATAAGTCATGAGTAACCTCTAGACTGATGTCATGACTACTCATGTTAATTGAAATGATCAGCGATCATAAACCTATCTAAATAGACGTTTGTTTATTCCTTTTGTTCTATGATATATGTTATGATCACAAGGCATGGAAGTATGTCATCCTTGAGTTTGATCAAAGTCTCTTTCCTGATCGAGAATTAGACTGAGTAAATATAAAATGATATTAACAACACATGTTAATCCATTTTGAGCATGGCCATGCATTTCCTTCAGTCCTAGTTCATCAGGGGACCCAGAGATATCTCCCTCATGAAGAGAGGAACAAATTCCATCTTGGTCACTCGCATTCCTCGTCATGATTCAGTGCATACCTAATGATGAACCTAATGATCATCCCATTACGGATGACGTAGGATCATATTAAACTATGTAGTTTCACATACAGGAATTCATGGTGACCTTAGGTCGTAGGAACATGCACACTATTCATATGAGAATTACTAATGGCATATACCATGCATATTCTCATAGTGTGGTCAGTCCAGTACGTGTTCTCTAACACGTACCTATATTCCAGACTCGACATCTCTATGTCAATGATCAGCAGAACATGATCATCCAGCCTACGAATATACTAGTGTGGATATGTAGCTTCTTATCTGAAGTATGCCTATCTCTATAAACATCTTACATATCACTAGGGACAGTTTAGAATGACATTCGTTGGTTTACAGTTCTACTATCAGAATCACGTATTCTGATGACGTGAACTCGAAGTGTCATTCTTGGTTGATATAAGATTTACATTCACAACCCATACACATAGATATATAAGAAACAACCTTTATTGAATAAATAATAATATCTTACTACATAATTCATTTCCTAGCACAAATACATTTGGTCTAGGGCACTAATCCTACATGGATTTGTAAAAATTTGACATGTAATTATTTGTCTGTGTTTTTTTGGGAAATCTGGTATGCACTTTTGTTCATCTGGTATGTGTTTTGTTTAGACTATATAGGCTTGTTAAAATGTTATATATCATGACTAGATGTGTTTTGTTGAAATCTAGTATGGACATTTATTCATCTGATATGTCTTTGCTTAGATTTTGTATGTGTTTATACCTTACTAGTATGTGTTTTGCTTCAACTAGCATGAGATTTTTATAATTTTTGAACTATAAAGACTAGTATGCGTTTGTTGAAATATGGTATAGATTTCTATTCATCTGATATGTATTTATTTAGGTAAAAAAACCCATAAATAAAAAAAACACTGAAAAAATCCGAGAAATTATACTAAAAATGTTCCGAAACAGTGTAAAAAAAAATCTATTAAAAAGGCGCCAAAAAAAAAAAAAAAAAAAAATGCATCGAAAAAATAAAAAAAATCTATAAAAACATACTGAAAAAATAAAAATAAAATTTATTAAAAATGCACCGAATTTTTTTAAAAATTATAGTAAAAATACGCCAAAAAAATAAAAAAATAATACTAAAAATGCCCCGAAAAAGAGTCGTGCGTAGCGGGTCGACCCTGCATGAAACTAGTAGGACATCTGTCCAGTTCAGCGCAGGCAACGTCTAAAAAATGCGCCAAAGAAATAAAAAAATTCTAGTAAAAACGTGCCGAAAAAATAAAAATTTATATTTAAAACGCGTCAAAAAAGTCGTGCGCAACGCATGTGACCCTGCGCAAAGCTGGACATATGTCCTACGCAGGCATTGTCCCGCAAGAAATTAAAATAATGAGAAATTGAATGGGAGTCATAGGAAGCTACGAAATAATTAATAAATGCTGAATTGGTTAAGAGTCAATTTGGGAGCTCCTAATTACGTATTATCAAATGGGAGCTACGGGAGTCAATTGAATTGAGAGGCACATCAATTTTCTAAATGACTCTCATTTAGCCGATACGTGACGCGTTATGGATGATCGGGAACCTGGGAGCCAACAAATGTGGGAGGTTAATATCCGTTCCCTAAATAAAAATCACAAATATTTCTTCAATTACTATACACGGTTGATTCCATTTCCTTTCTAATATACGGAAACAAAACCAAACCTTAAAGTAATTCCTTGTTATAAAAGCTAACTCTTTCCAACAAACACTAAAAAGAACTCATTTAAACATAATTATGTAATGGGTCAAATATTAAAGAATAGTACATATTTTATTTTTTTTAGAAAATTTGAAGATGGCTTATAGTACATATTACATGTTTGGTTATAGAAGAAAGTTCAAAGAACATATATACCAAAACCTTCTTTCTCACCTGTGAGATGCAAAGGAATTTTATATAGCAAAAACTAAAATAGAAAGCAGGGGGATTCGAACTCCCAAGCAGCATTACTGTTATGTATGCCTCTATATCTCACCATAATATATTTCCTTTTGAAGTAATGATATTACGGAAGGATTATGAGAAGGAAATAAACATTTAGGAAATATTTGGAGGATGGAAGGAAATGACTTATTTCCATCTTTGTATCATTAGTTTAGGTTATTTTTATGTTGTATTTTTAATTTAGGCAGTTTATATTTTGGTAATTAGTCAAGTTTCTACTATATAAAGAGACATAAACCTATTGTAATTGTATCTCAATTCTTACAATATAGTCTCCAATTGAATAAACGATTTATCTCTTCTTCTCTATTTCTCTCATGAGTTCTCTTTCTCTACATCAATATTCTCTCCATTACCCTAACAAATTGGTATCAGAACTATGTTACGATAATCTTTGTGCTTCCGCAAGTCAAGAATACTGCCTTTTATTATCATGAATTCAAGTGCGGTTATGCCGACCAAATTCGATATTGAGAAATATGACGGCATAATGAGTTTCGCACTATGGCAAGTGCGATGAAGGCCATATTATCGAATCAACGTGTGAAGGCCGTCATTTTTGGACGACCGAAGGAGATGAAAGGCGAAGTTGGGGAGATGATTGAAGATAGAGGCTTCTTAATAATTCAGTTATATTCGAGCAAATTGACTGTTCAAGAAACTTACGAGGCCAAATCCGGTAAGGTTGAGGTACTTTTTGTGGCGAATGAGAAAGAGAGATTTGAGATGAATTGGGTGGGTTTGGGTAATTCAAATCAGATGATCCCGAATCGAGAGTGGTTCACCACATATGAGGCATCTAGTGGAGATGTTCTTTTGAGAGACGACCATCTCTGTTCCGTTGCCAGTGTTGGCACGCTTGAGATCAAGATGCATGATGGGGTTATCCATTTGATCAAGATGCAGGACGAGATTGTCCATTTGATCAAGATGCAAGATCGGGTTGTCCATTTAATCTCATTAGGCATTCTAAGAGATATCGATTGCAAGTTCCAATGTGAAGGTGGAGTCCTCAAGATATTTAGATGGGCTCTTACATTGATGAAGGCTAGAATGACCAGTGTGTTATATATTTCAGAAGTCTAGAGTACCGGAAAGTTATTTCGGGAAGTTGGCGCAGTTTTAGACTCGTTCGTCGTCACCTTCTCTATCTCATTTAGAAGGTCAGAATTTATGATTGGATGCAGGGTGACAATTTTGAGCACGAGGGATCTACTGTGTGGCCAGAATACCGGTGTGTTATATATTCTGGAAGTCCAGAGTACCGGAAAGTTATTTTTGGGAAGTTGGCGCAGTTTTAGGCTTGTTCGTCGTCGCCTTCTCTGTCTCAGTTAGAAGGTCAGGGTTTATGATTGGATGCGGGGTGACAGTTTTGAGCACGAGGGATCTACTGTGTGGCCATAATACCAGAAAACATGAGTTTTGTGAAGATTCCGTTTGTGGCAAATGGAGGAGACTAGGCTTTGGTACAACCATTCATCGCACGAAGAAAATTTTGGATGATATCTATTTGGATTT
Organism: Juncus inflexus; assembly: GCA_024447665.1. Classification (NCBI taxonomy): domain Eukaryota; kingdom Viridiplantae; phylum Streptophyta; class Magnoliopsida; order Poales; family Juncaceae; genus Juncus; species Juncus inflexus. Next base: position 6,939,205 of record JAJHPC010000020.1, on the reverse strand, counting down.
GTTGGGACAAATTTGTGATCCTTTTATAAGGATTATTCAGCATTGCATGGTTATTCGCTCTTGACAACATAATGGCGTGGCTGATTGGAAACTACTCGAGAAGATTTGGTGCATATTTTTTGGGGCAGGCTCAGGCGATGAGCTCTGAGCGGAAGCCATTAATAGTGCTTGGTGGTTGGTCAAATGTTCTTTGAATACAACAATTTGGTGCAAGGCACCAACAAATGTTTGGTCGATAAACAAATGAATTACTCGAGATTGCAGGTATTTGGATATCCCGTTTATGCACAAGTCGTTAAATTTTTACTCGAGTATGGAGAAGAAATGTATTCTTCTTGGATATGCTTCAGGTGTGAAGGCATATCGTTTTGTGGTGTCCAGTTGCGGAAATACTTGTTTTGAGAGACGTGACTTTTGAGTCAGTTATGTTATGGGCGCGGGTGCAAGTTCCCGATCCGACTATTAAGAAGGTTAAGACAGTCACGAAGAAGATGGAGTTTATTGTTCTCAATCAACAAGGTAAAGTTACTCGATATAACTTGGAGCATTGTGTTGGCTCTTATTTTTGGTGATGGTGAATCGGTTAAGGAGAGTCGGGAAGGTGTTTTCGTAAGGGATCATATTGGATGGTGAATCGTTTAAGGAGAGTCAGAAAGGTGCTTTGATAAGAGATCGTGTTAGATCTCCTATGAGATATGAATACTCCAATTTTGTGTTTTGTTTGGCAATAGCCAATGAATCAGAGTTTGGTGAGTCCTCGGTCTGGAAGGAGGTGGTAGCCTCATGTGAAGCGGCAAAGTGGATAGTTACTACTAAGGAGGAGCTCAATTTGGATATGTCATTATTACAACTTTGTATCAATGGTGAGATTTCGAGTCAAGGTGGAGATTGTTATGTATGCCTCTATATCTCACTATAAAATGTTTCCTTTTGGAGTAATGATATTTAGGAATGATTAGGAGAAGGAAATAAATATTTAGGAAATATTTGGAGGATGGAAGGAGGTGACTTATTTTCATTTTTGTATCGTTAGTTTAGGTTATTTTCATATTGTATATTTAATTTAGGCAGTTTATATTTTGGTAATTAGTCAAGTCTCTACTATATAAAGAGGCCTAAACCTATTGTAATTGTATCACAATTCTTACAATGTAGTCTCTAATTAAATAAACGATTTCTCTCTTCTTCTCTAGTTATTTCTCTCACGAGTTCTCTTTCTCTACATCAATATTCTCCCCATTATCCTAACAATTACCAATGCACCAAAGTTAAGATTTGTGCCAGTAGAACCATAAAAATATAAATATCAATCGTAAGACTTAGAAATGTGGCAAATGACTTATAGTATAGTTGGTTAAAGCATTTGCATATATAGCCCAAAGTTATGGAGTCAATTTCCGTCAGACGTAATTTAGCATATATTTAGAGAAGTCTCTCAATCTAGGGTTGAACATAAAAAAAAAGACTTACAAATGTGTCAACACGATAAAACCTGTCCAAAATTGTAATATAGTATTAAATAAGACGATAATCGCGCTTTGCGCGACATATGCAATTTTGTATGGTGATGTATCTTTGAAGTTCACTTTTCAGATTTAAAATGTTTTAGTGTACATGTTTATATAATTCTAATTGATTCGAGAACTGGTGTGCACAAAGGTCGTAGATACAAAATGATTAAAATGATGGTGACTCAGTTTCTATTCTTTTGTATACTTTATTTTCTTTACTAATATATCTTGAATATTTGGAGAACAGTGATTTAGTCACACAAAAATTAAAAATTATCTAATTTGTATTCTTATTCGTTAATAAAATGAATTGAGAAAAAAAGCACATTATAAGATCAAATTGAGGCCCAATTATCTAATTTGTATGGTTATTAATAAAAATGAATAGCAAAAAAGAAACGCATGTAAGATGCTCTAAGATCAAGATCATATGGTTTAGTATCATTTGACTGACGTGTCACATTCTTGTGTGAGTACTGTACAAATCTTCTTTCAAAATTATATATATAAATATAACTAGGGAAACTGAAACTCTCGCTCCGCTTCGGAGCGGAACAACGAATATTGTGTACAAATTATTATATTTCTTTATTTAGGTTTAAAATAATAAATATTGTTTCAATTTATTGAAGTCCCTTATGCTGAGTATTATTCATACTTCTTTTACTATATATACATGATGTTATGAGATATATATAATATTTTGAGTTTTTGTACGAAAATATAGGCTCTGTAATTATAACATCATAATATGTTTCTTTATATTAAAACATGAAGAAAAAAAGAGATGATAATTCTCATTTATTGAGATACAAATGATAATTTGATATTGCATATTCTACAATAATTTCATGATCATGGTTTTCTTTATAATAATAGATGGAGCATAAAATAATATATTAATTCTCATATTAATATGATAGAAAAGTTTATAGTGGGGTTACACATGATAATTCATTTATGACAAAAATGTACAACAATATTTAATTTTGAAATTAAAAAATAATATTTAAAATTTATATTTATGTTTATAATTATTTTTAGTAGTATTTTCAAGAAAAGAAATATTACATATCCGTAAATTGTAAAGTGAGAAAAATGATATTTAAAATTTGGAGGGATATATGTGAAATTATTTAAAAAAAATAATAATTAAAAGTTTTATGATGTAGAATTTGAGTCTACATAAAAAAAAATTTTGAAAGTTAAATTGTGGGGTACAACTTATGGTCGAAGTAACAAAGATCTTATTTTGGAGAGGACATATGTCAAGCTCACGTGAGACTTGAATTTTCTTGTAACTATGAATAAGTGGGTATAACTCTCGCTCCGTTTTCGGAGATGTATTTTTCTAATAAAGATAAATTGATAAATTTAAAGCAAAAAAATATAAGTTGTAATTCTCTTTCTGCTTCGGAGGTATATTTTTCTAATAAAAAAAATTGATATTAATTTTTTTTGAATAAAGACATTTTTGAATAAAATAATTCAATATCAATAAAGGAAAGAAAAATGGTGCAAACCCTCGCTCCGCTTTGGGAATGTATTTTCCTAATAAAGATAAATTAATATTTCTAAAGCAAAAAAATTGATATTAAAATTTTTGAAGAGATAATATGAAATATTTTCAAAAGAATATATAATTAATATTTTTTTGTGAGGTACAATTTGGATACAAATAACAAATGTCTTGTACAATTGAAAATAATTTGGTTATACATACCAAATCTCACCCCAAATGAAAACCCTCAACATTATAAAAAACAATTATGCCACTCTCATTTAACATTGAATAGTTGATGGTATGTATGATAATATAATTAAACTTTGATGGTACTATTAAAAAACAAAATTGTGCCGTAATAAATCAATAAAATAAATTATTACGTAGCGAGTTGTGTATTGAGTATTCTTTGTATTTGGAAATGACCTGATATATATTTGAAAGTATAAAATTTAATACAGAAAATTTCACTAAGTAACACATGTCGGATAGAGGGATGGAGGTAGAAAGTTATCTTCCTTTATTCTTTTAAGAATTGGCTTTCTCTAATGTCTTAAACCTTGAACCACTCAACATCTGTTTGTTTCATTTTAATCACCGTACGCTAGCATCAGATTGGTATTTTTATTAAATGATCATACTATTAGTGGATGGTACTGCCCAACCACTCATGCTATTTGCATGAAGTTCAAACTCGATTAGTGTCAATTGAAGCTACTTATGTCATAGTTAGGAAATTTAATTTGCTAAGGAGTAACAATTATGACAAGCAAACTTTTTTGCAGTATACCAAAATTTACTACCAAGTGACAATTATTGCACGCAATTAGTCAACTACTAGTGGGTGTAATTAAAAAAAATGATGATGAATAATATAATTTAAATCCCAAATAAAATAAAATTCATTATCATCAGTTACATAAATTTCGTAATAATATAAGATAGATTTCGTAATAATATAAGACCCTAAGAATCTAATCGGTAATATAATTTAAATCCTACATAAAATAAAATTCATAATCATCAGTTACATAGATTTCGTAATAATATAAGACCCTAAGAATCTAATCGGCCATGGCTCAACTAAAAACACCAAGCTCATGCCTAACTTAAATACCCATCACTAAAAATCACAAATGTTTCTCCAATTATTATGAGAAGCAAACTTTTTTGCAGTATACCAAATTTTACGAGTAAGTGACAATTATTGCACGCAATTACTAATGGGTGTAATTAAAAATAAAAATAAAAAAATGATGATGATGAATAATATAATTTAAATCCCAAATAAAATAAAATTCATAATCATCAGTTACATAGATTTCGTAATAATATAAGACCCTAAGAATCTAATCGGCCATGGCTCGACTAAAAACACCAAGCTCATGCCTAACTTAAATACCCATCACTAAAAATCACAAATGTTTCTCAAATTACTATACACGGTCAGTTCCATTTCCTTTCTAATATACGGAAACAAAACCGAACCCTTAATTAATCCCATGTTAAAAAAATAACCAACCCTTTCCAATGACTATACAAACACAATAAAAAAAAGAACTCTTTCCAATTATGTTTAATCACACTTTTCAATGCGTTTGCACTTGCTCCTTCCGAGCCGGCAAGTGCAACCTTCTAGAAGCTCCAAATCCTCTTCAAAAGTGAGGATCGAAGCCAAACTAGGGTTTTCTAGCAACAATTTTGAAGTCAGAAAACCCGCGATTGTCCATGTTTGAAACAGGCGGGATTGTTTGCCTATGAATCGGCCAGTACGAGTGTCGTAATATTCAGGCCAGTTGTCTGGTAAAAGTCTCTTTTCGGCTATTGAGACGGCTCGTTGCGCCAGGTCAATGCGGTTCATTTTGATGCATGCTAGTGTGAACTGTAAAAAAAGAAATATAAATTAGTATTTATAAATGAAAAAATAGGTCTGGAAGGAAATGTCTATAAAATTGGAAAACCGCGCTAATAATGTTAGCGAATTTGATAGGTATTGAAAGTATGTTGAAAGGAGAGTTTTACCTGCCAAAGAAGAGTAGGCCAAGAGCCTCCATTGTGATATGACCAAGGCCTGTAGAAAAAAGAAAAGTCTAATTTAGAAAAAGGTATTTTTTTAATATTTAAATGTGAAAATGTAAGCCAAAATGTATCAAAATTATCCTCCAAGATTGGAAAAGAGAAGTCAATTTATTCAGATCCATTCGTGTCTAAAATAGGCAAATTTAATATTTCCTACTTCCCACATGAATCATATACATGTTTGAGTTTCACAAAGGCAATTTTGCAATTAACTTTCTAAACTCATATGACTAAATTTCCATCAACTTGGCCCCCAAGATTATAAAACTTACAAAATTCCAAAATACAAAAGGGTCCCTAAAAACCAAAATTCAACTAAACATTCCAAAAATAATAAATTATTAATTTTTTTTAGTTTATTTCTTTTGATGGTCGTTGCTTCAACTTAAACATTCCAAAAATAACTTAACTAATCATGTTTCTAAATTTATTTCATTCCGACTCACATGTTTTCAGGGTCGCTGCTTCGACTGAACATTCCGAACATAAACAAACCAACAACAATTCTTATTTAACTAATTATATTTATCTTACGTGTTTTTGGGGTCACTGCCGGTGATGATCCGCCACTCGTCGTCCTCGAGGGCGGGGTAGACAATCTTCATGGGCATCGTGCCGACCAAATCCTCCCACTTCTCCTCTATCAGGCTCAGAATTCCTTCCGCTTGTTTGGGTGTGGTTAATGAGGAGATGATGGCCCAGAGGTTGCCCAGCGAGAAGAAGCGGAAGTCCATGTGCGCCGGCTGCACATTGCCTGTCGGTTGGAAAGAAGTTTGTTAAGGAGTGAGTGAGGTTTTGGATTAGGAAATTGATAGAAGTGGATAATGTGGAAAAATTGTTGTTTATAATTTATTTCTATATTTATTTCTAGAGATGGATTATATGTGAACGACGGAAATTCTTATTTGGTTTTCCTAATTTGAAAGATTAAATCCTCTGACTATTTTTCTTTCGAAACCTAAAAGTATTTAAATACAGAAAAATGGTAGTGAGAGAATATAATTTTGTTAAGTCGGATATGTTGTTAATACTTAATAGACATATTTTCTATATTCATTCTACTTTCTAGGGCTAGATTCTATGTGAACAACAAAAATTCTAATTTACTTTTCCAAATTTGAAGAATCCAATTCTCTCACTAGCTCTTTTTCTATACCTCAAACTTTGAAATGGTCAATTACATACAAAACACAAATTAACTTAATTTAATGTGATTTTTTTTTATACCTATGAGATACCCGCCATGGTCGGGAATCCAATCAACAAGCCAGGCCGGAATTTGCTCCGGATAAATATTGAACTTGTTCGTCGCATTTTGAGAATACTCCTCCGTCTTATATCTATATATCTCGTTTATCTTTTTAATGTCAACCCAGTAATATTCCCTGATGTGGAAGGATAACGCGCTCAGCCGGCTGTTGATCGCCCTGATTAGGGTTTTGGATGCGTCGGTTGGGGTGAGGATTTCTCGCGAGCATCTCAGCGCGGAGTAGAATAGAGACTGAAAAGAAAATAGAAGGTAGAAAATTGAGAATTGAGTTTGATTACAGAAATTAATAGTTGAGTATTGAATATTGATGTATAATTGGATGGGTGTATGATTGAATGTTGGGTGTTCAGTAGATATTTGAACTACTTATATGTAGATAGATTGGGATAGATGCACGGGTAGTCCTTGTACTTTAATTGGATTGCAATTTAGTCCTTGTACTATTGATTTAAACTGTTTGAATCCATGTATAGTATAGAATTGTAACTTAGCTTAATCACTCATATCTAAATTGTTTGTTGGAATTAAATAGTTCTATTGAGTCAATATATCACTAAGACTATAAAAAGTTAAAAATAACCTACTACAAATACAACTCCACTTAATATTTTTACTGCTAATTTAATCCAGATAGTTACATTTTATATTTCGCCAAGCCATCTAAAAAGTAAATTCAAACAATTTACCTGAATTTCAAGGGGATGGCCATGAATCCCCATGCGTCTATCAATCATGCACGACCCATCAGTGACAAGCAAAGTCGGAAACATATCAAACCCGTCCGACAAACACAAATTCAGTATCAACTTGATCCCAGTCTGCACGTCCACTCTCTCTTGCAACGCATAATCACCGGTAATTTTTCCATACGCTCTAAGTAGAATAATCCACCATAACCCTGTAAAACATCAAATTCACATTTTAGTTCATTATTAATCACTTACACTGTAAAAGTAATGCTTGAATTTTATAAAATAATGCATGTCTAGTCCTTGACTTAACAGAAGAAGTTAACCCCGTTAATAGTTTTTTATAATGACCATTTTGCCCTTTTGTTTTTTAAGGAAAAAGCTATTTTTTAAAAATAAAAAAAACTTGGGCGAAAAGTTTTTAAAATAAAAAAAGGTAGACAGTCATTCTTGCGAAATTATTTACAAGGGCTAACCTATCCGTCAGGGACTAAACATGTATTGTTTTATACATTAAAGAACATATAGAAAATGGTATATTGGCTCTGGGAATGGTATATTGGGGGGAATGAAGTTACCTGAATCGACAGGAGCGACTCGACCGATAGCTGATTCGCCAAAATCAGGGTCTAAGACCTCTTCGAGTGAATTGGGATCTCCATCGATTGGTACAGTACGGACTTTAAAGCTGGCCGGCATTAATCCTTGGCCTGGACTGTAGCAATCCACTGTCTTTTCCCAACTCTAAATAAATACACAAATAATTAATAAATAAATAATGAATAATTAATAAATAAATAACTCAGATTAGAGGTTACTATATTAAGTTCATCCAAAATTAGAAACTATATTAAGACAGTGTATCATTTCTGGACCAAATTTTGTGTAATCTGCATTAGTTATACAATTAATAGTTAACCTAACTCACTTATGATACTCAAATTAGGCACAATTTATTCATCTAAGAGTACTATATTAATTCAACTATCAAGGTCAACAAAAGTGGTAAATATAAATTTACTATTCAAAATCCAACTAACAGGTCAAAATTCACTTCAAATACCTGCAATTGAAGGGTGTGAAGCAGAAAATTCCTCACGATTTCCGTCTCCCCCTTCAGCAAAAACGCGAGAGCAGACGGAACGAAATCTCTGATAAAAACCTGATCGTAATTCAACAATTCTCCCGCAAACGCTCCATCATCCGTCGCAGCCACAGTTCCTACAGGATTCCCGTAGTAATTCACCACAGACCGATTCAGCAATTTCCAAGCTTCCTTCTCCGCCACAGTCTCGGTGCGCGAACTCGGCTCACGGAGGACCGGCTCCACGGATCTCTCCTGCTCAGGCAGGAGCGGCGAGATTTTGAAACCCGGGAAGAGAATGTGCGCTGGTGTTTGTGAACCGGTTCCACGCGCCGGAGAAGGCGGAGCAGCCGTAGACGCGGTCTGAGCGGAAATCTGGTACCTGTGAGGGCATCTTCGTGATTTTCTAAAACTGTAGGGGTGTTTGGGGAAGATTTGCGACAGGATTATGTGAGAGCAGCAAGGACGGATGATAGAGCCGATCGCCATTGGAGGACTGGAATGTAGAATTGAACAAAAACAGGGGGTTGAACGGAAGATATTGTTCAATCGGAGAAAGGAGGAAAAAGGGAAAGTTAAGTGGGCAAGGACTTGGTTGTTGGTATGGATTTTTTTTTTAGGGTGAATTGGAAAGAAAGCATATGAGATATTGCTTTGAAGTGAAGAACGTGGAATAATGGGCGGCCGTGGAATCCTTCGGTTTGCTTTTATAGAAAAATTGAAAACAAAATATATGATCTAGTATAAAATAGCTACATATTATGAACTGTGCAACGGGTTAATTTAGTACAACAATATGATTTGCTACACGTTTTTATACAGAATATGTTTGCAGAAGCAGACACTCGAGGAAAGAGTAAGGAAAGGGGCCGGTTGGCCGCATAAATTAAAATATGTTTATCTCGAACGGTTGAAAAGTAACCTGCTGTGTTAATTGACTAAAATAGGTCTGCACTTTACTGCAAATTACAAACTTTTAATGAATTTAGTTTTGAAATAACAGCAAAAGTGTAAGGGTAAAATAGTAATTTTATTATCCTTCCTTGCACGCAATAATCACGTGGAAACACCGACCAAAAGGAACATATCCCAAAATTGGATTCAATTAAATAAATCCTAGACGTTCATATTGTATCATACGATTAATATAATTGTGATATTTTGAGCTTAGTTAATCTTGACCGTTGAATGTTTAATAGTTTGGGGAGGATGTGGATAAGGCTTTGTCGCGTAGATTTTTATACATTTGTGCGCTTTTGAAGCACATGAGCTTTTTAATTGGTGGCCTAGTGTTTTTGATAACCAATATTGTCCTGACACGTGTTAGGGAGCAGAATTTTTTATTGACTGTTATGTGATGCTGAATTTTCAAAAAGAGAAAATGGAAAATGTTTAACATTTCTTCTTTCGTTGGATAGTCGTGGTCAAGAACTGCAGCTGATGTTATTCTTCTCTGGTTTGGAAATGGAGAGCTTGGTTTCATAATTTGAAATTTTGAATATTTGAATTCATATCAGATGATATAAATTGCACATATAAATTAACATTCATCTAATGAATTTTGGGTTGTGATACTGCGCGACAGGTAACGACTTGTGCGTGACGGCTGACCAGACACCACATCAGCCAAAACGTGATGACGACGCGACGGATCTTCAACCAGCGACTTCCAGTTGAGCAGGCTACGACGGCAGCACGATATTAAGTTCCGATATAAAATTCCGATATAACAGTATATATATAATATAAAGTTCTGATATAACAATATATATAATTCAAACAAAAATAATATGTAGATATGATATAACAATATATAATTCAGACAAAACAGTATATATAGCAACATATAATTCGGATAAAAAATAATATATATATAGTATGAAGTTCGATATTATATATAATTCGACGAAAATAATATATAAATATGATATAACAATATATATATTAATATATAATTCGACAAAAACAATATATATAAAAAGTGTAAGATGTTATATAACAATATATATATATATATATATATATATATATATATGTGTGTGTGTGTGTGTGTATATACTGTTATCTTATATCTACGTAACACATATATATACTATTATATCACATCTTTATACTAATATATATATTATTTTATATATTATTTTGTCTGAATATGGAGGAGGCGCCGGCGACCCACAAACACGTCGCGCATCACGATGTGTCACGCTCGGGCCTTTATCAGATCCGTCGCGATATCCAATTTCCCATGAATTTTTTCCCATTGTTTATTAAGCCTTATTTGCAATGAGCATATAGGAATGGATGAATGACCAGAGTACGATTTTTCAATGTTTATTTTTGCTAAAAGAAATGTATATGATGACCAAAAAGCTACAAATTTGATTTTTTTTTTTTTAGAAATAATTTGATTTGACCCTGTACTTTGAATCCATCCAAATTTGATATCCCACCTATAAATACAATTATCTTTTTAGAGATATTATAATTTAAATAATTTGAGCCATATGATATCACAAGATATTACTACATCACAACTTCAAATTATTTTTCACGTGAGACACATTGTCGTGATCAAGAATCATACTGGCATGTCAATTTTGCTTTTCTCTACCACAAAATTAATTACTGATTCACATGTATATTTGACATGAATGATGAAACCCTAAGTACAACAATCAAAAGAGTATACATGTATATTCCATTATTTGTCAAACCACCTACTAAAATGATAATGTATACCTCACTGACTCAAAGATTATGAATTTACTATTTAAAAAAGCTAATTTTTTTTAATATAGACGAGCGACGTATCAGCATTCTCTATAAAATAAAATATAAATGTACATTCCATTATTTATTGTTATATTTTTAAAGTCACAAAATAGTCAGAATCTCTTTCGTGTGGAGCCCACCAAAGTTCATATTGACGTGGAAAGATAAAGGTCTTCACATCTTGTGGTTTGTGTATGTTGGATGACATGGACTCAAAAGGTCTTAACCTGATCCTAGCTCATTCAAATGTGGGCTCCAGAGTTCCACCTATCATTCCGTGAGATTTTGACGTGTTCAGAGGAAATTAGGGAATTGATATCTCCACGCAGCAGTTTGATAGGGAAGATAAAACAATTCAAAATGACAATTTTACTTCTTACAAAAAATGTATATGATCTTTACTAAATACATAATATTCTTAAATGTTAAATAATTTTCTTAATTATATTATATATCTTAATCCTTGCAGTCCACTTTTATCGTAATGATCCACGTCATCCTTTTAATCATAACCTTAGGATCAAAAAATGGACGGTCGTAATCACTCAACATTTTCAGCAATTTTTTTTACGGTATCTTTGCAACTTCTTCTCTCACTTTTTACACTGAACTCTCCGTCTGATTTTCACGTTTTCTCTTCCACTCGCTCACCCTGCCTCTAGATTGCAAATTTGCCAGTCTCATTTTCGTTTCCACTCTCTTCTTCCTCTCTCAGATTGAAACTCTCACCTCCATCTGAAAGCCTCATTGCCATACTTTAGCCGCAAGTCTCACCGCCATCTCCGTGTCGTTGTCACACCCTGTTGCCGCCACTGCTCACGCCCCGTTGCTGCAGCCTTATCTTCTTTTCCCCCTAATTTGATTTCCTTTTCTATTTTTGATTTTAACGTGTTTCCCTTTTCCTGATTTTAATTGAATTTCTCTTTCATCTTCTAATTTTATCAATTTAACTGATTTTTCCTTCTTCTCCCCTCTGATTTCTACACAATTACTAATTTGAATATTTTATTTTCAAGTTAATCAATTCTCATGAAGTCTGCTGGATTTGCTGAGCTAAAATGATTGGGTGAAATTATCTTATCTAAATTTATAATTTGCGTCATTATTTTGCCGAAATAACAATTTATAATTGATTAACGGCATGAACTAGATAATTGAAATATTACGTCCAATAGGAGTTTTAGATTTTTTGTGCGATTGAATGTGTGAGTAACTGTAGTAAGAGCGGCATCATAAGTTTGATTAGGTTTGATATTAACCTAGATGACTGTAGTGTACCAGTTTCTATCGTTCTTTCATAGCATTGTGAGCTTAGATGCATTAATCAATTTTTTAGATATGAAAGAAATCCGGTAAAAGAAAGATCTCAAATAATATTGATGATGCTCAATTCCTTCTACAAAGATGCAATTTGTATTCTCAATTAATTCTCAGTTTAATCTAAATTTAATCTCAATTCATTTTAACCTTCATGATCTATTTTGGACAATTAGGCTTTAATTAACCTTTAATTGTTCAATTCAACTTATTTTACCCTAATTTAAATTTGAACTAGACTGAATCTCAAATTGTGCAATAAAGTCAATTGATAGTATTTTTATTATTATTATAATTAATGATAATAACAGTTACGCCTCATAGTAATATATTTTATTTTTATCAATATATTTTTAGGCAGTTTCTCATTGACTAGTTAATTCTGATTTTGGCAATTCCTCATTCTTGTCTTTATTTATCATTATTTTTTTTCTAACAAGAGAAAATTAATAAATGAAACTAAAAATAAAATGCAAAAATAAAATTTATTTCTAAAATTTCGGAAAAAGATAATATGTGCAGCATTTAATATATCATAATTAAAAAACAAAATAATATTTTTGCCTACGAATGCATCTAAACTTTTTCTTTGAAATTTTTTTGTTTTAGTTATTTTCTCTGACTTATTATTTGATAAATAAACTGATGTTTTTTATTTTTATTTTTTTGAAATGTAACTGATGTTTTTTTATTGGAAAAATATATTAAGAATCCTTGCAATCAATGAACAAAAGAAAATTTCATTTGTTTCTAATTTAGTGTTGTAATTTTGATTTATGATGTTAATCTAATTCACTTAATGTATTATTTTTTCATGCCATTCATATTTCATTATTTTTCCTATTTTAGGTCAAATGTGTAATATTAAAATGTTTATGGCAAAATAATATGAATACTTTGAGTGGTCTTAAGTTATTATTTATTTTCCTAATTTTTAATCTCAAGATTAATCAAGAATATTGAAGCAATACAAATATGGAAATATGTAATAGTATTAATTATTATTTTATTCAAATCATGAGCAAAAAGCAAGTGTTTTATTTGGCAAGCAGTCAAGCACCATAGATGCCATGCCATTTTAAATGCATATCAATAACAATGGTAAAATAGTCATTATACTTTGTCATGTCTGTACGGGTAAAAGAGGTGCCTGTGCCATGCAGATATCAATTTCCGGAAATTAGCTCACACACGAGAGATAATTAGGTGGCGAGTCCATAGCCAATAGAATTTCCATGCATTAACTTTTGTAAGTGTACGGGTGCGTAGTGACAATATTATGGGTTAACAAGGTTCAAACATACACCTGCTTCGGTATTACAATATTTATGTGGATTTTGATATTTTTAATATAAAAAGCAAGAATCAAGATCATAACGAAACTATTTTTTATAAAAATATCATGTACTGTTGTAAATAATAAGAACAATAATAATAAAAGAGAGAATTGAAAGAGATAGAATCTTTATTGAATTGTAGAATTGAATAATACAATATATATTGTCATTTTTATATAGTAGAGAGTTGAGTGGTTGCTAAGAAATTTCTCGTCTGATTCTGAATTATAATATTGAAATAATCATATAAAAATTTAACCTACATATAATAAAAAATATAGTACTAAATATTCTGACACACCTATTTCCATCCTTACAAGCATATTCTAATGTGTCATTGATTAGAAGTGTAATAGACATCAACATTAATTATATTCATAACACCCCCATTTGAATGCCATCTTACATACGCATTAGAAGTTGTCTCATTAAAAAACTTGCGTGAAAAATCTAGTAGGACAAAACCTTGGCTCAGAGAAAAAGAGTACACCGCGTATTATCGTTATTCCTTATTATTTCATATATTAAAAATGTCTCGTTAAAACCTTACTAGGTAAACCCTATGGGAAAAAAATCCTAGTGAAGAAAAATAGTGTATTTTCATTCTATATATTACGCACAAAAATCACTTCATTAAAAATCTTGCTAGGAAAAATCATTGGAACAAAAATCATAGACAAGGAAAAAAGAGTGCAGTATGTATTATTTCTTCCCCTCATATATGCAATTATATGTGAAATGACAAAGTCCAATCTCTCTAATATCTGCTTAAAAAGGGATTTGCTGGATTTTAATTTGAGAAGATTTGTTAAATATTCGTTTCACAATCATCATGCTCATGCGTGAAAATAACTCATCGTCCTTTATTTCAATTGTCAATACATTAAATAAATTATCTTGATGATCTTAATGAATGTGATTTCTCTACATTATATCATTATAATAGATATAATGTGAAATAGTAAATCCTTCAGGGAATATTCAATTTATAATTCAAGACAAATATTTTATCTCATAAAGAATTTAAACTTTTATTCTTTTTTAAAATAATCGTGTAAATTTTGGAGCTCTTCCGAAGTACCAAAAGATCAATATATTTCAACAACCAAAAGCTAAATATATAGTTTATTATACGTAACTTTGATCAATTACATAACATTTATTCAACAAATATTCATTATAGCAATTTCACAACATATCTCCATATTGTATTAATTCGTACAAAGAAGTTAGTAATTTAATATAATAAATCTCTCGAGAATTTGAAATGCTTCAGGCATTCTAAATCCTTCAGGAATTTTCACTAATATACTACAATCGATGATATATGAATAATTTGCTATTACGTTAATTAATCCTCCAGGGGACGAAATAATTAGAAATGTAGGGCATGTTTAATTTGAATATTCCATTATACACATATATTACAAATACATGGATCCAATGATCCATGTGAGTTGTTTGATTAGATGGATTTCATGATTGAGGATTTGAATATTTAATTTAAGTTTATTAAATGATAATTGTTGAGTAGTTATAATGGTATACAAATTTTCTTATATATATTATTTAACAACAAGAAATAAGAAAATGGATATATCAGTTGTGTATATAAAAATAATAAATAATAAAAATAAAAGTAATAATAGTTATAATAATGATAAATAATATAATATAATATAATATAATATAATATAATATAATATAATATAATATAATATAATATAATATAATATAATATAATATAATATAATATAATATAATATAATATAATATAATATAATATAATACAATATAATATAATACAATACAATATAAGACAATATAATACAATACAATATAATACAATACAATACAATACAATACAATACAATACAATACAATATAATATAATACAATATAATACAATACAATACAATACAATACAATACAATATAATACAATACAATATAATATAATACAATATAATATAATACAATATAATATAATATAATATAATATAATATAATATAATATAATATAATATAATATAATATAATATAATATAATATAATATAATATAATATATATAATATAATATAATATAATATAATATAATATAATATAATATAATATAATATAATATAATATAATATAATATAATATAATATAATATAATATAATATAATATAATATAATATAATATATTATAATATAATATATTATAATATAATACAATACAATACAATACAATACAATACAATATAATATAATATAATATAATACAATACAATACAATACAATACAATATAATATAATACAATACAATGCAATACAATACAATACAATACAATACAATACAATACAATACAATAATAATATAATACAATACAATACAGTATAGTAATAATAAAATATAACAATACAATACAATATAATACAATACAGTATAATAATAATATAATATAACAGAACAATACAATACAATACAATATAATATAATATAATACATAATAATAATATAAAACAATACAATACAATACAATACTATACAATACAATACAATACAATACAATACAATATAATATAATATAGTAATATAATATAATATAATATAATATAATATAATATAATATAATATAATATAATATAATATAATATAATATAATATAATATAATATAATATAATATAATATAATATAATACAATATAATACAATATAATACAATACAATACAATACAATATAATATAATATGATATAATATGATATAATATAATATAATATAATATAATATAATATAATATAATATAATATAATATAATATAATATAATATAATATAATATAATATAATACAATATAATACAATATAATATAATACAATACAATACAATATAATATAATACAATATAATACTATATAATACTATATAATATAATATAATATAATACTATATAATATAATATAATATAATATAATATAATATAATATAATATAATACTATATAATATAATATAATATAATATAATATAATATAATATAATATAATATAATATAATATAATATAATATAATATAATATAATATAATATAATATAATATAATATAATATTTTATAATCCCAAAGTTTTCAGTGTATTACAAAATCCCCGGATTGGAGCTCTAAAATCCATGAATTCTTTAAATTACCTCAAATCAAACAAGGGATTTTGTATAGAATTTTGTATTCACAAATATAATCCCCTAAAATACACCAAATCAATCATGCCCATAATTGCATATCACAATTTAATTTTCTCATTACATATTATTAAAACACCCTCTTATAAGTTATACCTGCTTATAAGTTACCGTTACACAACGCTAGGTGTTTGGACTATATGTCCACAATTTTATATTTCACTAGTGAAAATAATGATACTTTAATCACATCATTCGATTTTGCCAATACATTATCAGTCAACATTATATAAACAATTTTAATTCTGGATCCTCATTTTCATTTATTATATCAATTGGAATTGCATAAATAAATTTTGATTAATCGTAATTTTATTTCGGTTCCATATTTATTCTAGTAGAAACATAATTTATTGAGATCTCATTATTTTCAATATTGTTAGGTACATAAACCTCTTCTGGATAATTTGCTCGTCAATGTCTTCTACTCTTTTATCATCAATATTCTTTTCAGAAGAATTTATGCATTTAGAAGTGTTGATAACTTCAAGCCAACTTTCTTATCATTCTATTTCTTTTCCTTGGATTCTTATCTTTGGAGCCGATTGGTTAATCATGCTTCTGGCAAATATCAAATTTAGAATTATCCAAGGGTATTTTAATATAACCATGAGCTTGTAATACTGAAATATATGATATTATATTTTTGCATTAATAAAAATAATATATGTGCATGTTGTTTCACATAAATGAACTTCTCATTCATATTAACTTGTTTGAGGATCTAATTGAGTGCTATTAATGATGCATTTCATATAACTTGTTTTTCCGCTCTTATCTTCCTCCCCCTAATGCTATCATTCACTATTAATCAAATTTTTGCGACTTGTATTGTCTAGTATATCTTGAACGTATTCATTAATATTTAATTGTTTCACAACACTCTCTTGGTTATTCATTCAACTATTCTTCTGGAATTTTATCTATGAACGTCATAATCCACCACACTCTGGGTGTGTTTTGGATTCATTTTTCATGAAAGTAATAGATTCATTGTAATGTGTATTTTTATATATATTTTTAGGGTTTTTATCATATAAATATTACCTTTAAATCACATAAAAAATTGAAAAAGTGTTTAAAATTAATAAAAATTATTTTTGAAACTCTTAATAAATTTTTGTGTGGGTTTTCAGGTAAAAAGACCAAGAAAGGGATATTTGGATGACTTGGCAAAAAGTCAACTCCAAATAAAGCGTCGATCTGTAAATTCTGGACCAAGGATGGCCGAATTCTTGACAAATCTCCGCAAAAACCCTACACACAACTCTCCAATTCTCTTACAACCCTTATCCGCCGACCATCCAAGCCAAAACTTACAAAATCGACAAAAAAATGAAAAGTCAACCCGAGAAATCGCCGAGCTGATCAAAAATCAACTGTTCCAAAAGGGGTCAAATTGGGTACCAAATCGAAGAGCTCGACAAGACGAATCCAACGGCATAAATCTCGGGAAAAAAGACCTTCTAGAACTCCCAAAAAATGCGATAAACGATCCAGTCAATCTTGGTCAAAGTCAACCTTTGACCAGGTCAAAATCCTTCACCAACCAATCAATGGCTGACACGTGACCCACTATTCCATTCATCTTCATTTTCTAAACAACTCTCATCCAACCATCTCTCGCCATGTGGCGAAAAATTGCGTGAAGATATACGTTTTGATTCTGCTAGAGAGTTAAACTTAGCCCATCAGAAACCAACACATGTATGTTAGAATTTGAATTCAGCAAACCAAGATGCAACATGTGGCTTCAACAATTAATCTTTGATAAGAGCAGACACATGGAGACCTCTGATAGGGGAGCATCGAATTCTTGTACCAAAGATTCTAAGCAACGGATGAAACAAATGAACGAATTGTAGCTCGACACCTGGCAAAACACGCTTTCCTAACTCTGAGGCGCGCATCATCTCCGGTGAAGGTTTCTCCGTACGCCGCCATTGCTTCCATAATAAGCAAAACAATTGAAACTAGATAGTGCAGTAATGCGAAACGGAGGTGAAGCATCACGCATTTTCTGCAAAGACTGACGCGAATCAGTACGAGGTTTCTCATGCCCAATACACAGCTGACACGTGGCTCGCTGCATCAGAAAACGAGTCAACGAAATTCGTTCACTCAGTACGAGAATCATTTTTCCTCCAGTCAGCTTGCGACACGTGGCTCCTCTACATCAGAAAACGCATTCTACAGTGATCCTCCATCCACCCTCCACTCATTTTGAAAATGGACACCTCCGCTTGCTAATTAACATATGAATTGGCTTATATTGGACTGTGCGGTTGAATGAAATGGAGAGAATTCTCCACGCGTTTTCTGAAGAATCAGTACGAGAATTCATTTCTACCTAATGAGAAGTTAACACATGGCAAGTCAGTGTCTCTCTGCCCAATCCTAGCATGACACGTGCACAGGCCATTGAAAGTGGATGAGTTCTATACATCTCCCAAAGAAGGAAAAAGAGTTCTATACATCTCCCAAATTACTACTTAAATGCACCCCGAAAATTACACCTAAGCAGAATTTGAATAGAAAAGAAGGAAAAAGAGTTCTATACATCTCCCAAATTACTACTCAAAATCAAATCCGGATCAAGCACAATTTTTAGTCTCACAAGTTTATTTTCAAATATTTTCTAGGTCAAATTTCTCTATAAAATCACCCTCTTTCTCTTTCTAAGATAACTATTATTCATCCATTCATACAACCATTCTCAAATCCATTATCACATTCATTTATTCGTCCATTTCCACCATTCTCATTCTTCTTCTTTTATTTTCCATCATTAATGTCTACCAAGTTTCAAGCATAAATTCTTGAGAGTAAAAAGAGAGTGAGATTTTCAAAGAGAGAGCACCAAATCTAGAAGGAGCAAGTGCGAAGATCAACCATGAAGGAGAGAAAACTCGAGAACAATTGTCATCTTTATGGTTTGATCTATTTTCTCTTTATTTTCTTTATTTTCTCGGATGAATAATATGACTCAAGGACTTGTAAATTTGATGTTTCTGGACATGAGTGAGTAGATTCATAGTAGGAAAAGGCTTTTCATGTGACATGGTATTCACACGGAAGGGCCCGTTGTATGGCCTCGAATCCGAGTATGCTAGAAGTGCCTAGAGGTAGCAAAGACCGACAGACATGAGATGATCTGTCGCGGAGAGGCAAAGACCGAGGTAGCAAATTATTAAGATAAAAAAATAATAAATAAATAAAAATAAAATGAAAAATATGAAAAATATGAAAAAAATAATAAAATATAAAAAATAATAATAATAATAATAATAATTATTATTATTATAATAATAATAATAATAATTATTATTATTATATATATATATACTTTTTAATAAAGAAATAAATGCTTTTTAGTGTCATTAGACACAATTTTGTGCTTGGGGTTGGGTGTGTGAACTTCCAATCTATTTAAAAGGGTGAAGTAAAATTTAGCTGAAGCTTTTGTGCGAAAATTAGGGGCTAAAGTAGAAATTTTTTTCTTAGGGCACTAGGTTATGGAAAATTGAAAAAAGATTGGTGAGTTGAAATGACCTTAAAGTTTAAAATTAATAGACAATTACCGGCATTCGTGTATTATTATAATAATTGACAAATAATATGGCAATAATTTAATCTCTTTTCAAATGGATTTCAACTGATTCCAAAAATCCTAAAACTTAAATCTAAATTTACGCTTGAGGGCAATCTTGGTTTAAGTGTGGTGAGATTTGTAATGTGTATTTTTATACACATTTTTAGGGTTTTTATCATATAAATTTCACCCTTAAATCACATAAAAAAATTGGAAAAGTGTTTAAAATTAATAAAAATTATTTTTGAAACTCTTAATACATTTTTGTGTGATTTTTCAGGTAAAACAACCAAGAAAGGGATATTTGGATGACTTGGCAAAAAGTCAACTCCAAATAAAGGGGTGATCTGCAAATTCTGGGCCAAGAATGGACAAATTCTCGACAAATATCCGCAAAAACCCTACACACGCATCTCCAATTCTCTTTTAACCCTTATCCGCCGATCATCCAAGCCAAAACTTATAAAATCCCCAAATCGAAGATCCAGTCAACTGCTCCAAAAGGAGTCGGACTGGGTACCAAATCGAAGAGCTCGACGAGACAAATCCAACGTCACAAACCTCGCGAAAAAAGACCTTCTAGAACTCCCAGAAAATGCGATTAAAGATCCAGTCAACCTTGGTCGTTCATCCTTCATGGAGATGTCAAACTGAAATGAGATGCTATTTGCAAATATATCTGACATAATTACTTTTATGAATTAAAAAATGTATATGTTATGTTTTGCAGATGAGTTACATTTTTTAACTTATCGTTCACATATATAAGATCAAGGATCAAAATTAGATAATGATCGAACATTTGTTATTTCAAATTTATAATCAATAAATCATGTATTGAATAAGTTCATGTCATGAATTTCAAGATATCAAAATATAGAGGACGATTTAACTTAACATATATGCCTAACTTATATTTGTGACTATCTTTGTGCATGGCGGTGAAGTTACAGGAACAAATACTACACATTAGATAAAAATACAAATAGTATTTACTTGGCTACGAGCCAGCCACAACTTATAATGGGGAGTAGTTATGCTAAAATGTTGTTTTTACTTTAATTAGTGTTGCAGCATGTTTTATTTCATGGCCACAATCAGGAGGCGAGCTTTGATTTCATTATTAGAGGCCAAGGATTAATTATAATCGTTTAACGAGATATCACGTTTGATCATTCTAAGCGCATGTGTGGGTTAATGCTCAATTACAATCTCAATCAACGTACAATAGTCATTAATTACTTGGGATCGGCCCTTGTCATCATCGAGATGAGTTGTCTTAATTGTACAATCTACAAATTATTTACTTAATTGCAAGCAATCTCGCAAACACAATATTTCGAGATGAAAATATACATACATGTAATCATCTAGTAGATGCATCTATTAATACCATAAAATATCTAGATGGTCCATACGAAAGAGTAATAAACCCATATATATTTCAATGAAATTGGGTGATTCATTCCCAAACTTGGTTTGTGATGTCTAACAATTAATTTCCTTGAAAACATGCAGCACATGAAAATTCATTTGATAAAAAAATCTTGTAGTTTTTTAATTGAGGCACATTTGAATCTTCTATAATTGTTTGCATCATTATAGCTCCAATATTACAAATCATGAAATTTCTCTTCAAATTAGTGAACTTATGGTTCATCCAAAAATTACTTTTCAAATTAGTGAACTTCTAGTTCATGTTTAATAATAAAGTTGCTTTTCTAATCGGTGAACTTCTAGCTCATGTCAAAGTCATAAAATTAATCTTCGAATTAGTGAACTTCTAGTTCATTGTAAAATATGCATTTAATTTCTTAGACCATTTTTTGTTTATAAGAATGCATAATATTACTATCCCTTATTGTCTGGTGTACCTGTGAATTAGAAAATATCTTTTTATTTGATAGATAATAAAAATATTTTTATTTCTTAAGACAAAATAATGACTCTTCTGCAGTGTTCAATCATGTTAAGTATATATATATATATATATATATATATATATATATATATATATATATATATATATATATCATTCAAAACATATATATTCCATCCGTATGGTTGAAATTTGAATTTTTGATGATTTAATACATATTTTGGACTGTTTATTTTTCACCCAAAAAACATACGTATATATATATATATATATATATATATATATATATATATATATATATATATATATATATATATATATATATATATATATATATATATATATATATATATATATATATATATATATATATATATATAAGGAGATCTTGAAAAGATACGTATGTTTTTGGGGTGAAAAATAAACGGTCCAAAATATGTACTAAATCATCAAAAATTCAAATTTCAACCATACGGATGGAATATATATGTTTTGAATATATTTTAGATTAATTTTCACAAGAATGAGAATATTATATTATTGTCATCATATATCATCAAAATATGTATAATATATATGTGATTATGTGATTTTTGATGATATATGATAGCAATGATATAATATTCTGATTCTTGTGAAAATTAATCTACAATATATTCAAAATATATATATTTCATCCGTACGATTGAAATTTGAATTTTTGATGGTTTAGTATGTATTTTGGACCGTATGTTTTTCACCCCAAAAACATACATATGTTTTTTAGCAAATATCTTCTTCTTTTTCCTCTAGAACCATCATTGTTGAGTCTCAAAGCTTTTTGAGCTCCAATTTTCATTTAGTGAAATCGAGTAATTTGGGGCTGATTTGGGTGAAATTCGAATCGGTTAATTCTAGCTTGAATCAAGGAGCAATTGGAGGTTTTGTTTTGCTGTTGTTTCATCTCTGTTTTTCAGTCTTTCCACTCTAATTTCGTATATAATTCAGATCTGAAAAATTAAATAAATATTTTTTACAATTTGGTTCTCATTTAGTAAATAATTTTCAAACCAAAATTTTTCCAATTCTGAATTATAATTTGTGATATATTAATTTTCTAAATTTGTCAATTATTTCTGTTTTTGACCTTTCTGTTCAGATTTACTATTTTATGTTTTCTGAATTTTTAAAAAATACAAATAATAAAAATACAAACATAGTCCTAATTGAAGTTATTCGATGTGTAGAATCCAAATCTGAATTTTAAAATAGTAGTTGTTAAGACGGATTAGAAGATATTGTCACTTTTGTAAGTACTGGTCTGTCAGATCCAGTTTCTGAATCAAGATCCGAGTTTTCATTATAAATCTCAAACTACAAAACATAATTATACCAAATTTTGATAGTGATCCACAACCAGATAATTAATTTTCTGTAAAAATTTTGTGATTTTTCAAGCTTTTGTGAATTTTCTATAAATTTCTGAAGTTGTTGCTGAACTGATTTTAAATCTGAAATAAGTTCTGGACTGAATTGCAAATATCTCAAAATTCTTGAATAAAATAATAATAAAAATAAAGAACCATATCTTAGATCTGTTTTTCTAGTTTCTATCGGTATCTCACGTGTTGGATTTGGGGTTTATTTGGTTTAGTTACGAATTAAAACACTAAATGGTGACGTGCTGAATATTTGAAACAAAACTGAAAATTGAATTTAAACTTGAAAGTTTACCTAATATACCTTGGACTAAACGATTTTACTCTAGAGATAAATCATTGAGATTAGTTAATTCTTGAGGCCACATCTCCTTGTGTTCGACCCCTAAATTGATTTACCGCTCATACTCGTAAATTGAATAATAGGAAAATATAAATTGTTTTGTTAAATTGTGTGAAATATAGATTATGGTTTTACCCGATTTACAAATGGCGCCGTTTCCGGGGAGGTGACTTGCATCAAGTTGTTAACTAACCAATCTCATATTTTCTCTAGTGTTTTTGTCTCTCTTATCTTTGAAGGTTTTAGGTCACAAGATATTTCGATGGATTGGCAAGGCGAGAGTGTACAATTTAATGACGGGAAGACAAACGTGGAGCGGATGGCCCAATGGAGGCTATCCATGCCAAAATGACAACACCTATTTTGAGCAAACACAACATCTCTACGGGCAATGAGCGTTCTTCAACCACTCCTCCGTCCAGGAGCCGAGGAATGAAACGTTGAATACCTGAGGTTTCAAACCTGAGGTGAACCTCCAAAAGCCGCACATGCCCGTCATGCCAACCCAATTATCCCAAACTTAATTTTACCCAAACGAGCACTACCCTCAAAATCATGGATATCAATAACCACAAACCTCTTCATATAATCAATTGGTCCAAATGATGAACGTCATGTAGGAAGACCTTAACAAAATGTCCAACACGGTCAGTGGATTTGTCGACGATATCAGACAAGCCAGCACTACTTCCCAAGTGCAAACTGAGGAACCCATGACACAAGAACCCTCTCTCCAACCTTGTTACAATGAAGCTAGACATTGTGACAAGTGTTCTTGGGTTCAACACGAGAATCAAGAATTAGGGGTGGAAGAATGTTCAAATTTTGGGGAAATATTTTAAGCGGAAGAAGTTGTGGAAGTAGAGAACCCAGTTTTGAATTTGTAGAGTATGAGTGCGACGGAAAAAGTGAGTTAGATAAAGAAGAGGTGATCGAATATAGTGATGAGTTGAGCACTACAAAAGCGATTTCCAAATTTGAAGAATTGAGAATTGATGAATCTCGAGGAAATGAGGAGATTAATGAGGAAACGTTTGAAGAAGTTGTGGAAGAAGAGAACCCTAGCATTGTATTGGAAGAGTATTTGTGTGATCTTGAGAGTGAGTCAGACTATGAAGAGGGGATTGAATCTCATGAATTGTCGAGTGCAACTAACCCTAGTTTCAACTTTGAGGAATTTTGATGTGAAGTGAAATATGAGTCAAACCATGACTTAGGGAGTAAATCTTACAACGAGTCAAACACCACTAACTCGAGTTTCGAATTTCAGGAATTGTGTGTCGGGGATGATTATAAATCGAACCATGATTCAATGGTTAAAACATATGACGAGTCAAGCACCCAAATTAGCCACGAGCCAACTCTACCAAATTCCCCATATCCTATCTCTTGCCAAACTATACACTACATCCAACTCAAAACAAGCAGTGTAATTTTCATCGACCTTCCACCTCAACAAGGGGCAAATTTGGGCATTGAATTGCCCCTCTCAACCAAATTTGAACCCAAAACCCGTCCAAAATCCATCAGATCACACTTTTCACTTCTTGACAAAACCAAGAAAATACAAGTAAGGGGTCAAAGAAGCTTCTTACCACCATGTGAGCTTCTTCATGGGTTTGCTCACGTCTACGATCCTTTCGAGCGAGGTTAACACAAGGCATGTCGAGTTCAAGGCATAAAACAAGGGCGCTGGCGAGAGGCAACTCGTCATGCCATGTTGTTTATTTTATTTTCTTCTTTTTACAAAACTCTCTTTCACACTTAAACATTTGCTATGTAAAAGTTTAAGTGGGGTGGGGGAGGTTTTACACAAGACCCCATTAAATTTTCTAATTTACACAATTTTCTCATTTTTTAACTTTTTGTTTGAGGACAAACAAAGGTTTAAGTGCGGTGGGGTGGTTTCGTGCGAAACCAAGTTTTTGTTTTCTTGTAAAAATATGAAAATTCATAAAAATTGAAAACATTGAAAAATTTCAAAAACAACAACAAAACTCATAAATATCATAAAAAATTTAAACTTTTTGCTTGTTTCTCTTTCAGTTTTTGTTTGTTTTTGTAAATAAAATTGTGTGTGTTTTAAAAAGTGAGAGATTTTAAATCAAAAGAAATAAAAGGTTTTGAAAAATAAAAAGATTTTTAAAACTAAGCCCTTTCAAGCAATATTTTGAAAACATTTAGGGTTTTGGGAAATGATGAAAAGATTTGAAAATTAAAAAAAAAAAGTTTAATTATCGTCATGAATGCCATATTTTCCACCTCATTCCATTTATAATATCCATTTAAAATCCATTAAGATTTAAAAAATTCATAATTATTTCACTTGGCCCTTTAATGAAATTATAAATTATTTTCTTTAAAGTAATGTTGTGATTAAAAATTTTGAGAAATCAAACCTTACTTTTAATTAGAGGTGGCAAATGGGCGGGTTGGGTCGGGTTCGGGTTGGGTTAATTCGGGTTCGGGTCAATTCGGGTTTTGGGTCAATTCTAGTCGTGGCTCGTTCAGGTCTCGGGTCATTTCGGATTTCGGATCGTTCGGGTCGCGTGTCAGTTGACTTATGAATGATCAACGTCAGATTCTGGTCAAAAGTCACTCAGATTAGAGGTCGTCATTCATCTGAATTGACATTTTAGGTCATTTGAGTTATTCTGGTCAGTATTATCATGTTAGAACAAGCTATAAAATTCTCAATTTCGAGATTTTTTGAATATTAAAACAAAAAAAAGTTTATTTTCGGGTCAAATCGGGCGGGTCATTCGGGTCACGGTCATTCGGGTCATGGGTCGTTCGGGTCTCGGGTCATTTCGGGTTCTGGTCATTTCGGGTTTCGGGTCACTCAGGTTTGGGTCAGGCGGGTTTTTCGGGTCGGGTCAGATTTTGCCAGCTCTACTTTTAATACCACTAGTTTCGCAAAATTTTTCTAACTCAACCTATCTTTCATGGCATAGCTAATGACTTGTATGTCCATCTCTAATTTTCACACTAAAAGCAAGTGACCGAAATCATAACCTGTTATCCCTTCACAAAAAGAATTTAAAAATGTGAAAAATTATTTTTAAACCCTTGAATACAATACTAGGTGAAGTACGCGCTCCTCATAAGAAGGACATCAACAAGCACCAAAGAGAGATCAAGAGAAACAAGGCGCGAAGCGAGCAAGGCGCAACCTCGTCAAACAAAGGAACGCGACAAGAAGAGGCTTCTCCTTTCACACAAGGGTCTCGAGTACGACAAGAAGAGCTACACCAAGTGAAAAAGCCACAAGAAGAAGCTCGAAATCACCTCTCGCCATCCCATCTTCATCCTCAACTCAAAGACCCGTTTCTCCATCTCCTTCTATTTCTCATTCTAATTCTATTTTAAATTCACCACCACCACCACCACCATCATCACATTATCTCATCTTAAAAATCAAGAAGTTGAAAAAGAATTAAAGAAATATCAAAAAACGTACAAATGGCTCAACAAAGAACATTAGGGGAATTTTTAGAACATAAAATTCAAGAAAATCCTAGAAACATTGTCATACCTAGGGTACCAAATTTCAAGATAAGTCCATCCATGTTAAGTGCTTTACCAACATTTGAAGGGAATAAGAATGATAATCCATATGCACATTTAGATGAATTTCATATGAAGTGCACCGCATTATTTGGTAAAACTAACAATCTAGACAACATCAAGTTGATCATTTTTCCTCATACATTAGGAGCTGCTCCTAGGGATTGGCTTAATCATTTGCAGGGTTGGTCATTCGAAACATTCGATGATGTGGCGAAGTATTTTTTTTAAGCGCTATTTTTCGAGCACGCTTACCGCTAAAATATGCAAGGAGGGCACAAACATTCAACAACGAGGCGATGAAAGCCTTCCAGAGTACTACGAGCGCTTTGTAAGATTGTGCGCATCATGCCCTAACCACAATGAGACTTCACTACTTGACCAATTTATCCAAGGGATGAATGCACTAAAAGCTCTTCTTCTCCAATGTTCGGCCGGTGGATCCTTCAACGATAAAACACCTGCCGAAGTGCGAACCCTCATCAAAACCATGACCGAAGGAAATCTAGGTCGCGAGGGAATCTTGGGACAAGTAAACACAACGAGTACAGTGGATAAAAAGCGATGGAGTCTCGCATCACGGCAAACTTCGAGACGAAATTCAACAAAGTGCTTAAAGCGGTAGGGGCAAGAATCTAACCAACGCCATGCGAATTTTGTGCGAGCACGGATCACGCAACCGACGAGTGTGATACTCTTCAGAACAGGAACCATGTGATGGCTACCAACGCCCTCAATAAGCCTATGAGACTTGGAAGAAACACCCCAATCTCCGTTGGCACGATAATCCTCAATTTTCAATAACCCCAACAAAGTTATCAAAAACCTGGAGTTTATGTCCACCCGAACGCACAAACTCAACAACAACAAACACCTCAACCTCCACCTCCATCCCCTCAGGCTTAATCATCAAACCCCAAATTTGCTCAAATTATTGCCATGATGCAAGGGATGTCGAGACAAATATCAGGGCAAACCTTGCTTATAAACAATATCAAAGACGAGTTAAAAGAGGAAATTTCTACTCTTCCCCAAAGCCAATCCACTCAAGGTCGACAAATACAAAACCTCGAAATGCAAGTTACACAAATCGTGAGTGAAGTCAATGTGCTAAAGGGACAAGTGGGGAATAAGTTACCTTCTCAAGGATCGAACCCTACAAATCTCAAGCGCATCAATGCGATCCAATTAAGAAGTGGGAAACAAGTGGAATTACCAACAGAAGAGGAAGAAGTGGTGGTGCAAAGGCCAAAAGAGGACGAGTCAAGCACAAAAGAGGTACAAGATGTTGAATGTAATTAGGGGAAGGGGGATAAAGATAAATGTGTCAAGGGAAAAGTTCAAGAGAAAGAGACACCAAAAGAGAAGTATCATACACCGAAGGCACCCTTTCCACATCGCTTGGCGGTAAACACCAAGAAAGATGAACTTGACAAGTATATTCTTGAGGTGTTTAAGAAAGTGGAAGTGAACATTCCAATCATCGACGCGATCTGAATGCACCCTCCATATGCAAAAAATATCAAGAACCTATGCACAAACAAGAGGAAGTAAAAAGGAAATGATACAATAAACCTACTATCAGTAATGAGCATCAACACATGAGTAGCCCAAAAAGAAAAAGACCCTGGAGTCTTTGCCATCCCTTGCACCATCGGGCTCCAACAATTCGCGAGATTTATGCTTGATTTAGGGGCTTCGATCAACATAATGCCTAGGTCCGTTTATGAGACCTTGGGCTTGGGCGAGCTAAAAAATATGCGTGTGATGGTTCAACTCGTCGATCGCTTTGTAGCCTCAGTCTTGGGCGTTGTGGAAGATGTTCTAGTAAAAGTGAACGGATTGGTGTTTCCGCCAGACTTCTACATACTCGAGATGGGAGACAATGCCGACTTCTCCGCCATCCTTTTAGGAAGACCTTTCTTGAGAACGGCCCGAACGAGAATCGATTGCCACTCGGGTACATTATCCATGGAGTTCGATAATGAGATCATCTTCAACATTTTCGACACAATCAAATACCCTGACGATTACAACATGTCTAGCATTTGCGTCATTGACGGAATCGATGAGATTGTTGAGGAACATCTTGAAGGGGAGTTTTTAAATTCTTTAAATTCACTTAATTCTGATTTTGATGATTTTTGGGACAATTTAGAAAACATAAACACATTAGAAAATGTAAATGAAAATAATTTACTACAAGATATAAGTCCAAGTAAAAGTGATGTAGCGATAGAAGAAATACAAAATGAAAACTTGCCTAATCTTGAAAATTGTTGAAAAGAGGAGGTTTATTCTTTTTCAGGTCCAACTTCAAGCGAGATTAAGATTTCAGGGGAGCGAATACATCCATCAATCGAGACGGCACCCGACCTCGACCTCGAAACGCTACCCGACCATCTCAAATACGCCTACCTTGGACCTAAGGAGACTTTGCCCGTTATCATCGCCTCCAACCTAACACCCGAGCAAGAAGATCGCTTAATTGATGTTCTCAAGCAACACAGGAAGGCGATTGGGTGGACCCTAGCCGAGATGCCTGAAATTAGCCCTTTGACTTGTATACATAAGATCTCACTCGAGAAAAGCTCTAAACCCTCGAGAGAAGCTCAAAAGAGGCAAAATCATGTCATGATGGAAGTGGTGAAAAAGGAGCTTCTCAAGCTTATTGTTACGGGAATCATTTACGCGGTGGCCGATTCGGAGTGGGTATCTCCAATTCATGTGGTTCCCAAGAAGGCGGGGATCGTAATTGTGGAAAATGCCGAAGGCGATAAGGTGCCAACGCGTGTGCAAAATGGGTGGAGGGTTTGCATCGACTATCGCAAACTCAACGCGGCGACCAGATGCTCGAAAGATTAGCGGGGTGGCCTTACTATTGCTTCTTAGATGGATATTCGGGATATTTTCAAATCGCCATCGACCCCGACGATCAAAAGAAGACAACATTGATGTGTCCTTTTGGTACGTTTGCCTATCGAAGAATACCATTTGGGTTGTGCAACGCACCTAGTCCATTTCAAAGGTATATGATCTTTATTTTTTCTGAATATATTTCTAAATTCATTGAGGTGTTTATGGATGACTTTTCTATTTATGGCAACTCATTTGATGAGTGTCTCCATAATTTGGGCCTAATAATGAGAAAGTATGTGGAAGCTAATCGTGTCTTAAATTTTGAGAAGTGCCACGTTATGGTGAGCCAAGGAATTGTTTTAGGGCCTTTAATCTCAGAAAAATGCTTGGAGGTCGACAAGGCAAAAATTGATGTGATCAAGATGCTCCCATACCCTCACAACGTAAAAGATGTACACTCTTTTCTAGGCCACATGGGATTCTATAGGCGTTTCAATCGAGATTTCTCCAAGACCGCCCAACCCATGTGTCGCCTTCTCTAAAAGGAAGTGAAATTCGAGTTCGATGACGCGTGCAAGGAGGCATTCAACATCCTAGCATTCAACATCGTGCGAGGCTCCAATCATCAACCCACCCAACTGGAATCTTCCTTTTGAAATCATGTGTGATGCCGGCGACTTGTGCGTGGGTGCCATCTTGGGCCAATGCGTTGGTAAGGATCCTCATATTATTTACTATGCCTCTAGGATCCTAGACGAAACCAAAAGAAATTATACAACAACTGAAAAAGAATTATTAGCAATTATTTTTGCATTGGAAAAGTTCCAATCATATTTGGTCGGGATGAAGGTTGTTGTGTTTTCAGATCATGCGATACTCAGGCACCTGATGAAAAAGGAGTGCAAACCTCGACTCCTTCGATGGATCCTTCTCTTGCAAGAGTTCAATGTGGAGTTTCGGGATAAGAAAGGCGCTGAAAACTTAGTGGCCGATCATCTCAGCCGACTCCCGACAAAAGAAGGCGAAATACTTCCCATAAACAAACTCTTCTCCGACGAACAACTTTACGCCATCCATGGTGTAACGCCTTGGTACGCCGACATTATCAACTACTTGGAGACTCAGGAGCCACCAAGCACTCTCTCTCACGCTCAGAAGGACAAGATAAAAAGCAATGCGCGCTATTATTTTTGGCAGGATCCTCATCTCGACAAGATTTGCTCTGATCAAATGGTGCGCAAATGCGTGCCTGACCATGAAAAACAGTCGGTATTCTCTTTTTTCATACTTTGAAATGTGGGGGACATTTTGGGGGGCAACGTACGAGCCACAAGGTGCTTCAAAGTGGCTTGTACTGGTCAACTCTTTACAAAGATGCTCATTCCTTTGTAAAGAGTTGCGAAAATTGCTAAAAGACAGGCAATCTAACCCGCAAAAACAAAATGTCTCTCAAAACTTTACTGTTTTATGAGCTTTTCGATGTTTGGCGGATATATTTCATGGGCCCCTTTCCCAAATCAAATGGTTATCTCTATATATTGGTGTGTGTACATTATGTGTCAAAATGGGTGGAGGCAATTCCTATAAGGGATGCCAACTCCAAAACGGTGATAAAGTTTCTCAAGAAGAACATCTTTCAGCATTTTGGAGTCCCTAAAGCCATTATAAGTGATCGGGGTTCCCATTTTAACAACAAATACATGGAGAATTTGTTGAAAAAATATCATGTACATCATCGTACGTCTACCGCTTACAATCCCCAAACTAATGGACAAGCCGAAATCTCAAACAGCGAAATTAAATCAATCCTTGAGAAAGTGAGTAATCCCTCTCGCAAGGATTGGAGTCAAAGGCTTGGGGACGCACTATAGGCCTACAGGACAACGTACAAAACACCAATTGAAATGACACCATTTAAACTTGTGTATGGTAAAAGTTGTCACCTATCTGTTGAGATAGAACGCAAGTTATATTGGGCCATCAAAAATGTAAACTATGA
The DNA here is from genome assembly GCA_024447665.1 of Juncus inflexus. Taxonomy (NCBI): domain Eukaryota; kingdom Viridiplantae; phylum Streptophyta; class Magnoliopsida; order Poales; family Juncaceae; genus Juncus; species Juncus inflexus. Next base: position 6,906,767 of record JAJHPC010000020.1, on the reverse strand, counting down.
GTACCCAAAAGACGCAGACGCGGGAATGCGTAAATTACAAATTCAACAATTGGAGGAAATTAGAATTGAAGTATAGGACAACTCTCGAATTTATAAAGAAAAGTTGGCAACCTACCATGACAAGATAATTAGACGTAAAAAATTTAAAATTGGAGATAAAGTCTTGTTATTCAATTCCCGGTTGAGGTTACATCCCGGGAAATTGAAAAGTAGGTGGATAGGGCCTTTTGAAATAATAAATATTTTGCCCTTTGGAGTCTTTGAAATTTTTATTAAAACAAATGGAGTCATTGCCGGGGCTTGCATCAAGTTGTTAACTAACCAATCTCATATTTTCTCTAGTGTTTTTGTCTCTCTTATCTTTGAAGGTTCTAGGTCACAAGATATTTCGATGGATTGACAAGGCCAGAAATAAGTGTACAATTTAATGACATGTCAATACAAAAAAATACTAAATTTTTTCTTATACTTTATTTCTAAATTGCTACAAGCTAACATAACATAAAGTAACAATAACTTATATATAATCAATATTGTTTTCAATTTTGAATGACGGCACTTCTAACCTACATAAATTCATTGTTTTAATCCTAATTCAAGAAATTTATGAACTTTGTTTATGAGATATAGATTGATATATATGTTTTATATCTTAAGTTCAAAGTTAGAAATTGTTAATTTTAAATTATGGCAATAGAAATTAAAAATATATTATAACAAATAAATTTAAAATATAAATAGAAAATAAATTATTTGAACATAATGCACTTAACATATATGTGTGAATTATAAATTTTAGCAAATGAACACAATTTAATGCACTTCACATACAATTTGAAAGTGTTCGGGTAGGGTTGGATTAACTTGGGTTTATAAATTCAAACCCGTAACCCAACCCATAATACCGCGTTATTCAAAATTCAAACCCAAACACGACCAAACAACTTCAAAATCCACAAAAAATGAGTTAACTCGGGTTGGGTTGGATGGATTGGACGGGTTGGGAAGTTTCTTGTACACCCCTATGTGGAGAATTAAATTGGATAGAAGAGTGATTCAGTTAAAATATAAAGTGAAGAATATAATACCTCAAAGTAATATTCATAACCTACCAACATGCTCTCACCCTAAACATACAACATCATCCCATGAATCACCCTCACGCCACAATCACCTTGTAATCATAGTTTATAAAGGAAAATAATCTCCTAAGGTGCAAATACCACTGACAATTCCAATGAGGCAATCCAATTCTTTGAATCACACCAATTGGCCTTAATTGAATATAACAGAATAGTGGAGGTGAGCTTTATTCAACCATTATAAGTCTCAAAAGTTACTGAAATTTTATGTGAGCCTTAGATGAGTGTGGAAGCACAAGAGATTATACCTTGTTTCTACTGCAATCAGATTTGAGACAAGTCAGAAGGATCAAATTCATCCTAAAAAATTCTCAAACAGTTTAGGGCTCAAGATTAACTATTCTAAGTCAGCATATACAATCATATCAAACAGCATAATTAATAATTTGGAAGGCATCTCAGATAAAATGAAGTACCTGCAATCCCAACTTCCTTTCAACTATCTTGGTTGTCCATTACATTATAAGGTCCCAAACAGAAAATATTATAGGGCCTTAATATAGAAATTCCAGAAGAGATTGTAGAGGGGGAAGGGTTCAATGTTGAGTAAAGGGGGAATACTAGTACTGATAAATCAGTACTGTCTTGACTCCCAATTTATTATTTTTCGATATTTAAGTTACCCTAGTGGGTAATCTTCAAGATAGATAATATCATGAGAGATTTGTGGAAGAGTACATATGATATACGAATTAATTGTGTACCTTGGGACTTGGTATGTAGACCCAAAGAAAAGGAGGTTTGTGTGTGTTTAAATCTTATATTTTTTAACGAAGCAATCCTTCTCAAGTGGATCTGAAAATATTTCAAGAAAAAAGATGGATTAGCTTGGAATTTAAAGTTTTCAAATTTAGAAGAAGGACAATTGAACAAGATAACTTATAAGAATTCTTATTTTCGGAGAGAAATAAAGAAATTATTACCTTTCATTTTTCCAAAGTTATGTATTTGAAGTAGGGCAAGAGAATAAGTTAAATTTATGGTACAACAATAAGAAAGTGAGGTGGTTAAAGAAATTATTACCTTTCATTTTTCCAAAGTTATGTATTTGAAGTAGGGCAAGGGAATAAGTTAAATTTATGGTACAACAATAAGAAAGTGGGGTGGTTAAGTGAGAGATTTCCTTCACTATTCTCTTTTGCAGAGATTAACAATAGAAGCTTGGCTGATTTCAAAGCAATGCCTTCATTGCAAGAGGCATTCAAGGAGATTAGAGTACTAATGCCTTAGCAGGAGCTGTAGCAGCTAGTCTCAATTCTGAGAGATATATTATCTCAGAATCCAGATGATCTCAAATGAAAATGGAGAGAGAAGGAAATTTCTGAGTACAAAGTACTTATAATACAATGATACTAGTGTTAGTAGTATGCCCTAGACATAGGGCCTAATGCCTTAGCAGGAGCTGTAGCAGCTAGTCTCAATTCTGAGAGATATATTATCTCAGAATCCAGATGATCTCAAATGAAAATGGAGAGAGAAGGAAATTTCTGAGTACAAAGTACTTATAATACAATGATACTAGTGTTAGTAGTATGCCCTAGGCCAATATATTTGAGATCTAGATGTATGGATTATGTTAAACAAACATTGTGTTTATTTAGAGATATTTTATATAATAAATGCGTATCGGTTATTTTATTCTTATTACTAAAATGAACCTTGAATATGATATTCAGCTTTATATCATCAAAGTATGTGACTTTGATAGTAAAACTATAAAGTATTATGAAAGATATTCTAAACCGTCCCTGATCATTCATAGGATGTTTGTGAGACAAACATACTTTATGATAAGCTATAAATGGACATCAGTATGTTAGTTGACTGATGGTCACATTTTACTAATCATGAATAAGAGTTATTAAGTCATTAACGTAAGTATATGTTAGAGACCATATACTGGATTGACCCACCTTGAGAATACTACATGGTTCGTGTCATTAGTTATTCTCAGTAAAGAATGTATCTATAATCCTTAGACTTGAGATTATCTCAGTTTCCTACATGATAAATTTTATACTTTAATATAGTCTAACATCGTCTTTAACCGGACGATCATAAAGATTATAATTAGATATATAATGAATTGTGCAGAGGAAAGAGTTTAATTAAGATAGGATTTGTTCCTCTCATAAATTGAGAGAGATATCTTTAGGCCTCTTGATGATTTGATTGAAGAAACGCACGGCCGTGCTCAAGTGAATTAATAAAGAGTTATTAATGTCATTTCATGTTGAATCAAATTCGGTGTCAAGAAATATTTATCAACCAACATAAGGTTGACACATATCATGCCTTATGGACGATATAGATATCGTGTAACAAAAGGATACAATGCATGACATAAATTAGGTTTGATCGAATCATCTATACTTGCTTAATTTGGGTAATCATGATGTCTTGCTAGAGGTCGCTCATGATTTATAATCCATTGTGATTATTGCTAACATTAAGTAAACCTACAGGGTCACACACAAAGAACAACTAATGAGACGTACACAGAAAAATCATAACTTATGTGATAAGTTGGATGGAGAGCTACATAGTCAAGTGACACATCCATTCCTACATCTTATATGATAAGGTGTGTTGCATATATGGTTACATAGTTACCATGCACATAGGATTTGAAACTTATGGACTATATAGGCACAAGAGACACCCCAAAATTAGATTAAGGAGGGCATAATATTTTTCATCCATCTTTTGTGAGAAAAGGAGGAGAGAAAAATCCGAAAATTATTCTTTTGTTATTTTCTGTGAGAGAAATGAAGAACAAATACTAGCGTATATCGTTTTTTATCCGTTCAAAGGGGTTGTTCGTGTGGATACCGGTAGAGGACGAAGCGAAGTGTGGCGTCTTTTTGATTTGGGTTGAAACCGTGGTTTTTATTTGGAGAATCGGTTTATTTGGAGAATCGGTTTGTTAGGAGAATCGGTTTGCTTGGAGAATCGGTTTGTTTGGAGATTGCTTGGAGATCGGTTTGTGAGACCGATTAGGCGAAACATTCAAAGGATCGGTTTGGAAACCGGTTTGGATCGGGCAAAGAAAATCGTCAACCAATTCGTTTTTGGATCATCACGGATTAAGCGTAATCCGAAGGTACAAAGTTATGAACTTTTCTTTGATTTAATTGTAATTCATGGATCCTTCTTTTGGGTTTCGTATTCGATTTTGTTTCATTTTTGTTTTTACTCTGCGTTATGAATGGTAGAAACCCAACAACTAGATGTCTTGTTTTATAGCATCTTGAAAAATATTTGAAGTATTTAGTTTCCCTTGAGGATGAAAAATTGGCTGTGGAAAAAGAAACAAAGCAAATTTTCAAAAAGAATTATCTTGGTTAACAGATGCCATATGTGCTCGAAAGAAGAAGAAACTGTGAAGCATCTGTCACAAGAATGTGAGTTTATGCAGAGGCATTGGAGATTATTGAGAGATGCTTTAGATCTGCAATCCGAGCAATTTTAAATCTCAGCCATGGTGGTCTTGTTCTCAGATTAGGAGGAGATGAAGAGTTTAAACAGCTCTCATGTCTGTTTGTCTTTGTAATTTGGAGAGAAAGATGTAGGATGATTTTTTCAGATGAGAAGAGAAGTGGATGTGTGTTTGTAGATAAAATTTTAGGGAAGAAGAGGTGACTGATAGAGGTCAGTGAAGGAGGATCCTCCTTTAATGGTAGATCAGCTGGAATGTAGAGGAAATTGCTCAAAGAGAGAAAGGGCAAAGAATCAGTGGAAGGATATTAAATTAAGTATTGAGTTGTCAACATATTGTGAGAAGAAAAATTCAAAATGAAGTATGAAAGTTAGGCCTATAAATAGGCATGAGATATGTTATTTGTAACTTGTACTACCACATGAAAGTGTGAGCTACAAAGATAAGTGTAGTACCAAAATAGTAATATTAAGAGTGAGATAATGAAATAAAGAGAGAAAGAAAGAGTGAAAATTGAAACGTGATACAGAGAGAGTGAAGACATAAGAGAGAAAGTATTAGTTAGTGAAAGAAAGTAAAAGATGTAACAAAATATTGTGTGTAATAAAAAAGAATATTTCGAGATTATTATCGCCTCAGATGTGATGTGTTAAAAATTCAACATTGTTCTTTGTTTGAAAAGGGATAACAGGAAAGATAGGGTATATAATTAGCATTTCAAAATCTGGAATTTAATTTCCAGGTTTTGTATATGGGCCGGGATTTTATATTCTAAGTCAATTTAGGCCTCATTTTAAATCTTCCTTTAAAATAATTTTGGAATTAAAAGATAACCAAAAGTATAAATTAGGATAGATAGAAATATGTAACTGATTGTAAAAACTTTTGATTATTAATAGAAATTTTGCATTTGGATGCGGATACTTCAGGCCCTCCAAATTTTCTCAAACAAAAAAAAACTTTTGTTGGAAATATTCGACAGAATTGTAGTAGATCGAAGAGAAGACAGAGAAAACGAAGAACCCTAGAGGAGGGTTTGTGTGAGCCGTCGCGTAGAAGAGAGAAAGAAAGAAAGAAAAGAGAGAATCAATTTTAGCAAATGAAAACTTAACCTAATTAACCTAGGGTACAAGATATATATAGTACATATTATAATATGAACCTACATGGCCCAATAAAACAATTAGGATCCATAATTCAATAATCTCCACCTTGGACCCGAATTGCGACAAAAATAACAAGAATAAGCAAAAACATACGAAAGACAAATCTAGCGACACGCTAGTTACAAATAGAAATCAAATCCGTACATAATTTAAACTTAGCGATTGGAAGAGGTTTGGTGAGCATGTCCGCCGGATTCGACTCGGTACCTATCTTCTTCACAACGAATTTTCCTTCCGAGATTACATCCCGAACGAAGTGGTACCTAATGTCGATGTGCTTCGTCTTCTCGTGATACATCCGATCCTTCGTCAAATGGATGGCACTCTGGTTGTCGCAATACACCACAATCGGATTCTCAATGGACAGCAACTCTCCAACAAACGCCTTTAGCCAAATAGCCTCCTTGATCGCCTCGGTTATCGCCATGTATTCGGCCTCGGTACTCGAAAGTTCAACGGTCGGTTGAAGTGTCGATTTCCAACTTATAGCACACTTCCCAATAGTGAACACAAAACCCGTTAGCGAACGCCTTTTATCTAGATCGCCCGCAAAATCAGAGTCTACATAACCCGTTAGCACACTATCTGGATTGGATCCGAATTCCAGACGCACATTTAGCGTACCTTTCAAATAGCGAAAAATCCACTTGACCGCTTCCCAATGCCCCTTTCCGGGACACGATAAATACCAGCTCACGACGCTGACTGCTTGCGCCAAATCGGGTCGGGTACACACCATTAAATACATCAAGCTCCCGACCGCACTCGAATATGTGGTTCTTTCCATATATTTCCGCTCTGCATCGATTTTCGGAGACAAATCCGCCAATAATTTAAAATGAGCCGCAAGAGGGGTAGCAACCGCCTTGGATCTATGCATGTCGAAACGACGTAACACCTTTTCCGCAAAACCCGCTTGCGAAAGAAAAAACTTCCGCTCGGGTCGATTCCTCGTTATCTCCATGCCGAGAATTTTCTTAGCTGGTCCCAAATCCTTCATTTCGAAAATGGAATTCAGTTCTGCTTTTAACCGTTTAATCTCCCCCTCATTCGACGACGCAATTAGAATGTCGTCCACGTACAGTAACAAATACACGAAGTTCCCGCTATCGAATTTCTTAATGTATACGCAGCTATCAAAATTAGATCGAGAAAAATTAATACTAACCATAAATGCGTCGAACTTCTTGTACCATTGTCGGGGTGATTGTTTGAGACCGTACAGTGATTTGTTCAACCGACACACGCGTGTCGATTTCGAGTTCGGGTTGGTTTTGCGTTCCGTTTTGCTTGTGAGCTCCGGAAGTCCTTCCGGTTGGATCATATAAATTTCCTCCTCTAAATTGCCGTGTAGAAATGCGGTTTTCACGTCCATTTGCTCGAGTTCCAAATTTTGAGACGCAACTAACGCGAGCAAAACCCGAATAGACGTGTGCTTTACTACCGGAGAAAACACCTCATTAAAGTCCACGCCTTGGACTTGACTATACCCTTTCGCCACAAGTCTCGTTTTATAGCGCACATTCGACCCGTCTGCTTTGCGCTTAAATACCCACTTACACCCGATAACCCGTTTATTTGTCGGAGGTTCCACAAGAGACCATGTCTCATTTCGATTCAACGAATCCAACTCCTCCTTCATAGCGGCAATCCAATGTTTCGCCTCTCTCGAATTAACCGCTTCTTTGTACGAATACGGTTCGCAATATTCCACGTCTTCTGCAGTGGCTAAACAATAGGCAAAATCAGAATACCCGTACCTCGAAGGTGGTCGAATGACCCTTCTGGCTCGATCACGAGCTAACTCGTAATTCTGTGGATCGAACTCGCCTTCTTCATCTTCTAATCGGGTCGGATTACCCGAATTGGATTCGGGTTCATTTCGGGTTGGATTGGCCCGAATTGGAGCTTCATCTCCGGTTGGAGTCTCGGATTGACTTTCGTCCTCATAACCGCCACCTCTCGACGGTAATCCATTCTCAGCCTTCTTCGACTCATTAAACTCCACCTTAGATTGAACCGTATCATTCATACCCGAGTCAAACGCATCTTTTGCTCGAATCATTTCTGACTCGTTAAAAATAACGTCTTTCGAAATGATAAATTTCCCCGTCTTTGGACACCATAATTTATATCCCTTAACGTTATTGGGATATCCATTGAATACACATTTCTTCGACCTTGGCTCTAATTTACCGTCATTCACGTGCATGTATGCTTGGCACCCGAAAATCCTCAACTTCGAATAATCGGCCGGACGTCCCGACCAAACTTCTTCTGGCGTCTTCAATTCAATCGAGGTTGTTGGTGATCGGTTTATCAAATAGCATGCGGTGCTTATCGCTTCCGCCCAAAATTCTTTACCCAAACCCGCATTCGAAATCATACTCCTCGCACGCTCGAGAAGCGATCTATTCATTCTTTCCGCCACGCCGTTTTGCTGCGGGGTATGCACGACGGTTCTATGCCGCAAGATGCCTTCGGCCGCACAAAAATTATCGAATTCACGATTACAAAATTCTAAACCATTATCCGTTCGTAACGTCTTGACCCGTTTACCCGTTTGATTTTCCAAAAGTGTCTTCCAAATTTTAAAATAATTAAACACTTCATTTTTCTCCCGTAAGAAAAATACCCAAACCTTTCGCGAAAAATCATCAATAAATGTGAGCATATACCTCGAGCCTTTTCCCTTAGATGGCTCGCGAGACGGACCCCAAAGGTCGGAGTGTATGTACTCCAACTTCTCTTTTGTCGTATGTACGGCAGTTGAGAAACTTAACCGCTTATGTTTCCCAAATACGCAATGCTCGCAAAATTCCAAATTTCCCGTACATTGACCGCATAACAAGCCTCGCTTGCTTAAAATGGTCATCCCACGCTCACTCATGTGGCCCAACCTCATGTGCCACAATTTCGTATTTTCCTCCTCCGTAATCGAGCGTACAATCGTCGTGGATTCGGTTGAAACGGGTTTATTTTTCGCGATCCAAAACTGGTCATATTTGGTCTCTACTGAACCGGGTTTATTTTGGACAGATATGGGCTGAACCGGCCTTGAACCGGCTTGAACCGGGTTAAATCGGGCTGAACCGGACTGAACTGGGTTAAACTGAGCTGAACCGGACTGAACCGGGCTGAACCGGACTGAACCGGGCTGAACCGGGTTAAACTGAGCTGAACCGGACTGAACCGGGCTGAACCGAACAGAACCGGGCTGAATCGGGTTAAACCGAGCTGAACCGGACTGAACCGGGCTGAACCGAACAGAACCGGGTTAAACCGGGCTGAACCGGACTGAACCGGGTCAGAAACTGAGTTTTCTGCTGAATTTGCTGAATTTTCAGATCCGGGTTTGAACCCGATTTCTCCGAAATTACCGTACCGACTTTATCGGTAACCACTGAGGCTGGTAAAAATAGAGCGTACCTACGCGTTTCGCCTTCATGACCGTGAGAGCTCCGATTGACACACGTAACACTCCACCTTCACTTTGGAATTTGCAACCCTTTTCTTCAAGCGAACCCAATGAGATGAGATTTTTCTTCAAATCGGGAATGTGCCTCACACCCGTTAATCTCCGAATTCTCCCGTCATGAAATTTAAACGAGCTTGTACTGGTACCGGCCACCTTGCATGTATTATTATTCCCCATAATTACTCGTCCATCCGAGGGCTCGTACGTCTCGAACCAATTTCGATTCGGCGTCATATGTTGAGACGCACCCGTATCCATAATCCAACAATTTTCGTCGGCTAAAAATTCATCAACCATCGAAAGAGAATCGTATTGATCTATATTCGCCGAATTAGCCGATTCGGAAGGTTGACCACGATTATCCGTCGAATGCTTATTTTTCAATTTAAAACACTCGGCCTTGATGTGACCTTTCTTCTTGCAATAATTACAGATAATGTTTGGGTTATATTTACCCCTCGATTTTGACTGGTGCTTGAAATTCTTCGATGACCGATCCGACCGGTCCGACGACCGACCGCGATCAACAAATAAACCGGATCCCGTGTGTCCTTTCTCATGGGTTATCTCACCGTCAATGTGGGTTTTGGCTTGCAAATTCGATTTTACATTCTCAAGCGTAATTTTCTCTCTTCCATAAATCATCATATCTCTAAACCCCTTATATGACGCGGGTAAAGAGCATAATAGCAAAAGTGCTTGATCCTCGTCATCCACCTTAGCGTCGATTTTGGCTAACTCATTAATGACCGACGCAAACTCTGAAATATGTTCGGACAACGAACCACTCTCATTCATGCGGAGCGTATAAAGACGCAATTTTAACCGCAACCGATTTGTGAGAGACTTCTTCATAAAAAGGTTTTGTAATTTTTCCCACAACCCTTGAGCGGTAGTCTCCTCCAAAACCTCTTGCAACGTCCCGTTGCTTAGGCATAGTTGGATGATCGAGAGAGCCTTATCGTCTATCTCTCTCCACTTTGTATCCATAATGGGCTCCACCAAATTTTCTCTCCCAAAAACGGCATCCTTTATCCCATGGCTAGACAAAATAGCCAACATACGTACTTGCCATAAGGCAAAACTCGTCTTGCCGTCGAACTTCTCAATATCGACCTACTTGACATCTCCATTCAACCCAAAAATTAAATTCCCCACAAAAATTAACCGTACTTTCGAAACGAAAAATGAGCGCGCACCGAGTAAACACAAGGAAGCGTCAACAAAACCGGTTGCAAAAACCGGTTGGGATTTTGGCTAGGGTTTAGGCTTCGGTTAAAACTGGTTGCAAAAACTGGTTTGGGGTTTCGTTGCAAAAATCGTTGTTTTAGGGTTTTGGTTGAAACGGGTTGTAAAAACCGAACCGGTTTAGGGTTTCGGTTGGAGAAAAACGAAATTCCGCCGGATATCCTCACGTAGAACCTTGCTCTGATACCAGATTGTTGGAAATATTCGACAGAATTGTAGTAGATCGAATAGAAGATAGAGAAAACGAAGAACCCTAGAGGAGGGTTTGTGTGAGCCGTCGCGTAGAAGAGAGAAAGAAAGAAAGGAAAGAGAGAATCAATTTTAGCAAATGAAAACTTAACCTAATTAACCTAGGGTACAAGATATATATAATACACATTATAATATGAACCTACATGGCCCAATAAAGCAATTAGGATCTATAATTCAATAACTTTCTTATCGGATTTGATTTTTGTAAATTCAAGGTTAATCCGAAATATAGATATCTATCCATTAAGTGGACTGCTCGTAGTAGTTGGGGTGGTTTAATATTGGGTATTAATGTCTTCAGAGGAGGCAATTTATTATCCTTGTATGTCTCTGAGTTGTAACAGGTTTGATCGGTTTTCTATCAGACTAGATTCATATCGGATGTCCAATTGCATGTATTATCTACAAAAACAAAATTCATAACCCCAACATATCTTAATCCCATCAAATATTTTAAGGATTTTTTTTCTATCACAACTTTGAGAAATTACCGGAAGTTGCAAACAAAATCATAGGAACCGTAAATTATGAAAAATGACAGAGAAAAGACAAACAAAAAGAATGTTTCTTTAAATCCTCAATTGATGAATACTTGCAAAGAAAGAAAAATACTCAGCGATTATTGATGGATATGGAGTTTGAACACATAATCTTGGTGTCTTAAGCAAAATACTCAGCTATCAGACCATTTGTAATTCACATATTTAATCATATCGTACTTTGAATTATACATATACTATTATTTTTTCTGAAGTTACTGCAAGCAATTACCATCCAAGATACTTGATTAATACATAAAAGGTTTACAATAATTTAGTGACGAGGTTTTATAGCTAGAGACTTGGGGTGGGGGAAGGGGGTTCGAAAGCTATATATATTTTTATATTTTTGTATGTATTGGTTCCTTCTCCCCAAACTTTTTGTGCAAGCTTAGTTAGAAGAATTTTTTTGAATAGTAGCATTATTTTGAAGAATAATTAATCAGATAGCATGATTTTCAAAATATTTGGGTAGGTAGCACTTCCGCCAGACCTTCTGGCGGAACTGAGGTAGTTCCGCCAGAGGGTCTGACGGAACTAGGGATTTTTTTTTTTTGCTAATCTCGGCCATTTGGCACCCTTAAACAGCCTTAATTAATGAAAAATGCTAGTTCCGCCACCATGTCTGGCGGAACTAGGTAAAATTTATTTTTGGCCCAAAAATGACGAAAATATAGGTTCCGCCAGACCCTCTGGCGGAACTACACATTTTCCCAACTTACAATCTGACCCAAAAAGTCCAAAAAAATGGTCTAGTTCCGCCAGACCCATTGGTGGAACTAGCTATTTTCTAGCTAGTTTCGCCTGGCGGAACTAGACCATTTTCCCAACTTACAATCCGACCAAAAAGTCCAAAAAAATGGTCTAGTTCCGCCAGACCATCTGGCGGAACTAGCTATTTTCTAGCTAGATCCGCCAGAATCTTTGGCGGAACTAGACCATTTTCCCAACTTACAATCTGACCCAAAAAGTCCAAAAAAATGGTCTAGTTCCGCCAGACCTCTGGCGGAACTATCTATTTTCTAGCTAGTTCCGCCAGAACATTTGGCGGAACTAGACCATTTTCCCAACTTACAATCTGACCCAAAAAATTTCAAAATTTAGGGTTTAGTAACGGTTTTTAATAAAAAACCGATACTAAATATTAGTATTGTATCGGTTTTTATCAAAAAACCGATACTAAATCGGGAATTTTTTTCATTTAGTAACGGTTTTTATAAAATAACCGTTACTAAATTTAGGGTTTAGTAACGGTTTTTAATAAAAAATCGATACTAAATACTAGTACTGTATCGGTTTTTATCAAAGAACCGTTACTAAATCGGAAATTTTTTTTTCATTTAGTAACGGTTTTTATAAAATAACCGTTACTAAATCTACACTTAGTAACGGTTCTTCCCTAAAACCGTTACTAAATAGCATTGTAAGTTCTAGTTCCGCCAGTGGGTCTGGCGGAACTGCCCACTGCATTTTTTTAAACCCGAATTTAACCCTACCCGTCCGTTCGAAAAAAGAAGAGAAAGATTTGGGGGCGAAATTTCATGCAATTTGAGAGGAAATTAAAGGAGAAAGAGGGGAGAAATTAAAGGAAGAGAAGGAGAAGTTAGAAAGAAGAAGAAATATGTAAGTTATTTTGTTTGATTTTGAGTTTTGATTAGTTATTTTTGTTGATTTGGTTGAATTGAAATAAGTTTTGATTGAGTGAAATTAGTGCGAAATAGGTATGGATTTAGTGAGATTAGTTTGAAATTGGTTTAAATAGGTTGATAGTATTTAAATTTGTTTGAATTTTTGTTGATTTCTTTAGAGAAAAATAAGAAGAAGAAGAAGAAGAAGAAGAAGGAGTACATTTTTCGTCAAATTTATTCGGTATGAAAAAAATTTGTAATTATTTTTTATTACTTAGTTATTTTAAAGAAAAATATAATATAAATTTATTTAGTAATATATTTATTTATAGTAATTGTGTATGGTTTTTTTTAATATATACAATTTTTTGTACTAAAAAAAATAGAATGAAGCAATTTGTTTATTTTTGTGTTAAATAGTATGTTTATTTAGTTATGTAAAAATATATTGTTTAGTTATTATTTATATAGGGATATTTTTATCAATTTTATTCGGTATGAAAATATTTAATAATTAATTTTCAATATGTAGTTATTTTAAGAAAAAATATAATATATATTTGTTTAGTAATATATTTATTTATAGTGATTTGTTAGGTTTTTATTTTTGACTATATAGTATTATTCCTATTAAAAAAAAGAGTGAAGTAATTTGTTTATATTAAATAAAGATTGAAGTAATTTATTTATAGTAATTGTTTAATTATTATTTATATTTAAAAAATAAAATTTATATAGGGATGTTATCTAGGGGCGGATCTAGTCATGCCGATCGGGGGAAGGCTCCTATAGTTGAGCCAGAACGTCCGGTATATCGTCCGCTGAACGAATTCCAGGATGATCACAGAACCGTATGTTTCAGCCAACCGGACAACACCAAGGCTAAAGCGAAAGGGGGTTTCCGATACAGGCAACATCATATGAATGTATTGTATATAAAATTATTTCTATATATCTATTTATTTAATTATGTAAAAATAATGTACTTATATGTTTCGTTTCCGCAGGTGCCATGGAATGTTCAGTTCGAGCCATATTTTGCGAGTGCGTGTTTGTTACAAACGTAGAGAATCGGTTATATACCAATCAATGGCATACTGATAACCGCTCTGCAGGAACGGTGGAGAAAAGAGACACATACGTTCCACATGCCGCACGGAGAAATGACCATAACGTTAGAGGATGTTTCATGCTTGTTGGGGTTGCGGGTGGATGGCAAGCCCCTTTGTGTGAAGAACAACGATATTAATTGGGCAAATAAAGCCGGGGAACTACTCGGAAAAACACCCCCCCAAGAGATGTTCAGAGGATCAGGAAATAAGAAAAGTAACGTGTTGGTAAAAAAAAATGGTTCATAGAGAATTTTGCCGATTTGGAGTGTGATGCCCCATATTACAAGTCGAGCAATATTGTAGAGCTTACATGATCGGATTTTTTTCCGACATTTTATTTACGGATCCGAATGGGGACAGTTATTCGCTCATGCCCCTGGTACTTTTACAAGAAATGAATAATTTGCATGAGTGGGCATTTGGGAGTGGGGTACTTGCATACCTGTACAAGAGAGCTGTGCAAAAGTACAGGTCCCGATCGGAAAAATATGGGAGGTTGCATCTTATTATTACAATTATGGGCTTGGCAACATTTTGCGACCGGAAGACCGAGAGTTTCATTGAACCCGGCAAGATTGAATATCTATGACGATTCGGATTACAATGATACGGTTGGCGTGCTCTGGAGAGATGCAAGAGTTAAAGACGATCTGTCGACTACTCATTTGTGGGCGAACCGCGACATATTAGACAGCATCCCTCAAAGTGATATCTTTTGGGCACCTTACGAACCATACCGCGATCGGCTACCGCCCATTTGTCAGGAAGAAAGAACTACGGCACTACTCAATGTGCCGTTGATTTATTTCTGGATCGTCGAGCGTTATCGTCCAGAGAGGGTGATGCGACAGTTCGGGTATCGGCAAAAAATACCCCCGGAAATACCTGAAGCTGACAAAATTGCCGACAAAGAATTACGCGACCTGACGAATTTTAAGGGAAACGATTGGTGTAAGATTCACAAGAATTGGATTACACGCTAGAACGATAAATGATATTGGTATTCGCAAATGGATCCCCTGGAGCCGTATACCCCTCTGGATTATGATGGTTACATGAGCTGGTATTGGCAGAATTCTGATCCGTTGGTGCAGAGCACCATTTCGCACGGTTCGAGCACATACCGCCCCATGGTCCCCGAAAAAAGATTAGCGGTAAATTTTTGTAATATTTTTAAAGTTAAATTTAGAATTATAAATTTTTTATTTTTTTTAATATTTTAAGACACAAACTGCCATGGAGGGAGCTCGCAGAGGTTTCAGAATGCTCCGAGAATTTGGTACAAATATGAGGGCGGAAGTAAGGGACGACGTCAGAAAATGGTTGGGATGCCAAAAACTAATTTGTACTCAGCTTAATGAGTATCCCGGCGATACTGAGTGGGAGGTGCTCAACGAACCGAGAGCAGATGCGGGAGGAGAGGAAGGAGGAGAAGACGTCAGTCAGCTCACTCAGATGCTCACTCGGAACCAGGCGAGAGGGAGAGGGAGAGGAAGAGGACGCGGCCATGGTGCACGTGGCCGTGGTGCACGCGGCGGAGATGTTTAGGGTTTATGTTAGTGTTTTAGGGTTTATGTTTTGAGATTTGGACTACGTTATAGTTTATGTGTTTGGGGTTTAGGGGTTATGTTTGGGGATTTGCATTATGTTGCGGATTGTTTGTTTGATTTTTTAGGTTTATGGTTTATTGAGATTGTTTTAACTTAAGCATTACAACTACTCAACAATAAATAAAACAAACTAAATAAAATAAATAAAATGAAAACAAACTAAATAAACCAAACTACGGTCCAGTGTAACGGTCTCCACCCATTTGTGTGCACTTTCGTTTAGTGTGTCATGGTAATTTGCAGACGCTGCAATTCATTACACGCTTTTCTTTGTTCATGGTGTCCATACTGTTTTGGATTCGCAACTCCTGCCTTCTTCCACGTTTCATCCTTCCGTTAGCATTTGTCCTTATAAGTTTATCACCAGGAAATAAATTGTAATTACAAATTTCTATGCGTGGCGTCCATTGTGATTTTTCCTTTACAGGATAGAAACTTTTTTCATACGTACGTTTCAAATTATCCAAGGAATAACACGGATGAATGAAAACTTCGCTAGATATAACTTTGCGTATACAAACTGCTATGACGTGCGAACACGGGTAGTGGTATATCATAGGTTTCTGACACTCGCATTTTCCTTCGTTGATATCCACTCGCCATTTCTTTCTCGGAATTCCGATACCACTCGTCGAACGCCGGGCTTGCGTAAGCACCTGATAAATACCTTGCTCTAAGTTGTAGCAAGTGACTTCATGCCTAGCAGCCTTAATGCGTCTACGTTCCATTTTTAACATCACTATATCCGACCAATTCTTTCCCTCATATCAGCAGCCGCCCGATATCTCACGTGATAACAATTTATCTTATAAAATGTCGCTTCCACAATTGCCGTAACAGGTAGTTTTCTTATACCTTTGAAAACAAAATTCATCACTTCGGCGTTATTGCTAGTTGGTATGCCCACTGACGACCTTCAAGTATCGTACGAAATCGCCCAATTTGATTTATTTATCTTTTGTAACCAATCGGTCGCTGAACTATCTTTTTTTTCCATTTTTTCCCATATCTTATTAAATTTATATTTGTTGTGTGCACGTACTAATCCTTGAATCATTGGAACCACTATTTTGTCTGTTACAGCATTACTGAAATTTGCTTGAAGATGCCGCATACAATAACGATGATAACCATAAGGTGGCAGCAACCTTCTCACTCTCATTGCGCTAATTATGCCAGCATGCCTATCCAAAATAATGCAATACATATTTTCTTCTCCGAGAACATCACGCAAACAATTAAAAAACCACCCCCATGTCTCATTCTTCTCCCTATCAACTAAAGCAAAAGCTAAAGGAAATAACTGACCATTTGCGTCGGTACCAATCGCCGTCAGTAAAGTTCCTTGGTATTTTCCGGTTAGAAATGTTCCATACTGTTATGACGGGCTTGCAAAATTGAAAACCATGTAGTGATGGGCCAAATGCCCAAAATAGACCTTCGAACTCCAACTCACCATCTCTATTTGGGGCACCAGTTTTAAATGTATACAAAGTACCAGGATTTGTTGAGGTTATTGCCGCCATCAACTCAGGGAGCAAATTATAAGCCTCCCAACCCCCAAATAAGAATCGAAACGCGTGTTGTTTTGCGTGCCAAGCCTTCCAATACGATATGGTATATTCAAGCTTCAATTTAACGGCTTCTATTATGGTTACAGGTTTAACATCTAAATCCGCTCTTACGATATCTAGAATTAGCCCCCCAACAAGCGCACTCGTTAACTGTTTGTGGTCCCTTCTAGGTGTTTGGTTAATACATACGTATGGTTGTCTAAATGTTTTAATCTCCCATAAATTATTTTTTTTATTAATCGAAGCGTGTATCCTCCAACTACATCCTCTAGTACCTTCATCTTTAAGTTTGCATATCACAATATATCTCGTTTTATTCGAGTGGTCTACTTCTATTTCTCGGTGATGCTTCACACTGTATGCTCTTACAGCCGATTGTAGTTCTGATTTCGTTTCAAATGTACGTCCCTTATACAATATTTCATCATCATTTTCATTCACATTCATGCCAGATAAGACATCATTTCTCGCATATTCCCACATTAAACTATCTTCGAATTCAGCAGCTGGCGCATCACCGAAAGTACCTACACTAACCATCTCACCCTCTTCCGTATATATAAATCCCGTCTGATGGTTCACTCTCTCCATTTCTTCATCGCCATCTCCATAAATTTCTTCCTCGTCCTCTGACTCTATTTCGGGTTCCTCATCTAATTCATTTTCATCATCATCTATTTCGGGAAGTACATTATTGCTCACACGTGCCATATCAAAGGTCGCAAACGGGTCCTCATTCGCATTTTCAATATTTATTTCATTTTCAACGGGTTCTAATATCTCATTTTCATCTGCATTTGGAATTACATTTGATCTACTACTAGTTCCTATCTGATATTCTTTATTTTGGACGCGATCAACATATATTTCTAATTCCTCCATCCCAACCCTTATGACGCGCTCCGCAAAATTAATAATTGTATATTATTCATAATTTTCACTAACCTATAATGCCAAATTCCTTTCTTAAGGGAAGGAAGCCGACCTCGGATTAAAAGAATATCATTATATGACCAACCGAGATTCTCATAAATTTCGTTACACAGTTGGTCATAATCCCTATTTGTGGTTGTACTTTCTGGAATATAAGCCGGTTCCTCCGGGTCGTAATTGCATCCGTTTGGTAGATTTACAATAAGACCATCATAATATACAAGAATTTGAGAGTTTTGTGCCATTTTCTTCTTACTAATTGCAATAATATTTCAACAAATTAACAACAAATATATAATAAAATCAATTAATTATTTAATGAAAAAACAATCTATAATACAATACCTAATTTCCGTCTTTCTTTTCTTCTATTTTCTCTATTTATTTGGGTCAAAATCACCTCAAATACACTTCAAAATCGCCTGAATAGTAGTTTTATTTTTTGGGGGCGGATTTTAGGTTAGATTGGAGGAGAGAGAGAAAGATTTTCCTTTTATAACATGCTCCAATGATTGAACAAGTTCCGCCAAAGGCCCTGGCGGAACTAGGCTATTTCTCAATTTTTTTGGGTCAGACCTGTCCGGAAGACACGCTGATACAGGTTCCGCCAGATGGTCAAGCGGAACTACTTATTTCTAGCTAGTTCCGCCAGAGGGTCTGGCGGAACTAGCTAGAAAATAGCTAGTTCCGCCAGTGGGTCTGGCGGAACTAGTGTGAAACAAACAATTATGCATATTTTGGGGATTTAGTAACGGTTTTGAACGAAAAACCGATACTAAATATAATGCTGTATCTAACTGCTTATTTAGTAACGGTTCTTTGATAAAAACCGATACAGTACTAATATTTAGTATCGGTTTTTTATTAAAAACCGTTACTAAACCCTAAATTTAGTAACGGTTATTTTATAAAAACCGTTACTAAATGAAAAAAAATTCCCGATTTAGTATCGGTTTTTTGATAAAAACCGATACAATACTAATATTTAGTATCGGTTTTTTATTAAAAATCGTTACTAAACCCTAAATTTTGAAATTTTTTTGGGTCAGATTGTAAGTTGGGAAAATGGTCTAGTTCGACCAGACCATCTGGCGGAACTAGCTAGTTCCGCCAGATGTTCTGGCGGAACTGGACCATTTTTTGGACTTTTTGGTTCAGATTGTAAGTTGGGAAAATAGTCTAGTTCCGCCAGACCTACTGGCGGAACTAGCTAGTTCCGCCAAATATTCTAGCGGAACTAGCTAGAAAATAGATAGTTCCGCCAGAGGGTCTGGCGGAACTAGACCATTTTTTTGGACTTTTTGGGTCAGATTGTAAGTTGGGAAAATGGTCTAGTTCCGCCAGACCTACTGGCGGAACTAGCTAGTTCCGCCAAAGATTCTGGCGGAACTAGCTAGAAAATAGCTAGTTCCGCCATATGGTCTGGCGGAACTAGACCATTTTTTTGGACTTTTTGGTCGGATTGTAAGTTGGGAAAATGGTCTAGTTCCGCCAGAGGGTCTGGCGGAACTAGCTAGAAAATAGCTAGTTCCGCCAATGGGTCTGGCGGAACTAGACCATTTTTTTGGACTTTTTGGGTCAGATTGTAAGTTGGGAAAATGTGTAGTTCCGCCAGACCCACTGGCGGAACTAGATAGTTCCGCCAGAGGGTCTGGCGGAACCTATATTTTCGTCATTTTTGGGCCAATTTCACCGTCTAAATTGGGCCAAAAATAAATTTTACCTAGTTCCGCCAGACATGATGGCGGAACTAGCATTTTTCATTAATTAAGGCTGTTTAAGGGTGCCAAATGGCCGAGATTAGCAAAAAAAAAAAATTCCCTAGTTCCACCAGACCCTCTGGCGGAACTACTCCAGCTCCGCCAGACGGTCTGGCGGAAGTGCTACCTACCCAAATATTTTGAAAATCATGCTATCTGATTAATTATTCTTCAAAAATTTTCTAGTCTGATGCATCAGTGTTGACTATTGTTTTGTTGTCATTTACATATTTAAATCCTATCAGTAACTTAAAACATTTAAACTAAACAATAATGATGATAAATCAATCTGCGGACGTAACTGATACTTCTACACAATAAACTCAAGATATGACATTTCAAAAAATAAACTCAAGATATGATTAATCTCATTTGTTGTTGAGGTGTTATTTGTACTAAATCCGTTAACCCAATAAGATACGTAAGTAGTGTCTCTGTGCCAACCCTAGAGCTTATCTTCATGCCTCATTTATGTGGCTTTTATGAGAATCCCTCACAACTGCTTTTAGAGTTATAGAAAGGTAGACCAATGTCAGATTGGCAGTACTTCATGGCATATTAAAAAAACATCATTACTTGTAATTATAGGTTCGAAGAACAACGTGACAAAAATAAACCCAAAAATTAAGTCCAGTCAAAGATATGATGAAACAAAAGGAAAAACTACCTACATTTTAGGGTCTGTATAGTGCACATATAGCTGATCCTTAATAATGGTTGGTACTTTAGTTTTCTTTTTCCTTTTTATGAATAAATTACAATCAAGAGTCATAAAGAGTAGCCTGGCTCCTCTGTAAATGCCATCCTTTTATGTAACTATGTGATATTGTTTAAAACTTTCTCATAGTCTTTGTTGTTATTTAAATTCGTGCATGATATAAACATCAAGTTATCACAAATTCAGCCATGCGAAAATAATCAAAATACAAAAGAAGGAAAATGATTAGTTGTTTATAAATATAATATGATACACATTGAATTTATAGTAAAATAATAGAATAAATTCTACACAAAATCATAACTTTTGCTTTCTTATATGAAAAGAATTGCAAAACCAGTTCTATTTTATTCACCCCCTTTTGATTAACTATCACCTATACTACCACCTGGAAGTCGAGTCACAAAACATCCAGTCTCCATTAAGACACACAGCTACCTCAATTTTTCCTTGCTATAAAAATGAACAAGAACCATAATCCATGTCCACAAAAAAAAAACCTCCAAAACCCTAAAAACAAGTTCTTCCCTTTTAGAAACTTAATGTTCAAAATGAACAGGTCAAGTAAGTCGGTTTTGACCCTAGTTCTTCTCCTCTCAACCCTAGTTTTATCCCTCGAGGCGAGAAATCTGCCCCAAAACAAAGCGAACAAGCCTTATAAGCCCCAAAATTTCATCGGATATGGAGGTATATTTGGAAACCCTATTACGGGTTTTGTTCCTCGGTTTGGTTTCATAACACCGGGTTCTGGATCCGCACCTGTTACTGGTGGTAGCTCTAGTATTCCTATTATTGGCGGAGGTGGTGGTGGTGTTATTTCACATAAGAACTCAAAGCCATGAGAGGATATTAGGGTTTATTTATATTATCTTAGGCGTTAGTTAAGGGAGGTTGGTGGTTTAGGGTTTTTAGGGTCTTCTGAGTTGATTTGATATATTAGTGTGTTGTTTAGTGGTGCAAGGTTTGGAGGTTATGTTGGCTTGTTTCATGTTTTAGGTTCTCTACAGCTAGCGTCTGTTTTAAAAATAGTTGGAGCTTATGTTAGTCTGTCATGTGTAACTGCGTAAGATATGTGTGTTGTTCTCTCTTGAGTACATGAGCTTTTTGCATTATGTTTTTGTGTATTCTGGCCCTACTAAATATTATACATAATGCATGTATAACATGCATAAGAAAAAATAATCTAGGATCATATATTACCTTGGTACCGAAACTTAAGAAAAAAATGTTGAGGGTCCAAAATTTACTTCCTCGTGCTTTAATTGTTTTATAAATTAGAACAAGGCTCGATGCAATGTAATGTTAAAATATTGTTAATCAAAGATAAAATTATTCATTACAAAACTAAAAATGAAATTATTTAAAATCCATTTTCATACAGAATTGCCACTTTTGTTTACATACCGGTTTCACATATTGAAGCAACAGAAAATTTTAAGTGAGAACCATACCAACACAAAACTCAAAAGATCCAATCAAAACTCACCGAATATAAGAGAGACAAAAAATTTAAAAACAAAACATTTGAATTTAACAATAAAAAGAGCCCAATCACAAAGGAAAAATCATAATCCTATGAGAGCAATAAAACACATAAAAGGCAATAACTGCAGCCTGATTTTTCATATTTTAAATTCAAAAAACTTAATTTTTCTTGCTGCCATACAAACAAAGTTAATACAGAGTTCTAGACTCTGTTTCCAAACAAGCAAAAAGGGATGCTAAATGCAAATAACTAAACCAAAATACAGCAAATGAAATATGTAGTCCTATATTCTACAAAAAGAACTGAACTGTTCAGTACAAAATAACTCATGCACTCCAAATTAACATTTTTTTACGTTTAAAATAGGAGCAAAAAAAAAACTCAGTTCTTCAATTTGAGATCAGGGTTTGATGGAAGCACTTTTCCTCTGTGATTGAATATCATGAAGTCCAAATTGGCTGGCAGAGACACAACCCTGAAATTTGAAATTGAAACTTCAAAATTAGAAAATCATGATATGAAATTCACCTCAATTTGTAATTACACCCGAATTGAGGCTCAATGCAACCCTCAATTTTGTAATTAAGGACTCACTAAGATTCAATCAAATTCTATAATTTCATTTTTTTTCTTTCTAGAGAGAGAGAGAGAGAGAGTTGCAATTAAGGACTAACTAAGATTCAATCAAATTCTATAATTTCACTTTTTCTTTCTAGAGAGAGAGAGAGAGAGAGGGAACCTGTTTTCATCAGAATGAGGAAGAACAGAGAGAAACTTCATTGGTACAGCGAGACCAGCCCACATGCAGAGAAGTAACCCTAAAAATAGCTCCATCACAACCTATTATTCAAATTACCCAAAAAAATAAAAATAATTATGATAATAATTAGTCAAATTAGACCTATGTTTAGTAAATTCATAATCAAAATTCCTATCTATATTTCTGGGAAATATTGCAGGACTATCAATACCATTTTATTAAAATAAATAAAAAATATTACAGTGGTATCTATATTTAAATCTCAAAAGACCAAAAGCCCTTGAATTCAAGGTAAGGAAAAAAGGGGGAATTTCATATTTGCCATTACAAAAAATTAACATATCATATTCGCCATTACAGAAATTTAAATATCACACTTGTCATTATGAAAACTTAAAATATCAATTCAAGAGCAGTGATTTGTTTTGTCTCTATATCAATGATCCCAATTAAGACTCAAATGAGCCTTTAATCTTCATTTATCCAATTAGGCCTCATATAAATACAATTATGATTCAATTAACCCCCACAAAAGGTCCTCATTTGAAATTTAATCATAACAAAAGGTAAGTATATAAAGGGGCTAGAAATTGCTTCTCATGTGTTATAATTAGCAGGCTAAATGAGACGAGCAGGTTTTCTTCAATTGATACTAACTTTGAAACAGAGGGTTAATTGATGAAAATTGGGGTCACTTGAGTGCTTGATTGGGCCATAAATATGAAAAATCCTCAACATGAAATCTATAAAAAAGTTATAATTTGGAAACTTAAAGAGAAAAGAGATACATTAGAAGGAGGGCCAGTGTATTGCTCCTCCATGATCTTCAGCTCACGTCTATCTGCACCACAAAATACACCAAATCAATTCAAAATTTTAACCCATATCAATCAACCAGATTCAAAATTCTTCCCTGTTTTACCAAATCAATTCAAAATTTTAACCCAAATTAATCAACCGAGATTCAAAAAATTTCCTGCCTTACCAAATCAATTCAAAATTTAAACCAACTTAATCAAACGAGATTCAAAACTAATCCCTGTTTTAACAAACAATCTCAAAACTTCAATACAACTTAATCAAACGAGATTCAAAATTCTACTTGTTCTATTCTACCAAATCAATTCAAAACTATTAATACAAATGAATCAACCCAGATTCAAAATTCTTCCCTGTTTGAAATTTGAACATACAAATACGATCAACCAAAACCAATCGAGATTAGATTCAGTTTTCTTCACAAATTCCACCATATTAGAACTTAGCAGGTACAATATAAAGAGGAATTACACTGAATAGTAGACAAAGCGGCATGCGCGAGAAGAACTCCGCCTACAACTCCCACGACGTAACCTACACCCATCTCTATTTCTTTCTCTCTGTATCAGCTCGGATCTGTGATTTGCACTTGAAAGAGAAGAAGAAAGAAAAGAAGAGAAAAGAATGATAGTAATTTAGAGTGGAACCCTATGAAAATCTCAAATATGAGACACTAGGAGAGAAGGGTACAAATAATATTTCTCTTAGTTTAAGGTAATATATGATATTTTCACCATTAGATGGGCTTTGAGAATGGCGGGCCGTTTATTTCTTTGTGGGAATTAATAATACTATAAAGGAACTTTTTTTTTATTATAATTGACTACTTACATTAAACTTTATTTTGTATATTAAATCATTTTATAAATAATAAATAATTATATTTTTTTTTTTTGGGAAATTATATGGAGAGCTTGGGTTATCTCGCGTAGTTCCATTAATCAATGTCCGATAACAGAGCTCCATTGATATAGGATAGATTTAGAATAAAAAGGAAAAGAAAAGAAAATCAAAGCACCAGCAGGCTGCCATGAGCAACCTTTATTAAATGAAAGAAACTACAACAAATTTTAACAGATGAATAAAGATGAACATGAATATAAGAGATGTAGACGTAGAGAGTTGTGTGTGGCACAAGAGGTGTTCTTCTACCAATTGCTCCGACGGTTCCTCTGACGCAATTTTGCCCATCTTTGCCTCATGTGTATGTCAATTCATTGGTTACGTAATCTCTCGTTGCATGCTTCTCTGCCAACTTCTTAACTCCTCCGTTACTTTCAGTAGGATCAATTCCATAGGTTCCCACTCATCTCGGAAAATTCTATTACATCGTTCCCCCCAGATTGTGAAGTTGATAAGAGTTGAAAATTATAGTCGCTTTATTCGATAGCCTGATAATTAGAATTTTGAGGCCCCCACAGTTGTCTCCTCCACGATTGTAGTTGCATTTTCATAGTTGTAACATGAACGTGCACGAGAAGAATAGATGTCGGGCCGTCTCACCATCTCGTTTGCATAAGGGGCAACACTTAACCGTAACAACTACTCTTTTTTGTAGGTTGTCTAGAGTCAGCAGTAAAAAATTCCAGTGCCTTCCGTGCGAATAATTGAATTTTGGGCGGTGATTTCGTTTTTCATAGACTTGACCTTAGGTCGTCTGTCTGACGTACCGGCAAATGTTAAATTCTGAAAGCCTTTTTTGTCGTGAATTTCCCATCCCGTGTCCATTTCCAAGTGACTTCGTGTCTAATGGCCTGGTTAAGTTTGGTTTGTTGGACCAATGCAAGGTCATCGGACATACCGACAAACATTAAAATTCCATGCTCCTGTTATGTTTGTATTTTCTGCTAAACAATATAATTCTGGAAATTTTCTCCTCTGTGACTTAGTTATGCAAAGCTGAAGGCTAAATAATTAGTAATTTTATTATCAGAACTTCACGGTGAGCTGATTTGAGTCATTTATTATGTGTCCAAAACTGAGATTTTGATAACAATTCTCATAATAATAGAATGAATAAAATAAACAACTTCAACAATATCTTTAAAGCACAATATTATATGCGCAATATTCTCTGCATCTCTACATAAATAACTAAAACCACATAAAAAAGGGATTTGGGCTTTTCCAATCAAAGATAAATAAGCCAAACTTTATACATCAGCAAAACAGACCCTATAATTATTTTATATTATTTACAAGCCCCTAGAAAATTACACAATTGCCCCTGAATTTCTCCATTGGGGTCGTGATTTGCCATGCCATATAATGTCATGAAATAAATAGATAAATAAACTATTTTAACTTAGGTCAAAACCAGCTTCTGCATTTATTGCATACATCAGCTTTGTGCGCATTAGCTCTTTACTGTTTCACCACAAAAAATAAAAATAAAGATTATAATGATATATAAAATATAATTCAGAAATTAAAATTAAATTAAATTAAATTAACCTAGTATAAGGAGGTAATTTGAGAAGATTCATGCAAGTGGCTGAGGTGGGAAGGCGGTTCAAGAATTCATCATTCAAATTTACTGGTCCAACCCTGCAAAATTATTTAATTATTTGTTATTAATTTATTGGTTATTTATTTTACAACAGAATAGAAATTATAAGGGTCTATTGTGAAAAATTTGTAAAAATATTGAACCTTTGAATGCAAAATTTGGGCTCCAGATATTTGAACCCTAGAAGAGGCCCTCTTGAACATCCAGTCACAAACCTGCACAAATTATTCATTTATTTATTTATTAAAAAAATATTTAATACTTTATTTATTTAGATAATGAGTTGTTTGAGAGATTAGGTACTTGAGAAACTTCTTTCGGTGTTCGACAGAAAAGCTTTTTAAAACCTCCCAAAACATCTCTATAACCTCATGATCCTAGTAACCAAAAAAATAAAATATATATTAGCATTAAAAATATAAACTTTATAATTTTAAAAATTACAAAAAAAAAGAAAAACATAGAGAAAATTACAGTTCTATATCCGCCACTATAAGTAGCATTTGTGCGCAAATCATCAACATCCATACTTTCTAGTGAACCCGATATTAGAAGCTATTTATAAATAATAAACTTTAGATAAATATAAATAAATAAATATAAATGAATGAATGAATGAGTGAGTGAATAAATAAATAAATTCAAATGTGGACCTGAAGTTCATGTTCGTTAAACATGTCAATCCAATCCTTCTGTATAAGTTGTTGGAATCCTCTCAAGAAATGCAAACTCTGATGTCTTATCTGTGTATTAAATAATAAATATATCAATAAATAAATATATAAATATATAAATAAATAAATAAATAGATAAATAAATAAATAAATAAGGACTTCCAAGTGTTTATTACATGTTATAAAGTGGCTTCTGAAGAAAATTACAGATTCAAAACAAAATTAAAAAAAGAAAATAAAATAAGAAGCTCATTCAAATAGGACCACTAATCCTCCAAGTACTAGATTTTTTTTTTTTTTCGTTTTGAGCAACCCAATGCTTGCTTGATTTTAATTAAGCGGTAGCATTACAAATACTTGTCTTAACATTAAAGTTTGTATAACACTACAACAAAAGATAAGATAATGCCTTAATCTAGAAAGGGTCCCTCTAATTCTTAGTACTACATAAAAGAAACAAGATCTATTAAATGATCTCCTTCAAGGGATTGTCTAAATTCCCATATGTAAATAAAGAATGTAGTTTGCTTCATCAAACTTAGCCTGGTATTAATTAATAATGTCCGTTTTTCTGTGATCCAAAGAAAATGATTCCCGCCCCAATACACCATTTCTACTTCTAATTGACCATTCGAACCGGTAGATTCATAAATGAACTTTCACTCACCAAGTGTCAATTACAACGGCATTCTATTAGGCCTCTCAAGAAAGCTCATAGCTCGGTTTCAGCTCAAATTCGAGCCGAGCCAGCACGATTCCAATCTGAACCAAGCTTGACTCGTCTTAGCTCGGTTTTAGCCACCTCGAGCCAGAAACCGAGCCGAGCTCAAGCTCGACCCATTACATATTTTGACCCGCTATAATATCATCTAGGCCCAAAAATCACGCTTAATCTCACCACTTCCTCAAAAGTATTTTTTCAATCTTCTGAAATGAATATGTTTCATTTCTAACGACCCCCCAAAAAACACGAAACCCTAGGTCTAATTCTCTCTCTCCCTCAAGTCCAGCACCTCTCTCTCTCTCTCTCTCTCTCTCTCTCGTTCTATATCGCCTCAATTAATCATGCTGTTTTTCCATTCGTTCAACATAACAGGTGATAATCCAGGCAAGCCCCTCGGTTGCAGAGAATCTACAGTTTCTTTTTTTTTTTTTTTTTTTTTTGTGTTGTGTGTGTTTGGGGAAAGGAGAATTTTTTGTTCTAGGGTAAACACATTTCTCCTTCGATTTAGTTTTCCCTCTAATTTTGCTCTTCGTACGGCCTGTTCCACCCAAGTTCGATTGTGTATCCGACGCGAGTGCTAAACGCTATCACAATTTTGTTTTCCTTTTTTCCATTCAATCTTCGAAAAGAGAGACATTCAAATTTGGTTGCTATCATTCCTCAGATATAAATTAGTAAAACAAAGGTCTGCTGAGCTCTAATTTGTATACACATACATTTATCTAGTGAGAGAGAGAGAGAGAGAGAGAGAGAGAAGGGTAAGTAACTAACCTGGTAATTCAAATGATGATTGGCAACAAGATGAATGAAAGTGATCACATTTTCATTAGTGACTCTCTTCTCTTTGCCACCTGGCAGCAATTCCTCTTCTATTTGCTCACCGTACTCATTGTTTACCACCACAAAATATAACTCCAGTTCTGATATATCCCCTTTATAATGCTGTCAAAATAAATAATAAAAATCAGAAAAGTAAATTTAGAAAGGATGAATTTGATGGTTTGATTTGCAAAAGTGAATTAGGTATTATAATTTTTTGGAAGGGTATATATGAAATTTTGCGGATGTGAATTAATATTCATATAATAATTCTACCTTGAGAAACTGAAGGTGGCGATATAACTCTGGATCTAGAGAAGGCAAGTCATTCAAATAATTGTACCTGAAAAGTTATTGCATATAAAATGCGTTTAATTAATTACAAAATATAGATACTAAATATAAATTTGAGAGCTGAATATAAATAGAAGGGATATATTTTACTTTTGTTTTAGTTTGCTGAGAAAGAATGTCGCTAGAGGTATGTCGACAAGGATTCCTTCATACATAGCCTGCAATATATTATTTTCAAAAAAGAATAAATATATCTTATTTTTCACCAAATCAAACTGAATTAAGTTTCAGTAAAAACCCATTTAAGCTTCAATTTAATCTAAAATGGAACCAGTTTCATTCAATTGTTCAACTAAGGACAAAAAAAACAAAATAAGAAAACAGTACTGTCTATCTTACTACAATCTTAAGGAGAAATACAAAAATTATTATTATTATTATTATTATTATTATTATTATTATTATTATTATTATTATTATTATTATTATTATTATTATTATTATTATTATTATTTAAAATAAAGAATTACCTTGCCAAGAAGGCTTCCAAGAAAATGGAAATAATGTAAATGTTGTTCATGAATTAAACCCGATCCTGGATTTGGGTACAATTGATGATCCGACGTTTCCTAAATTAACAAAACAAAAACAAACAAAAAAACAATTAATAAGTTAATTCATCCATTTAACTTAAAGATAAAGTAGCAACTATATATAAAGAAAAGAATAAGAGAAAATAAAAACCTTGAAAAGACCGTATTGAACATCAAAAGAGGCTTGAACGATATTTTCCATAAAATCCTTGAAAATCCCACCTCCGTCTATTCCCGCCTCCTCTACTCCGAGCTCATTTACATATACAATCCTTATCTACACAAAAATATCAAAACAAAAGGTATTTTAATAAAAACAAGAGCTAATTAATGGCTTATGCACACCAAATTTGGGGATTTAAAGGGCAAATTAGGGCATAAATTAGGATCCAATGTAGTTCATTGCTTTAAAAGACAAAAGGGGAAATTTTCACTAATTAGGGTTTAGATAATAATAATAGTAATGATTATGCCGAAAGGGGTAAAATAAATATACCAAAGTTCTAAGGTCTTCTTCAGAAAAAGAAAATATCAAAAAAAATATTTCAATAAAAATAATAGTTAATTAATGGTTTACTTTACAACTAATTTGGGCTATTAAAGGGTAAATTAGGCATAAATTAGGATCCATCAAGTACAATTTATTACTCTAAATAATAAAAGGGTAATTTTTCACTAATTAGGGTTAATGTAATAATAATAGTAATAATGGTGATAAAGGGGGGGTAAAATGAATATACTGAAGTTCGAAGGTCTTCTTCAGAAAAAGCGCTCAATTGGCTAAAAGCATCTTCCAAAATACGATTTCTTCTGATTTTCAACCGATGGCTTGACAAGGCTGAGTGAGAACTGCTGGCTTGTTTAGATGCATCTAAATGAGACTGAAATATAAAAAAAAACATACAAAATTATGAGAAATAAATGGGAAAAATAATAAGTTTATTTCAGAAACCAAAAAAATAAAAGAATGTAATAAGGAATACAGAGATTATGAGCAAGGGAAATGATTTATTTCAATAGGTATCCATATAAAAGTTAAAACATAGAAAATACCATTAATACCTTTTCATTTTTTTTAAATATATTCAAGCTAATCATCTTGATTTTTAAGGATATAACTAAAATGGGTATGTATGAAATTAAATTGTCCCTAAAAGACAGCCAAATAAATGAAAAAAAAAATAGGCATTTAATAGTTAAATTATGAGTACCTGAAAAATTCTAACTCTAGCATTGAAGGGAACTAAGAATGGAGCAAGCTTCAAAGTCTCGTTTGCTTTGGAATTCTCACTCATCGCCTAAATTCAAAATCCGAAAAAATCAGAAATTATATGGAAGAAATAAATATATAAACAAATAAATAAAAACTAGGTACCTGTGAGATAAAATTTTCATTCATAGCTTCTTGGTAATGAAAATCAGTAGAGGAGGTGAACTGCCTTCTATTATTCCAATCTTGCAACTGTTACACAAAAAAATAAAAGAACAAAAATGTAAAATAAAATAAATTAACTTAAATTAAAGGGAGTTTTCTAACAAAGCTGCTAAATTATGCCAAAATTGCAAAAAAGCCCCTATATTATTTGCCAAACTTTCAAAAAAAAAAACTACATTATTGCCACAAATGCAAAAAAGCTCCTATTTTATTGCCTAAATAACAAAAAATACCCTCCAGTTAGTTAGGAGTTAACACTGTTAGTTTTCAATATTTCCAATAATATAGGTTTTTTTTTCTTTTTGCAAATTTCCCTTAATTAAATTGAGACAAACTACAAATAAAAAAAATAATAATAAGACCATTTAGGGGTGTGAGTTACCTTTGCAAGGAGGTCAGAAATTACAATTTTACCACTGCTTTTGAAATTCTCAATAGATAGCTTTTTAAATCCCGATGAGTTATCTGCTACTTTATTATTATTATTATGGGAAGTAGGCATTGTCCATAAAAGATTCCATAAGGCCTGTATTATATTATACAAATACAAATCTTGTCTGAGTACAAATTCTCAAGTAAAAATCAGAATTTAAAAAATTTAATTCAATAATTTTGTGGTTAAAATATTACCTGTTTTAGGATAAGAATTAATGATTTCATGTCATTTACGGAAAGAGGTTTCTCTTGCTCGTAGAATTCCTCATTATCTATTATTGTCAACATATGCCTGAAATTAAAAATAATAATAATTAATGAGAAAAAAAGGAGCAAATTACACTCGTGTCCACATTTTAATCAATATTATGGTATAAACCCGCTATTTATAATGCAAATTTTCTATACTTGAATGTTATATATTTTATTAGGGTTTCATTGGTCCAGTCAAGACCTGTCCTGCACATTAAGCCTCAATTTTTATTTAACCCCATTTTTCATCAATTAAATTGCAATTGCAAATTTAACATCAATTAAGCTTCAAATTCAATTACCCTCATATGACAAATTAGAACCACAAAAGAACGGATCTTAAAACCTAAACCCTAAACCTGCTGGGCGAGTGGTGACACTGCGTGGAAAACCCTAACCCTAAACCCCAACCCTAATTTACGGAACCCAATCTCAAAACTCTAACCGACAACATAAAACCTAATTTCACACTTACTTGTAAACAGTGTTCTAAAAATTGCGCCTAGGCGCTAATTGCCCCTCCGCCGAGGAATTTTTGACAAATCGGCCCAAAAAATTAGATTTGTCGCCTAGAACCGTCTAATTTCTGATTTCTCCGATTAATTAGCGATTTTTCCGATTTATTAGCGATTTTTCCGATTAATTTTGAAATCTACTAATTAATTCCACCTTAATTCTTGGACGCCTAGCTGCCGATTTTTTCCACCTGGCTACAGATTTTTCCGCCTAGATCCTGATTTGATTTGTCCGCCTGGATCACGTTTTTTCCAATTAATTCCGATTTTCCCACCTAATTCCAAGAATTTTTGTCCCAAATTTCCTAAATTTCATATTTGTTTTCTTTGTGCGTATATTAATGAGAAAGCTTCTATTATGAGCCTAAAACACCTAGGCGCCCTAGTCGCTGCCATAGCGCTTGGTGACCGCCTATGGATTTCTAGAACACTGCTTGTAAATAGGGGAGAAGACCGTCAAAGGCAGCAGCCGTCCCAGCACCACATCACCACTCCCAAACCCTAACCCTAATTTGGCAAAAACCAGCCAATCATCTTTCGAATGGCATCATTTGATGAATCGCCAGATGACCGGCACGATCTTGGTCCGACACACGAGCACCGTGAGAATTCTCTCCATTGGATATCACGACTCCCAAACCGTCCGTAACTCTATCTAAAACCGTATATATTATTTAATCCAAATTTTTAATCTATGTATCTAACTGAACACTATTGGAATAAACAGAATAGTCACTATTCTCTATTCCACTATTTTCTCTATTCCATGCTTTGCTGAACAGGCCCTAGATGACTACATAAAACCAATTTTTACACTTAATTGTAAATAGGGGAGAAGACCGTTAAGGGCAGTAACCATCCAGGCTTTCCCCTCACCACTCCAAAACCCTAACCCTAATTTAGCAAAAACTGGCCAGCCATCCTTCAAATGGAATCTTTTGATGAAGGTCCAAATAGCCGGTACGATCTCGGTGCGGTACGCGAGCACCGTGAGGATCCTCCCCATAAGGAGAGCTAAGAATAGTGTGTGCAAATCACTACTCCCAA
Source organism: Juncus inflexus (assembly GCA_024447665.1). NCBI lineage: Eukaryota > Viridiplantae > Streptophyta > Magnoliopsida > Poales > Juncaceae > Juncus > Juncus inflexus. The sequence goes on along the minus strand of JAJHPC010000020.1, from coordinate 6,873,806 downwards.
ATCCTAACCCTAACCCTAATTTACAAAAGCCTACACAACAACACAACACGCACTAAACAACCACTTACTTGTAAATAGGGGAGAAAACTGTCAGAGGCAAGAGCCAGCCCAGCAGCACATCGCTACTCTTAAACCCTAATTTAGCAAAAACAGGCCAATTATCACTAGCATGGCATTTTTTATTGAATCCCCAAACGGCCAGCACGATCTCGGTCCGGTACGCGAGAACGGTGAGGATTCTCTCCACAGGGAGAGTGATGAATAGAGTGGCTATCACTACTCGCAAACCCTAACCCTAATGCACAAAACCCTATCTTATACCCTACATGACAACATACAAGCACGCACTAAACACCCACTTACTTGTAAATAGGGCAGAAGACCGTCAAAGGCAGCAGCCAGCCTGGCAACACATCGCTACTGTCAAACCCTAATTTAGCAAAAACCGGCCAATTATCGCTCGAATGGCATCGTTTGATAAAAGACCAAATAGCCGGTACGATCTCGGTCCGGTACGCAAGGACGGTTAGTATCCTCTCCATCGGGAGAGTGGTGAATAGCGAGTGGAGGAATGCGCATGCCGATCCGACCGTTGAGGATTCATCGAGATTCGTGCGGTTCTTGAATAACGCGTTTACCTGAAAAAATATAAGGGATAAATGGACTGTTAGTCCTGAACTTTATATAATAGTGCATGTTTGACAAAAATATAAATATTTATATAGCATTTAGGGTCCTCGGTTTGAAATCTTGAGATTGCAACACCATGTGTGTGTGTGTGTGTGTGTGTTGCTGATTGTGTTATGTGTGTGTGTGTTTATTGCTGATTGTGTTATGTGTGTGTGTTTAGTAAGTGTTTGAACTGAGGGGTGTGCGCTTACATGTGTGTAGTGTGTGTTTATATGGGTGTGGTTTACATTATACCCTTGAATAGTGTGTTGAAGCTGAAAAAATGATTGATATTTAGGGTTTTGGGTTTAGTGGATTTAGGATTTAGGGTTTAAATTTAGGATATAGTTCAATTGATTGTAAATCAGTCAATTGTGTAGTTTAGTCTGTATAGACCTAATTGTGGCTCAATTAAACCTTAATTTAGATCAACTATGCCTCAATTGAGCATCAAAATGAACGAATTTAGCCTCAATTTATACATATTTGTGTATGTATTTATTTACCGAGTTTTGAAGAAGGCCAGAATCAACAGAGGAACAAATATCTTGTCTCAAATCAGCATCAAGCTCTTCTTTTCCCTCTTCTTCCATAGGTTCATCTTCATCTTCCAAATCAACCACGTCTAACAAAATAAAAAAATGAAAAATAAAATCAAACCTTATAATAAATTAAATTAATTGAGCAGAAAATAAGAAAAATTGTTTGATTACTTTGTGTGGATGGAGAGTTCAATGGTGGTAACATATCCAGCAAGAATGTCAGTAGATGTACTGTATCAATTACCTGATAAGAGAGAGAGAGAGAGAGAGAGAGAGAGAGAGAGATTAGTGAATTAGGTCTCAAAAGGCATATTAATAGTCAAAAAATATATATTACGACTTATCAGAGTACGTTACTTAACATAATACATTTCCATTCCAACTAATTTCATAATCAGTTGAAAAAACATACACGGCATACTAATTATCACCTCCAAAATCAGTTTCAAAACCTATATTCTTACAAAAAGCCAAAATCTATTTCTTTTCAAAAAACAAGAGGGTATATATCATTCAAAAAATTTTATTATTTACCACATCATGAGAAGATTTAGGGTCGGATAAAACATAAGAAGCGGATTCAAGCAGGTTAGCAAGCACACAAGCAAACCAAGGATAAGCGGGCCCCACATTATTAGATATTAAAATATTATTATTCTGACGAGGCAAAAAACGAGCCATTTCATGAATATAATGCGCGCCCAGACCGTTCATACAAAATGCCTGCATAGATTAAAAAAAAATAAAACAAATATATTAATAATGTTTTAGTGAGATAATTGCTGGCTTTATGTTTGTTAATGGAAAAATATTAGATTTTAAGAAACATTGGCTCCTTTAGATAAGGTAAATGATTGTAAAGGATATAGATAAATATGATGATGGTATATTTCTAATATACAGACGTATAAAATATGAAAATATCATGGGTAGCATTGTAAAAGGTAGAAAAATGTCTTTTATGCCCTCCACTTCTGATTTCTTCAAATATGCACAAAATGCCCTTTATTATTTTATTAATTTTCCTAATTAATATAGAGATAAAAATTGATTCGAGGGTAATATACCAAGTTATTATAAGGGTATACATGAATTATTATATCTATTTTGTAATAATTCCTTGGTTTATATTCATTAATGGAAAATATTATAAATAAAATGTTTATTATTACCTCCTTTAGGTAGGGTAAATGATGCCAAAGGAAAGGGATGGATAGAATTTGCGAGTAGAAACTTGAATCCGGATATAAATTTGCACAAGAGCATGAGCCTGACCCAAAATGTGATGAAATTACGATTATAACCCTCTCTAAAGAAGAAGAAGAAGAAGAAGATTGTGTCTTTTTGTTTGGTGATATTGGTCGCTTCACTTCTACCTGCAATTAATGATAATAATAGGATATACTATTAATAGAATATACTTATAATAGATTGTATTAGCCTACATTATTAATGACAGGACGAAAAGTTATACTATACTAACAGCATATTACTGCTAGAAGCATATCACTATTAGTAGAACATATAAGAGCTATTATTAATATATACATTAATATACTAATTTATACGTTGTCAAAGTATCAATATTACTAACCATGTATTAACAGTAACATAGTAATAGTTCCAGTCAAAAATTAAACTAGTTACATTTCTTCAAAACACGTAAAAAATCACCAAAACTAATTCTAGAAAGTAAAAAATAATAATAATCATTAAACAATCTTTAAAAAAATCGAAAATTAAACTGAACTTACCAAGCCAGCAAGTAAAACATCCTTCAAAAGGCAAAAAACCTTCTTTTCATGCAAAAACCCAACAACCTTGCAAGACCATGGTGATTTATAATCTATTAAGCAAGAAATTGTCTCCAGTAGAATAATTGTAGGCATTGTAGAGTAATTTGATTGCATCAAAACTTGATCCTTCCACTTTGTTCTGTCAAATTGAAATAGTATATTTATATATTTCAGTCAAATTAACCTAATTTAGGGTTTAAAAAGGCTAATTAAATAATTATTTTTGGATAGCTCACCTATTGTGATAGATAGCTTGAAGGCAAAGATAAGTGAGTTTCTTAACCCTAAACTGTACCAAAGCTTGTTGTGAAGAGTTCTTATTTCCACCAAATAAATTCGAAATATTTCCTATAAAAAAATTAGCAAAATAATATAAAAAATACCCAATAAAAATTTAATTAGGTTATGTTATTCAAGCATAATTGACTCAAATAAACTCACCGAACTGTTGTGAATAATTGAGAATCAGTCTAGAAGCTTCTAGAAGAATGCTGACATCATCACTCTTATTAACGTTTATGAAGAAGAGTAATTCGCGTAAAAATGGTGATTCAGGACCAAAACATTGCCTGTATAAAAGAAGAATCAAGATAAGCTACTTTATTAGGCTAATAAGAATAAGAATATATTATTGCCTCAAAAAGTAATAATATTATAACAAAAACTAGTAAAAGAGAACATGATTCGTAATCTTATGATATTTCAGAATTAAGAAAATCGAAATTAAGATTGGTATTGTATTTTACCAGTTTACTTTCTGACAGTGGGTCCCATATGTAAGTATGAATTGCTCTCTGACTTTTAAACGTGCCTTTTCAACATCTTTTCTCCCTCTATAGCATTTCTGTAAATTAATACTTTTAGTATAACAATAACAATAACAATAATAATGATAATAATAAAAACAATTTTACCACCGGTCTTAGTTATTCAAATTCAAACCCTAATTCTATCAATCCTCCAACAATTCAAACCCTAATTTCATCAATTTTCCTGCATTTTCCCCACATTAAACAATTCATTTCATCCCAAACCCTAAATATATACCCTACCAAAACCTACATATCAACAAATAAACCCTCCAATTATTGTTATTTCAATTCATCATCTCAAATTATTTAAATATATTATTACAATTTAAATATTTATTACCTGAATTTTAGTAGCAGCTGTGGTTTGCTGTCTCAACCCTTGCCTTCTTTTCCTCTCCAATCTGGCCTGCTCTAGCAAAACCTTACGATCTCGCTCTTTCGAGCTTCTCCCTCCTAAATCCACTCTTTTTCTTGCAGATGGGTCCCCCGAAAAAAACATTTTTACTTTCACACCCCTAAAGGAAAGAATAAATTAAATTATGAGTTTGTGTATTGTATTCCGTAAAATTGAAAGAAGTAAAGTGAGGGTTTGTTTATGTAGCGATTGGAATTCAGATGTAGATACTCTTTTCAGCTGAAAGAAGAAACAATTACATGAAAAGATGAGAAATTTCAATAAAAGAAAAGAAAAATTGAGCTGTTCAGCTGAAATATGCACAAAATCAACAAAGCTAATGAAGATTCGAATTTTCACAAAGTTCTATTTTTGGCTTTTGGGATTAAGCATTAGGGCAAAGCTGAGACTCGGATTTAGGTTTTAAACTCTGATTAACCCTATTAACCAATTTCGCACTTCAATCAAACACGAAATTAACACAACTCCAAGTTTTCAGGGATCTACAGCAAAAAAAAACCCAAAAACTACAAAAGTACCAAGATTGGAGAAAAGAGAAATTACTCTTAATCCGATTAGAGCCTTGCAGAGATCGCTGGAGAGAGAGCAAGCTAAAGAGAAGTAAACAATACAATAACAAATCCTTTTTTTGCTAATTAAGTCCGGTAAATATAGAAACAAAAAAGTAAAGTCGCGCCACAGAGAAGAGAGAAGAAGGTCGGTGTATGAAAGATTATAGACCGAGTCCATCCATAAAAGAGGAAAAAAAGTTTCTTATGTGTGGACCCATATGAGTGACCGTAGTCAGCAATTACGTCACTTATAATAATCGATAGACCATGTCTAGCCATAGTTGTTCAAAGTGAATAATTCACGTGCGAATTAAAAAAAAAAAAAGGTTAAGCCTGCGTCTCTATTCCAATAAGTAAAATGAGAAATCAGAACGCAGTGACCATTTAGTTACGGATTGAAATTATATATATATATTTTTTTTTAAATATATATTATTGTATGTGCGTGTGTGTCCTACGGGGTCAAAAGTCGAAAAAAATATATATATATACTATTTACCGAATGAATTTTTATATATTGTTTGTTTTCAATTTATATGTTTTTATATAGTGTTTTTATTTTTTTAAATATATACAGTTTTACTGAATGAATTTTTTATATATTGTTTGTTTTCAGTTTATATATTTTTTTCAATTTTTATATACCGTCGCTACATGATCACTACAGTACCAATCGCGCAATATCAGCTCCCTTTCAATAATACATACATTTGTAAAAAATTTACGAGACAAAAATTCAGGCCGTATTTTTAAAATTTTTATCAAATGATAAATCGAATTATTTCAAATTATGAGCTAAATTGATGAATTATTATCGTCTCAATGTTATGTGACTAAATATTTGAAAACTCACGTAGCATTCAATACAGATTATATAAAAAGATATCTTGCCCTATATTATTCGCTTGTATGGTCTAATCAGCTTTTGTAATCAGTTGTATCTAGATGGACTTGATGTATAGACCGTATAATTTTAGGAGGAGAGAAAAGGTTGGTTGAATCCGAGTCAGCTTGGTATGGACCTGCTCTATATGAAGTTCAATAGATATGGAGATATTTTGCTGTCAAATCCAACCTGAAAAGGCCCAACAAGCTTTTAGGCTTGGATTTGCACTAGACCGACACCTGAGAGGCAACAAAATTTAAGTTCAAATTTTCCAAGTCCACAATATTTAGTTTGTTAAAAAAAGTTCTATGGCCCGAAAAGGGAAACTGAAGATTTTGTTTTAATCTAGAAGGCCTCGTATTCCGTTTCAGAAAAATTATGGAATCCTTTGGTATCATTTATATTTTTTTTTCATTTTTTATTTTTTAAAAACAAAAAATAGTTTTCTGTTTTTGTTTTCAAAATGACCATTTTTTATTTTTAAAACCGATAATATTTTTTCCTGCTTATTATTTTATCAAATACACATTTATAACATTTTCAGTGCCATATATCAAATTTTTAGTGTCAATATGCCGTTTATAGTATCAATACAATATTTTCAGTGTCATTATATTATTTTCAACATTAATATATCATTTTAAGTACAAATATATCATTTCAGTGTCTATGTATTGTTTATAATGTCGATTTATCATTTTCAGTATTAATATCATGTTTTCGGTAATCATTTTTAGTGTTAATATATTATTTTGATATCAATAGATTGTGTTTTCGGTGTCAATCTACCGTTTACGTTTTGAAGGAAACTATATTTTGTGTTTTTATACTATTTTCAGTGAAAATATATTGGTTTTAGTGTATTAAAATACCGTTTTCAATATCGATAGACCACTTTCAATGTTAATATATAATTTTTAGTATTAAAAATGTCAATATATCATTTTCAATAGAAATATACCGTTTCAATATTAATATATCATTTCTAGTGTCAATTATCATTTCAGCATTAATATAAAGATTCCGGTACTAATAATCCGTTTTAGTATCATTATACTATTTTTAGTGCTAACTTATCTTTTTTTACTACAATATAAAGTTTCAGGGTAAATATTTATTTTTTTAGTACCAACTTACCTTTTTTTAGTGTGATATAAATTTTTAGGGGTAAAATTTTCTTTTTTAATGTAAATATATCATTTTTAGGGTCAACTTATCTTTTTAGTGCAATATAGTGTTTTAAGCTGAATATTCTTTTTTTAGTGCTACCATATTATTTTTTGTGTGGTTTAAGATATTTATGGATTTGGCAATGAAAAACAGAAAAGAAGAAACAACTCTTTCTCGTTTCTAAAATCTTATTTATTTTTTTGCCATTTGGACAGAAAAAATGGAAACGGGGCTAATTACCCAAACACGTTTCGTTTTAAGTAGTATATTTTGAGAAATTTGGTATCATAACGGCACTGTAACACGCCGGATCATGACGGACGATATATATGTTATTTTTCACTTTTCAATATATATACTGTTTTTGTCATTCTATATACTATTTTTATTCTTTATGTATTTTTTACTTTTTTTTATTTTTGGAATTTGTATATATTATTCTAACATACAAGTTTATTTTTTATATACTGTTTTCACTCTTTATGCATATACTGTTACAAAAAATGAATTATATATAATGTTATTATACTGTAGTAAGCTATATATACTGTCGTCGTGATCCATCGTGCTATAGTACTGTCGTGACCTATCAGATCCCATATGATAACGTACGGACTGGGTAATAGAAAGAGGAAAAAGAACAAGATACGATACAAAGAGGAGTACATACTCAACTCAAAGAAATTCTTAAGTGATAATTCATGACCTTCTTTTACAATAACAATTGGATTCTTTATATAGGAGATGGTTGACTTGTTGTCAAGAAACATCTTTCCTCATTCTAGAACATACCATAAAAATATTCTTAAAATACAATATTAAAACTGGAAACTAGAAAAAGATACATAGAAATAAATATGATAGATAATTTCCTTCCATTCTTCAAATCTTTCCTAATTATGATTGATTAAGGAAAGTTGGACTGCGTCACCATATATTTTATATAAATTTTAATGATATTATCAATTTTATTAAAATATAGATGATATTTTGATACTTGGTAGTTTAGGAAAAAAAATTCAAATATTCTTATATAAATGTAGATGAATTATCCACGAACAAATAATTTGGCTATATAAGATAGTGAAATGATAGGTTTATGGTAATATTTCTAATTTTGTAAGAAATACACAAGGTTGTAGATAGTTTAAATAACTAGCAATACCTTCGCGCTTTGCACGAAAATTTGGAAGTATGATACAAACTCTATCTAGATCACAACAATATTTACATTTGAGGATCATAAAAAGCCATGTATTATTACAACCCACAATACCAATATATACAAAATTGCATATATTATATATTTGAAGTAAAAAAGTATGAAAAAAAATTTGACAGAAGAAAGCAAATATTGATAACTTATTTGAATGTGTTATTGTGTGCTTTGAAATCTGTTATGCCGAGTAGTTGAAAATTCTCATTAGAGTGACTTCATCATGTGGACCTACAATGAAAATTACATTGAAAACAGAACTCATGTCAACTCTTTTATTTAGTAACGCGGTTTCTAGATAACACTGAGCATACATTACTATTGTATATTTGTATTAGATATCATTTAGTACTATAACACTGAGCATACATTACTATTGTATATTTGTATTAGATATCATTTAGTACTATAATCCACAGATAAAACCACATATTTATCTGGTGTTAGCTCTTTTCTCTATTTCTAAAGCCTACTCAGATATGAACTGAAAAACAAATTAGCCCGATTAAATTATTAAGATAACAAAAAAAAAAAAAAAAGCTAAGAATAAGAACAAAAGACTTAACTTCTACTGCTGAGAATTCTTGCATATCATCTACACTATGAAGGGTTTAACCTGCACAAGTTTTTCTTTTCACTTCCTGCATGAAATCAGAAGCTAACCCCAATCAGCATCTTATATTTGAATCTACCAAAATGTGAGAAGAGAAATACACAAAACATTAAAATCAGGCTTGAAATTTCAAAAAATACACTCACTGTGAATTAGGGTTCATATTAGGGTTCCAAGTCCAATACTCCAAATCATATTCCCTAAAAACCCATGCTCGAGAGCAGATACAATTCTTCAAAGCTAAAACATGAAAAGATTAAAGTGAGTATAATAAATAATAATATTGAAAAAGCTAAATTTCATACAAATTCATAAATTGAACAACCTCTTTGTGTTCTCTTTTTTTTGTTGGATTGTGTTTAATTACACAACTGATGCCAAATGAGGGTAAATGAAGCCAATGCATCTGCTGGTTAATTGAGGCACAATTGCACCATTGGGGGGCTATTTGAACTCAGATTGAGGGTTAATTCATCAATAACTCAAGCACAATCTAAGCAGAATTTGTTGCTCAAATTAGTCGAGGGGTCTATTCATTCATAACTACTATAACGAGGACTAATAACCAAAATTTGGTCGAATTGAGATTTTTCAGTTCACTCTTTCTCCTGCCATTGATTTGTACCCCTTCTCTCTCGTTGTCCTTTTCCAAAATAGATGAGAAACAGGCTGAAAAAAATCCCCAAGTTATCATCACTTTTAACACTTATAAAATTCCCAGATTCAACTATTAAAATTTTTATGCAACACTAAGAATATATCATTAACCAACAAAAACACGAATTAAAATCTGAAAAATACCTTTGATTATTGAGAACTTGGAGCTAGGACAGCGGGCTAATAGTGAGCATAAGAATCCAAATCAATAGCAACAATGATTCAAGCCGCTGAAGAGGCGACTTCTGAGTGATTGTGTGCGAGAGAGAGAGGATCGTTGACCACGCCGCACGCGTGCTAGCCATGGAATCTGGGCGGAGAGAAAGAGAGACAAAGCGAATGTTAGAGGAGGAGAAACATTGGAACGAATGTTAAAGGAAATCTTGTAGTCCATTTTATTGTTCTCGGACGAGAAAATTTAGTATCTTAATCTAATTGGACGGCTATGATTTATGAACGACGCGGCTTATTCTTCTGCAAGGGGCCTGCTAGAATTAGGATATATAATATAATATCCAAGACCGACCCAAACAGATCCAGAAAAATCTGGATCCATTTGGATCCAAATTCGATATTGAATTTCAGTATAAATCCAGATCAAGACATTTTTAAAAATTAAAATCTATAAATGCCCACGGTCAACTTTTGGGTTGCCAAAAACCGCCAATGCTCAGAAAGGTATAATAATGTTTCGAAAATGATATTGATATTTGAAAATGTATAATAAACATATAAAAATTTTAAATATGTAAATATAGAATCTATATTAAAAAGATAGAACATATAAAAAGACGTAACAAACATATATATAAAAGGTTTAATGAACAAATAAAAAAGTATAATTTGAAATGAACGATGTTTAGGAGGCAGATATCATGTGGTGGAGAATATTTTCCTTTTTAAAAATAGATGTCCATTCTCAAAATCTGTAAATAAAATGTAAAAATCGAAACCAAAATATCTCATTTTATTGTTGAAGTATTTCCTAAATGAGAAAAATGATATCAAGACGGTACTGTAGCAGGCCGGATTATGATAGAAGGTATATATAATGTATTTTTCACTTCTAATATATTATTATATACTATTTTCACCATTCTATATACTGTTTTTATTCTTTATGTATTTTTTATTTTTTTTATTTTTGAAATTTGTATATATTGTCCTAACAAACTATTTTATTTTTTATATATTATTTTTACTTTTTATGTATATAGTGTTATGAAAAATGAATTATATATACTGTTATTACACTGTAGCAAGCTCAGAGCCAGCCCTACCCTTAGTCCAATGAGACCGGTGTCTAGGGTCCGGAATTTAGAAGGGGTCCATTTATAATATATTTTATATATTATATATAAGTAAATGTTAAGAAAAAAATGAAAAAAAAAAGTCAAAGAGAGACACTCCATGCTCATTCTTAGCCAGATCATGTGAGTGAGAAAGTTTTCATGCCATTTTTTCCTATTATTTATCATTTGAAATTGGTCCATAAAAAAAATAACTTGAAGCAAATGCTAAAGAATTAGGCTTGGCTCATCACACATGAAGAGTATCATGTTTTGTATCATGTGACAACCTATTATTTGAATGAAATGTAGCAAAACATTGGCCGGTCAATGAATGTTAATGCAAATTTACATTTTGCTGATCATCTCGCATCTTGTACCAAATTTCATTATCTACTATTATTTCTTCTTTTGTTCCATAGTTCATCATATTCTCATCATGCATCAAAATGCAACAAATAGTTATAAAATTACAAATTAGTTTATGATAAGCTTTCAACCATATTACTAATATAAAATCCTATTTTTATCATGAAATATAAATTAAATGCAGTAAATATGATAATAAAATAGTGCTATTTTTAATACTCATCAAGTAGAGCTTAATAATTTTTTTTAGAAAATAAGTTGAGATAAACTTGAAGTGAAGTAGATAAGAAGAATTTGGATAATCGTATATGTTTTCTTTTTTTAATATAGCAAAAGTAAAAAAAAAATTCAATTTTTTTTTATGATTTAAAATTATTTTGGAGTCCTTTTTGAACATGGGACCAGAGTCCTTGAGAATCTGTGGCCGGTCCTGAGCAAGCTGTATATATATTGTCATCGTGATCTTACGTGCTACAATACCGTCATCATATATCAGGTTCCTGCCTAAATTACACCCTTCCATTCTCCAAATCTTTTCTAAAATGATATTGCTTTCATAAAAATAAATTACAGTGGGATAATAAAGACATACACAACTAAATATATCATAAATAGCTCACTTATTGTCAGTTAATTTGATACTGGCATCATGCCTTTAAACTTATTACAACACACAGAAGCAACAAAATCTCAAATCAACATAAGTTCATAGATATCGTTAGCAAAACATTAAAAAGAAAAGAAAAACAAAATAAAGCGACAACCCGAGCAACAATACACATGAAAAATCTCAAAAGACGGATAGGATGCAAGTGCAAATAATTATGAGATCCAATTAAAATAGTAAACCGGGTTGCTTTTACCCTTTCTACTTAAAAGTACTCGTTGGAATATGCTTGATTTGGTTCCCTTTTGTCCTTAAAGGTAATGGATGCAACATGTTTGATTTGGTTCTGTATCTCTTGCTCCCTTTTCAACTTCAACTCAGTTTCTTCCGAACTGCGCCACCTCCAAGTGAACTCCTGAAGGGTAGTCACATGATGCAGACCAATAGTCTGTAGCGAATCACACTGAATCACTTTAAGCCTTTTAAGCATGCACATGGCGCCCTCCTCAATATTCCATTCCACTAGATCGCCATGGTCACAAAGTTTCAGCTTTTTTAGCTGAGAAAAACCTCCAACTGAGCACGTCATGACCTGTTTTCCATTGTATGAATATGTTGAATGGCTTAGTGTAAGTTTTTTAAGGTTTTTTAGCTTTTCTAGAACAGGCATGGGATCTTGTCGAAGTCCGGTATACTCCAGTTTGAGTTCAGAAAGATAAACAGGAAATAAACTGACATCAAAGGCCAGCGTACCCAAGTACAAAGTTCCATGGAAGCATAAAGACTGCATATGCTCATTACTTGAAAAGGTGCTCATCTCAAACATCACTATTCTGTTCGAGCATCGTATGCTAAGAACAACGAGGTGATTTAGCTTACTCAGGAACTTGGTAACTACGGACACACAAAGAGAAGATATGTCCAAATTAAGTTCCCGAATATTGGGTAAATTAGGTAATCCGGTCTGCCATGATTCTTCACCTCGCACGCCTATGAGAGTTTGCAGATTCCTCAAGTCTGCTGAAGCCGGTGGCCCACTACAACAAGACTGTGGTAGAAATACATGCCTTAGGGTCTTAATAGACCATACACTGTCAGGTATTTTACAATTACGGAAATATGAAAGGTCAATGGTTTGGAGGCTTTTCATGTGGCTAATGGATCTAAAAAAGAATTTCCCCCCGTCGATTATAATACCATTGGTTTGGGTACGCCTAAAATATCGTAAGTGGGTTAATGCAGATTTGGGTTTGCTTGTATAGGGAACATGGAATTGTGAAGTACGGCACGACGAACAATGTTAGATCTAGGACTGTTATCAATATGAGAAAGCAATGCGACGAAGTTGTCTTCTTTTGCTTTTTGAATGGCTAGATCACGTAGCAAATCATGTATACGACAATATTTAACGGAACTATCGTAGTTTCTTTTCGAGACTTGCACCATGCACCTGCATATGAAATTGTTTTGTTCTCAGAAAAATATTAAAAGAATTTTAGTTCTTTTAATGAAAAGAACGGAAATTTTCCAAAACCCTCCTGCCTTTTCTGAATATTAAAAAAAAAACTCTCAATTATGAAATTCTCTCACAACACCCCCCCCCACCCCCCCCAAAAAAAAAAAAAAAAATCTACCAGTATTATCTATAAAAAAATACTAAATAAAATATTTTATTACATAATATTTCGCGATATTATATTTATGATATTTTGTGATACTAATTCACAACACATTATTTTATTTTACGATTTTATATTACAACATATTACATAAAAAAACATTTTGTATAAAATCATAAAATAAAATAGGGTGAAATATTATATTGCGAAACATTATTTCTTTATTGTTTTAGATTGAATAAAATAATTTAAAACGAAGTTGATGAGGGTATTTCGTCCAAATTTTTTATGAAATGCTGAAAAAAAAATCACCCGATAGCTAAAATGGTTTGGAAAGTACACGATATCTCATCCAATGGATATGCATCATATGCCCCCATATACGGTTGCGATACAAAATTCGATAAGTATTTGAAAAGGCAAAAGACTGCATGCATTGTCATGTGCTTAGAGAGAAATCTAGCCCACATTGAGAGAAATGTTGTAATTTCTGAAACAAAACAAGCTCTCTTCTTTTTCATTCTTTCCATAAATAGTCATAAACACAAGGTATTACTTTTATGCATGAGTCTAAATACCAGATGAACCAAAATTAAATCTCAAAAAATTCAAACCAACTTTAAAAACATTTTTGAGCCATATTGCAAGCACAAAAAAGAATAAATCAAAGAATTCACAATTATATTTTAAACAATACAAGTTGCTTGTGGGAATTAGAAAAATGAATCGGAAATGTCGCAGGGGAACCATGGAAAATTTAAGAGCAAAAGCTCATAAACAAGGATATGAGAGATAATTAAGATTGTATGCAACCCATAGAACTAGGATCATGGCAGCAAACTAAATGTTAAGTGCTAGTATCATTTCTACAAACACCTTGCATAGCAAACAAATGATGGAAAAATTTGAATAATACAACAAAAAAATCAAGAAACGAGAAAAGAACTCATTTTTGGACAAGATCTAAAACAAATCGAGCAAAAGCAAACCATTTTTTGAATGATTTCACTATTTTTTGCAATTACTTGGAAAACAAACAAAATCAGCAAAAGATGCACAGAGGAAAGTTTCGGTGATAATCGAATTGAAAAACTCAGACCAAGCATCATCTTTTGATTATTTTATATATATATATATATGGGTACAAAATAAGTATATAAAAATTACTAAACGCTATAAACAAGGACGCAAAAAATATAGAGGTAGAAGACAAATATATATGAAAATTAAAAAAAAAACATTAATTCTCAAAAGAGAGTATATAAAGTTAGAAATACAAGAGGCATAAAATGTACGAGCATAATATAGTACCTTTCGACAAGTTCCTCCAAATAACACTCAGCTGTGTCCTCCATTGTCCGGTTTTCCTCCTCTAATATGAATCCCTCCGCAACCCACATTTTGATTAACTGTTTAGCATCGATTTTGTAATCCTCGGGAAATGCCGAAAAATACATGAAACATGATTTAAGAGATGGTGGCAAATCCTCGTAACTAGTAGCTATAATCTCCATACAGTTCCCTCCAATAGCATACCAATTCATTTGTTGAAGTATCTTATCCCAAACACTGTATGTCGGGGGCTTTCTTGATAAAAAACCGCCCAAGACCTCCAGTGCAAGAGGCAAGCCACCACATTTTTTAACAAACTTCATTGCAAGATAAGATAGATCATCGGGAAATTCTTCACTAGGTATAGCCTTTTTCAGGAAAAGCTCTAGGCTCTCACTTTCATTCAAGAATGGAAGTTCATATGGTTCGCTTAGAGGGTCCGCCGCTTTAGCAACATTTATGAACCTAGTAGTTATTAGAACCCGACTACCATTCTTAACGTTAGGAAAGGCTACCTCAATTTGAGTCCACAGATCTCTTGTCCATACATCATCCATTACTATGAGATATTTTACCGGTTTGAAGGCCTCGTACAGTTTCTTAATGAGATAATCTTCTCCCTTCTTAAGCTCGCGTAGTGAGACGGGTTGAATCCTCTCTAGTATTTTTCTCAAAATATCGATTAGTTTGAATTCCTGAGATATAGATATCCATATTTTGATATCAAAGGTTTTCTTAACTTCCCAGCTGTAAAATAAAAAAGATCTAGTAAGGTCTTCTGATTATTAAGATCAATGGTGAAGTATTGAATGATAATTCATTAGTGAATATACTGAAGTGGGACATGGTCTCGTAATATAAAATTGGAGATTATTATTTTTTTTTTTGAGAACAAACTCATTACCATGTGATCATTTGTTATTTTCAGTCATTACAGTACACTTACAAATTAAGAAATAAGGATTTGCAGTTCTTAAAATAGACAATATAGGATTTGCACCCACAAAGCAGGAATCTTTATGATTAATTAAATGTGACTTCTTGGAAACAAGGGTTTGTTTAAATAGGATTTACAGGAGGTCAATTAATTCAAACTGAGTTAGTAAAATTTAATTTCTATGAAATCAAATAGATACAACAAAAAAAGCCAACCTATTATAAGCTTTGAGAGCAAGAGTAGTTTTTCCAAGCCCACCAAGTCCCACGATGGAGATCACCGAGCGTCTTGATGTGCTCCGATTTACTAGTTGTTGAATAACAGCCTCTTTGTCAGCCCCAAAACCGACAATCTCTGTCTCGTCGATTTCAGGAATTATCGGCCTCCTAACAGGCCACTTGATTGCAGCACTACATTCCCCCAGGTTCATTATCCCATATCTACTTCTACTTTCCGAGATCTCAACAAGTAAAGCATTGATTTGATCGATTTCACAACCGAGATTGTGGATTGCCGGAAGCTTTTCGGGTTTGTGTAACATCCTTTTGATGAAATCTCTCTTACGGGGTCGAGGTTTTGGAGATTTCTCATGATCCATGCTCTCTATATCTACTATAAATATGTCGATGGCATCCTCTATTCTGAAGGCGACATCCTTCACCTCATTAACCCAATGCTGAACTCTAGCATCTCCCTTCCTTTTCATATCAGCATCCCATAAAAAACATTGAATGCGTTTTAGTTCCCTTTTCATTGACTCCACCTTCTCACCAACACCGTACAAGAATAGAGCTTCCTTGATTATAACATCACTCAGCTTTCCCAACACATAGCTCACAATAGTACCGGCCATTTGTGCTCTCTGAACGGCACAGGAGAGGATAAAGATTAATCAACTACGTGTTCAATAAGTACTATATTTGGGAGAAATTTGTCATAAAAAGATGAATGTTACGTGGTATGTGAATGACTTTTCAGAACCAATACTTGAAAGAAGGCTGCTTATTTTAATCATGTAACTTTTATTTGCATATGCATTATAAGAACATCTAAAGATGAATTACTAGTTTACTACCTTAAAAAAGATAATTGGTACAAAATAACAGAAGTGGAATAAAGGGTCGGTCGTCCATTCAGTAAAAAGAGAAAGAACTAATGACAACATATACATATATGAAACTTAGCAAAAATGATAATATACCATATAAATTTCAAAATGTATTATACTAACCAGATTAGTAGTTTTATTCTAAAAAGAATAAATCTCTAAATAGGAGGCTAAATAGGAGGAATAGATGCTTAGGTTCTATCTCAATGAGATGCTAAATTTAAAAATGTCAAATAAAATGAATCCTTAGGTGCATGATAGAATGACAGAGAGGAGCAGAGGAATAAATAGAATGAACTTTTTAGTTACTAGTAAACAGGATAGCAAGTTGCAAAAAGAGCCCCTCCAAACGATGTGAATTTGCAAAAAAGCCCCTTTAATCTTCATAATTTCAAACAAAAAGATCCCCGCACCAGAATCTATTTAACAATGTTATATTAACTAATCAAAACTAGAGCCTGACAGTCGAAACTCATCTTCTTAACTATTAAGTTCATAGACATGGAGGAGATGAATATAGTATGGAAACATCTGGTTATTTAATGCCTTACAAAATAAGGGGTTTCATTAGGCCCGGCCTTGTAAACACCCACTGTTGACATGAGTCAACGGCCTCCATTTCGGAAGAGCCTCTATATAAATAAAACTCCGATATAAATTATATAAACCTAAAATTAAATTTTAGCCTTATATCGCAAACCCATGAACCAAGGACCAATTTAGACTCACACACTGGGGTAAAAAAAAAAAAGAAAAATAAAAGAAAAAGAAAAATCGCTCCTTGGCTCGCTGCTTGACCGAAGGATAGAAACAGACTTCTGGCGGTTCCTAAGAAGCTCACCCAGCTCAATCCCTCCTACTTTACACTTTACAGACTCATAAATCATCATCTCTCAATCGCAAATGAGAAAAAAAAAATACAAAAGAACGGTGCCACTGCAACACAAATCACGCAAGCGCCCAGCAGACACTGCTGACCGGCCTCGCCATGCGAGTGGAGCAACTCCGTGAGCCTCGACAATGCTCTCCTCTCTGCGACAATGATTCGCACATGCATAGTCCCACTCAGATTTCAACACGGAAAAAATGGAGGACAGAGAAAAAGAAAAGAGGGAAAAGAAATTTAAGAAAAAAAGTATAATTCGTCCAAGTATTCTTGTAAATTTCAAGGTTTGTCTTCATTTTTGTTTTTGTTTTTCTGCTTTTATTTAATTAGTGATTTGCTCTTTCTAACTTTTTGAAAATTAGGTTTAATTAAAGTTTATTTGGTAAATAATTAAACAATTAAGTTGATGATTTATTGAAATAGAAGGAGAAGGAGAAGGAGAGAAGATAGAAGAATTCTTAAATTATTTTCTTTCATTCTCTTTGTTTTGTTTTTGTTAAATTAAAATTTATTATTTCTAATTCATATAATTAGGTTGAATTTGGGACATATTGAAAGAGGAAGGGGAAGAAAAAGAAGGTCAAATATTCATTTTTAAAGGTTTTGTACTTAAAAATATTTCGTAATTAATTTAGGGTGAAGTTATTAAAAAAAATTTAAGACCTTGTTAAGATTTTCGTCAAAAGCCACCTAAAATACAGGACCGACCTTGGGTTTCATTTAATTTCTATGTTTAGACAACTTTTACAATTTAGGCAATATGAACAATGAAGAGCCTTTTTGTAAATTTGTTAAGAAAAGATGCATCAGATCTAATTGTTATTGTTATTTGCTACATTTACATGGCATCCTTTGCCACGTTACCTATCGGCTAAGTCAACTTCGTTAGTACCTAATAGTATGTGATATGTGATATGCTATGTTGCACCGATACGGATACGCGCGTCATATCTGATACGATACGGACACGGCGATACGGCAATTTCAAAAAATCTGTGGACACGATACGTCTAATATATATATTATTATATTATTAATTATACATCTAAATATTTTAAAAATATAAAAAATAACTAAATATGATAAAGAAAACGAAAATAAAGAACGAGAGTGAGAAATTAGAAAAAAATCATTTTTTTAAATAAAGAAGAGATATGTTATCGTCTTTAGTTATACTTCTCATGAGTTATTTTCATTAATAAAAAAAAATAATATTAAAAAAATAGGCTTTAAAAAGATCATTTTTAACAAAATAAATAAATAAATAAGCGAAAATGGAATTATAGAAAAAAATAAAAATTAAATTGGGATTTAAAATATTGGGCCGTGTTCTCAGCCGTGTCCCGCCGTGTCCTGCCGTATCGGAGCCGTGTCCGAAAGTCAACATATATTAAAATATTCGGATACGCCACGTGGCGTGTCCGAAACGTATCGGTGCCGTATCCGTGTCCGATACGTATCCGATACGCGTACGGCTGATTTTTTGAAGTATCCGCGTAACATAGGTGATATGTGTATCCCCTCCCATATATATATATATATATATATATATATATATGGGAGATGCTAAAAAACATACGTATGTTCGAACATACGTTTTTAAAAAATACCCGTAAAGTGGTTATAAAAAGTAAAAATTCAAATTTCAACCACATGGATGTAATATATATATTATGAATATGTTGTGGATTAATTTTCACAGGAATCAGAATAATATATCATTGCCATCATGTATCATCAAACTATTATTCTGATATATGTTTTGAATAGTGCTGCATATTTTTGATGATATATGATGGCAATGATATAATATTCTGATTTTTGTGAAAATTAATCTCCAACATATTCATAACATATATATTACATCCGTACGGTTGAAATTTTTATTTTTATTTTTTTAATACATATTTTGGGTGTGGCAAAAAAACGTATGTTGTGCATACGTATGTTTTTTAGCCACACCCTATATATATATAGGATGACTAAATAACTTGTACAAGCAAAATTCGGATTTTGCTTGTAACCAAAATACTACATATATCATCAAAAATTAAAATTTCAACCGTACGGATGGAATATATTTGTTTCGAATATGTTGTAGATTAATTTTCACAAGAATCATAATATTATATCATTACCATCATGTATTATCAGAATTCATCAAAATATATATAATATGTATTATATATATTTTGATGAATTCTGATGATACATGATGGTAATGATATAATATTCCGATTCTTGTAAAAATTAATCTACATCATATTCAAAACATATATATTCCATCCGTAAGGTTGAAATTTGAATTTTTGATGAATTTTGGTCACAAGCAAAATCCGCACTTTGCTTGTACAAGTTGTTTAGTCATCCTATATATGAGGATGACTAAACAACTTGTACAAGCAAAGCCCGGTTTTTGCTTGTGACCAAAATTCATCAAAAATTCAAATTTCAACCGTACGGATGGAATATATATGTTTTGAATATATTGTAGATTAATTTTCATAAGAATCGGAATATTATATCATTACCATCATGTATCATCAAATTTCATCACTATATATATATATATATTCCTATTATATATATAGTGATGAATTTTGATAATACATGATGGAATTGATATAATATTCCGATTCTTCTGAAAATTAATCTACACTATATCCAAAACATATATATTCAATCCGTACGGTTGAAATTTGAATTTTTGATGAATTTTGGTCACAACCAAAAATCACAAGCAATTTTTTGTCATTGCTTGTACAAGCTATTTAGTGGTTCTATATATATGTGTGTGTGTGTGTGTGTGTGTTCTTTTGACAACAAACTTATTTGGACAACGGAGATAATATTGGTTATAAAAAAATGATAATTCAAATTTCAACAGCACGGATGAAATATATATGTTTTGAAAGTTGTGGATCAATTTTTAAAAGAATCGAAAAATTATATTATTACCATCATATACTATCAAAATATGTATAAATATTTATGACATGTTTTTTACAAATATAAATACATATTTTGATGATACATGATGGTTAAGATATAAATCTGATGTTTATGATGATAGATCATTCATTATGGAATATTTTACTTAATTTTCTGACTCTATTGTTACAGTGGAAAGTCAACTCCTCTTCATTTGTTATTCGCATGAAATTAGGTTTTACAAACAATAAACATAAACCATATCATAACTTTGATGTGCAATTTCATCCATATAGTAACAGGACAAAAGTATGTATATGTAAGCATGCTGATACCATGATGAAAGGGGATAGTAGAAAGGAGAGGATGATTGGATTAATTATTTTTGATTGGTTGAGTTAATTGAATGATTAGATTACATTTGAGGTACTCTATTTATAGAGTCTCATCTAACTAATCTAATCTAACCTACAATTCAATCCCTATAATCTACAATCCCATCCCTACAATCATATAAAATGTACAATACTAACTACATGAAGTCCTACATACTCAACTACTCTAACAGGGTTTGTTTATGCAGCGGTTGAAAATTACATGTAAAAGTCTTTTCAGGTCAAAGACGAAAAAGTTACATGAATAAAATGAGAAATTTAATAAAAGGAAAAGGAAAATTTGAGCTTTTCAGCTGTAATTTGCACAATATTATCCAAGCTAAAGAACTTAGAAACCTAAAAGGAACATAAGAGAACAAAGTTTTACTTGGCTTTTGGGATTAAGCATTAGGGCAAAGCTGAGACCTGGATTTAGGGTTTAAACTGTGATTGAGACTAATAACTATAGCTTCGCACTTCAATAAAACACGAAATTAACACAACTCCAAGTATTCAGGTCAGGGATATACACGCAAACAAAAAAAAGGAAAAAAATAACTATATATATATTTTTTTTTTAAGGAAAAAAAAGAACTATAAAAGTAACAAAGACTGGAGAAAAGAAAAATTACTCTTAATCCGATTGGAGCCTTGCAGAGATCGCGAGCGAGCTAGAGAGAAGTAAACAATACAGTAATCCTTCTCTTGCTAGTTAAGTCCTGTAAATATATAGAAATAAAAGTAAAGTCGCGCCACATACAGAGAAGAAGGTCGGGTGTAGACTATATACCAAGTCAATCCAAAAAAAAGGAGAAATGTTTCTTACGTGTGGGACAGTACTAATAATTGATAGACCAGTCTAGTCAACTAATATGGAAATTTGATCTTTTCATATAGGTATGGCGTATAAATCGTATAGAGAGGACGAGGGAAAAGGTTGGTGGAGTCAGCTTGGTATGGATCGGCTCTACATGATAATTTTGATACATATGAAATATTTTGCTTTCAAATCCGTCCCGAAAAGGCCTAACAGTCTTTTAGGCTTGGGTTCACCCTGGGCCGAGAGGCAGCCATTTTTTTTCATCAAAGCCTGTAAGCATATCATTGCACTAAATATTGAGCACAAATGCACTGCAGGATCAGTCATGTCACATCACAAATTATTATTATTATTATATTATTATTATTAATATTATTATTATTCATTATTACAAGGTTCAAGTTTCAATTCCATGACACGTGTCCTCTAAAGTGAGATAATATATATATAATTATTATAAGAGAAAAGTCTAATTTTGCCCTCTTAATTATTGACTTAGCTCAATTTTGGTCCCTTAATTTTTTTATGATGCAATTTTAGTCCATCAACTATTTAATAGGTGAGTTTTTCATTCTTCCATCCGTTAAGTGCTTAAGTGTCTATTAAATATGACACGTAAGTAATGACGTGGCATATATTCTTAACACATACACAATAACGTGTTCACTTTTATTTAACAAATGAATATGCATAAAAAATATACATTTTTTAATAAAAATAATATTTTAAGAAAAGAGAGGAATTAATGAATTTTTTATTTTTTTCAAACATTTGTCATGTTACTAATGCCACGTCATTACTTACGTGTCAAATTTAACGGACACATAAGCACTCAACGGATGGAAGGACCAAAAATGCACTTATTGAATAATTGAGGGACTAAAATTGGACCAATAGAAAGTTGAGGGACAAAAAATGAGCCAGTTCTATAGTTGAGGGGATAAAAATGAATTTTTCTCTTATTACAATTATATTACAAAAGAAAGATTGGTGCAGTGGTTTAGTGTTACGGTTTGGAATTGATTGACCCGAGTTTGAATCTTGGTGGAGTCAATTTTTTGACAGTTTAAGCAAGCATTTATGTGTGTGTGAGTGTTTGCTGTGATTTTCTGTGACATTAAATTTGTATTGAAACATATAGTGAGTCTTCTGAAGTATTTAAATCAACTCAATATACTTCTAAAAAAAATCAAATTTTTTATTTTACAAAATATCATATTAAATTACTAATTAATTTACTTCAAATAATAATGTGTCTTTCTCCTGATCATTTGTGGCACACAATTTACAGTAAAATATATAGCGAATCATTTAAAGTTGTTAACTACATAAAAAAATTCCCATTACTCTTCTAAAAATCAATCAATGGTTTATGTGATATTATTTATATAAATTTATATTGCTAGAATGATACTATAATATTTATTATTCCTTTCACGCATGAGTCTGGAAGCAACATATTCGATTCAACTTGAAGAAAAAAAATGTTTACAAAGTGATATTTTGCACATATAAAAAATTGTAATTGTTAAAAGATAAATTTGCATAGCAAATCGTATTTAATACCACCATACTTAATTTCAAAATTATAGTAAATATATTCTGAAGCGGAGCGAGGTTCTCCTTGTTATATAAACAAGACCCAATTAATAATCCTTAAACTAAAGATAACACAAATTTTTACTACAAAATTAAACCCAATTCCTTATTTTTCACCTCCTTTTGAACATTCTCATTGAGCCACATCATCACTTTTATCTTGACCGTTCGATCTAAATTTTTGGCAAATTTTAATCCTTCATTTTCTCAAATTTATTAATATTTAATGACAACATATATGTGACTATTAAAATAATCATATAATTCATTGAATTGGTGTTCTGTGTTTCATCCCCGATTTAATGAGAACTGTTGAATTTGTTTATGGCGATTAGATCTTAATCAGATGATTTCAATAAATCATGGTACATAGTTATATTCAAATATTAATACAAATAGATACGGGTGTCAATGGATCGGTTTCGGGTCGAATCTAGGTAATATCTACATGCAAATCCAATTTAAAATCAAAAGATCCATATGCGATCCAAACCAATTAACGAAACGGGTTTTGGACCGACTTTTGGATCATGTCATCAAGTTCAAAAGAAAATGTCATGTCACAAAAACTTACCAAGATTATAAACTTATCAATTTTATTTTATATAAAAAACTTGTCAATTCTTCAGCCAATTGCGATGTAAAAAAAATCTTACTAATTGGTCACTTATAAAATATTTCACCCTAATTAATTTCTTACTTATATCTCATAAGATATGTGATTTCTTACCCATTTTTTTTTTCGCATTTATTATTTTGTTGTGTATATATATATGATGACTAAATAACTTGTACAAGCAAAGCCCGGATTTTGCTTGTGACCAAAATTCATCAAAATTCATGAAAAATTCAAATTTCAACCGTACGGATGGAATATATATGTTTTGACTATGTTGTAGATTAATTTTCACAAGAATCGGAATATTATATCATTACCATCATATATTATCAAAATTCATCAAAATATATATAATACATATTATATATATTTTGATGAAATTTGATGATATATGATGACAATGATATAATATTCCAATTCTTGTGAAAATGAATCTACATCATATTCAAAACATATATATTCCATCCGTACGGTTAAAATTTGAATTTTTGATGAATTTTTGTCACAAGCAAAATCACAAGCAAAAACCGGGCATTGCTTGTACAAGTTGTTTAGTCATCCTCTATATATATATATATATATATATATATATATATATATATATATATATATATATATATATATATATATATATATACTTATTTTTGATACATTAGTTTATTTCACAAAGTTAATCTCATTAATAACCCAAACAAATCCAAAAAAGTCTTAAGCCTAAGAAAATAAAAAATAAAAAGACTTAAAAATAATATAAATTAGTAAAAAAAAAAAAATCCAAATATACAAAAATCTCTTATCAAGCATTCTTTCAAGTTTTATTTTCTCCAAACGAATAAATAAATAAATAAATATTTTGCAACAAAACACTCTACAAATTTTATCTTATTTTTTGATACATTAGTTTATTTCGCAAAGCTAATCTCATTAATAACCCAAACAAATCCAAAAAAGTTGTAAGCCTAAGAAAATAAAAAATAAAAAAACTTAAAAATAATAAAAATTAGTAAAAAAATACAAATATACAAAAATCTCTTATCAAGCATTCTTTCAAATTTTATTTTATCCAAACTAATAAACAAATAAATAAATTATTATTTTGCAACAAAACACTCTACAAATTTTTTCTTATTTTTTGATACATTAGTTTATTTCACAAAGCTAATCTCATTAATAACCCAAACAAATCCAAAAAGTTGTAAGCCTAAGAAAATAAAAAATAAAAAAACTTAAAAATAATATAAATTAGTAAAAAAATTACAAATATATAAAAATCTCTTATCAAGCATTCTTTCAAGTTTTGTTTTATCCAAACTAATAAATAAATAAATAATTATTTTGCAACAAAATACTCTACAAATCTTATCTTATTTTTTGATACATTAGTTTATTTCACAAAGTCAATCTCATTTTTTCTTGAAAAAAATAATTTCCTTTTATGTTTTTATGTTTATTTTGATTTGCCTTTATTTACATATTGTATTATGTTCTTACTTATTATGTTTTGTTGAAGAAGATAAAATATGATAAAAAAATCGATGCTACGTGTTTTATTTATTATTTGAGTTGAATAAATTTCGGTTTAAGAAGAATAGTATGCTTCTCCTTTATTTTATTTCTATCTTTATTATATTATTTCAAATAGAACAAAACTAAATACAAAAAATACAAAACATATTAAATGGTTATTTTTGTTCAAAGAACAATAGGCTAATTTTTTTTTGCAAATTAATAGAATGAACTTGAATGTTTGTATTGTAGTATTATATTTCAAAATTTGGACCTATAACGGATTTAATAAAAGCAGTAAAGCTAAAGTATAAATTTTAAATCAACCAAAATATTTTTCATTTTGATATTATATCCGGAACTTCTTTAAGTAGATATCATTTGAAATTTTTTTGGAGAGGGCTTTAATTGTCCCCCATCCAAACTTGAGACCTTTTTCTATTTCTTTTTAATATTTATAGATTTACATCTTTATTATTTCTATTTACTTGGAAAACTCTTAATCATGATTTAAAATCTTTATCTCTAACTAAAAAATCAAAATTACTTTCCTGGACAGCCCAAATAAAGTCTAGAAACTTTCTATTTTAATTACAGCCCAAAAAAAAATAAAAGCCAGCTGCCACTTGTCTCACTTGCAACTTCACCAACCCTCTTCTCTTCCTTCTTCACACTTCGTTAGTTTCTCCCTCTCTTTCCATTGCTCTTCTCACGTCTCGAACTTCCTCCATTACTTACTCGATAAGAGCTTCCTTCTCCTTCTTGTGATCACCAAATGCTTTATTGCATCTCTCTCTCCACACCACAAACAGGAAAATTGCTAGTATTTGTTTAGCTATTTTCCCCCCTTTCTCACTGAAAAGAACTTTTATTGCTGCTTCAAGCGAAGGATTTAACTCACTCTCTCTATCAGACGCCGTTCTAACCAACTGCCAATGCTTATTAATAAACTCACGATGAGTCATGAGGTGCTTGACAGTCTCTTGCTCTTTTCGACACATAAAACAGCGATTTGCAAAAGAATATCCTCTCTTCTTCAAATTATCAATGGTGAGTATTTTATTCTGTCTCATTTCCCATAAAATACCTTCATTCTTAATGGCATTTTTATTTTCCAAATGAAACTAAGCTCTGATTTTGGGAAAACACCTATGTAGCATCTGATAAGCATCCTGTATTGCTAACTTGCCATTATTCCTCCATTTCTATCTGACCATATCTCTACTATCCCCCAATTGTATACAATCTTGCTATTCAATTTCCCTCTTTATTCAACACACTTATGTCTGGAATTGCTTTATACAGAGCCAATGTGCCTTGTTGGGTTTTCAAATGGGTGAATAAAGAGGGAAATTGAATAGCAAGATTGTTTTGTTCCTAATTGTTCATTCAACAATTAATTAGAGAACCATCCCCAATTCTGAAATCTGTACTCCCATTAAAGTAAGGTAGTAATTCTCTCACTTCTGACCAGAAGTATGAACCTCTACTATTTTTCTCTTGATTCACACCTTCTATTGTAATGTTTCCTACTAATCCTTGCCAATTCAAACTAGTTATGTTGTGATAAAATCTCCAAAGCCATTTTAGCAAAAGGGCAGTGTTAAAAACCAATAAATCCATCACCCCTAAACCCACTGCCTCCTTAGGCTTGCAAACTTTATCCTATGCCACTAGGTTGAACCCTGTTTCCTTCTCTCCCTTCCACAAAAAAATTCCTCCTTATGCAATCCATATTTAAAATTACCCATTTTTGAAATTTTAAAACTGAAGTAATAGACCGGAAGAGATGAAAGAACAGAATTTATTAATATCAACCTCCCTCCAATTGATAACATTTTTCCTTTCCATCCCTCTAATTTCTTTCTAAACTTTTCAATTATTTTTTTGAAGAAGGTTTTTTCTGGTTTTTTGAAATGAAGTGGGAATCCTAGATAATTAATAGGAAGATTTTTTGCAACACACCCTAATTCATGTGTTAACTTATCTGTTTCAATCTTATTGTTTGATATAATGATAAATTCAGATTTGTCAAAATTAATTGTCAAACCTGATTTTTCCCCAAATGAATTTAAAATGAACTTCAATCTTCTCACTTGTAATAATTCTGGCTTAATCATGAACAAGGTATCATCTGCATATAATAATGCCATGAAAATTCCTTGAATTGGCCTTTCAATAAAATTACGAGCACTCAATCTTTCAACAATTCTTGCCAATGCATCAATTGCAAGGTTAAATAGATGGGGTGAGAGGGGATCTCCTTGCCTCACCCCTCTATTCAAATGTATACTCTTTCCTGGCATGCCATTCAACAAAACTTTGGCTGCCCCTTTTAAAATGTAGTTTTCTATCCATTCTACCTATTGTGATCCAAATCCTCTTGCTCTTAAGATTTGTATTATGAACTGCCATGACACAGAGTCAAAAGTTTTGGGTAAATCTGCTTTAAAGAAGAGTAATGGTTTATTTTCCTGTTTTGCAATGCTAAGAACTTCTCTAGCATATACATAACATTCACTTATTTCCCTATTTTCAAGGAATCCCAATTGATTTGGAAGAATTAGATCATTTATCACCCTTTTTAATCTGTTTGCTAGTGATTTTGAGACCAATTTTTGGATGCTTGTGATTAGCAAGATAGGTCTGAAATCTTTAGGTTGATTGGCCCTATTCTTTTTGGGTATTAATGTAATAAATGATACGTAGAATTTTTCCTAATCCTGATGAGACTAGATTTTAAGTAGATATCATAATTCATACCTAGATGACTCGACAATTAATATACTTTGGCACAATCTCTTTTACGCATGAAAACTTCTGAACATAATGTTTTGAAAAAAAAATATTTTTTTAATAATAATATTTTAAAATTACATATTTAGAGTGAAGATGATGAATTGAGATGACATAAAATATTATACATATCCGATAAAAGAGTTTTGTTAAAGGTTCTAATATGATAATAAAATCATATAACATTATTCCGACGCCGAGCGAGGGTACTTGCTAGTAACTAATTAACTATCAGCATCTTTCTGATCTTATGTTGTTATTTGATTATTTTTCAAGTAGATCGATGAAAAGCTAGCTGAAGTTGATCTGAACTTACCAGGCATTATGATTTTTAATGACTCTAGTTTTCTAGATAATTCAGTGACACAAGAACAATGATGTTGTGTAAAGCCCAAGTACACACTTACCCTAATTAATACCTTGCTCAAGGACAATGCTATTGTCATTAGTAAGGACACACTTTTCATTCTGTTCAAATTTGATATATTTACAGACGACAAGTCTGGTGAAATTTTGTACTTCTTTACCCTAAAGGACAAAAAGTACTCCAACGGAAGTGAATCAAACCGAGCAACAATGAGTGGGTACTGGAAGGCGACTGGGAAAGATAGCGGTCATATCCCCCTCAAGTCAGCAAAATATTATTGGCATGACAAAAACCCTGGTGTTTCACAAGGGTCGTGAACCACAAGTTGAGAGGACCGACTGGCTCATGCATGAGTACAGAACTATTACACCTGAGTTGGAGTCACGCAATAAGGTTCATATTTTTTTTTCCAGATCTTTTTTAGTTTTAGTTATAGTTATTTGATTAAATGATTTTTTTTCTTGGCATGTATAGGGTGGTTATGTTCTTTGCAAATGAGTGATGATAGTATTCCTCTTACTTTTCCTCCTAAATCCTTGATGACATAGTAAATAGTAATAATGGGCTGGTGATAAATGGTGGACTGTGTTGTGTGTTTGTTATATAGGATTTTCGGTTTTAGATTTAACGGGCTGGTTTTAAATTTAACAGACCATTTTAGATTTAACAGGCCGAAATTCTATCCCGTTAACCACTTCGCCGGCCTGGATTTGAATTTCAAAATTTGAATCCAATTTATTTGGGAATCCAAAACATTCCAAAAAGATTTCATTTACCACAGGAAAAGAAAACAGGAGCCTCCTCTCTCTCCCCTCTCTCGCCTAAACGAAACTCTAACCCCAAACACACGCGACCAGCCACCACCTCTGGTCAAGCCGGCCATGCCAGATCATATGACAAGCTGACTCGACGGGCATATCTAGTCGCCCAGAAGATTTCGTGAGAAATCTAAAATGGAGCATTTCCCCTTTACTTTCCTTTGCTGATAAATACGATTTCACCACCGGCATAACTGAGGTAATTAGCTATTTTAATTAAGGATTTGATTTCCTTCACATTTTTCCTAATTTTTGTACTGTTTGTCTTTGGTTTTTATTATCTTATTTCGGTTATGTTGAGTTTTTTGTAAGAGTTGTTTTTTTTATTGAGCATCTCATGCTTTATAAAAGCTCAGTTCTTTGAATCATTATTTGTTACTCGGTTAGAGACAGGTTTTGTTGATTAGATCTGAGCAAATTTTCGTTAATCAGATCAAGAATTTTGCTTACCAGAGAACAAGTTTCATTACTCAAATATTTGAAATAGTTTTTGTAGTTGATAGTTGTATTTCAATACATTGAAATGCTCTTTTATGATAATTTTTTAAATTTTTGTTGGTACTAGGTACTAATTGCATATGTCAGAGATTAACATCATCAATCAAGGTAATATTTATTTTTAATTTTTTGTGGCAATTACCAATGATGTTAATTAAAATTCACAATTCCTTTTTTTGAATATGTAATTTTACTTTCTATCTTATTGATTTCCACTTGATTAATAGTAATTGGTGTTAGTAGTAAATGTTAATTTTAAATTATATACTAACAAATTTTAAATTTCAAAATTTGAGTGTTGCTATTCATAATTATGGCCGTCCTTTCTTTTTGATGGTTCATAAGGTAAAAGACATTTCTTTTATTCTATAGAAATTTGTTTCCTTTTCAATAGTACGGTCATTTTCCAAAATTAAGGTATGTAATTGTTTCGATTTTTTTGCAGATTAAAAATGGGTATGGAGTAGATTTTCTTTATTGATTGAATTATTAACTTCTATATATGGTAATTAGATATATGTAGTAATGAAAAATATTTACGTCCAAAATTTGTTGTGTAATTAAACATGTGAAATATTTTCTATATATGGTACAATTTTTGCATTTTAGGATTTATCATGTTATTTTATAGGGAATTTGAGTGTATATTGTCATTTTTATAGCATGGAATTTGAGTGTATATTTCTGCATAATGATCCCTTGACTTCTCCTAATTGCAACTTAGCCCTTCATGGAGCACAAAAGCGAGTATGATTCTTCATCTAGTTTTAGGGAGACTCAGATTTCTATCGTTTAGAATAGTTTCCCATACAAATGTGATATTTTGTTTCATGGAACTTCAAGTATATTTCTTCTTCCATAATGGGGGCACAATCAACTATGACTTCTGTTATTAAATAAATTTCCCTCGAAATTTTTTTTTCTAACAATTCTTGCATGATAGATTCTCTTTTGACTAGTCTATAATATTTGTTTTTTTTTTGTTAGATTGATAGTATGGAACCCTCGGAAGCATATATTTATGGCAGAGAAGATGATATAAGGAGGATTGTTGAACTTGTACTATCAAATAATCATAAAAATGATGATATTAATTTTGTTTGCATAGTCTCTGATCGAGGCATTGGCAAGACCACCATTCTCCGTCTCATTTACCACGATGAAAGAGTATGCGGTTCTTTTGATACAAGATTATTCATATCCATGCCTGAGAAATTTGATGAGAAGATGCTTCTTAGAATTATTATAGAGTCACTAACTTGTGCCTCTTGTGATGTTACTGAGATAGAGACGCTCGAGGATATTGTAAAGGAGGAACTGTTGGGTAAGAAATTATTGCTTATTTTGGATAATTTGGAAAGTAAGGACCAAAATTTCTGTAATATTCCATTAGTGCTCCTTAATGTTCCTCTTAAAGGAAGTGTTATTGTTGTTTCCACAAGGTTGGAAGCTATTATTATCTGAATCATTTATCAGACCACTGGTGTTGGATGATTTTTCATCAGTATACTTTCGGTCAATATTCAGAGGTTGATCCTAACTTAGTTAACATTGGTAAAGATCTAGTTGCCAAATGTAGAAAAGTAATTTCAGAAGCTTGGTGGGGAAAACTGTATCAGAAAGTAGTTTGTGGGAAACGGCTGAAATTGGGGGTGATATATTGCCGGTTTTAAGGGTTTGTTATGAATTTTTGCCCCTATATTTAAAGAAATGTTTCAAGTATTGCTCCTTGTACCCTAACAATTATCTTTTCCAAAAACACCATTTAGTTCTCATGTGGTTATCACAAGGTTTCATTGAGCCGAGAGAAGGAAAAGAACTTGAAGAAGTTGGTTTAGAATACTTTGATGAGTTGTTATCTCGGTCATTTTTTCAATGTTCAGCCTTCCATAAAACTGAAGATAAGTTTGTAATGCCCGGTCTTATCCATGATTTGGCCCAACGTGTCTCTATAAACGAGTGCTTTAGGTCCCAAGGATGTGTGCACAACATTCCTGAAAACGCTTGCCACTTATCTCTTTTACCTTGTGAGTATCAATCTATTTCATTCAAGGATTTAACAAGAGAGGCACGAAATTTGCAGACTGTTATGGTTGTGACCAGGTCAGCATCACATCATGAGAGCATTTCTTCCCCTATTGTGAATCTAGTTGACTTGGATGATCAACTCAAAAAATATGTTAGTTTACGAACATTGGATTTGAGCCATACTGATATAGAAAATCTGCCAAACTCTATCGGGTTACTAAAAAATCTGCGGTATTTGGGTCTTAGTGGTACCAAAATTAAGTGCCTCCCCTGGGAAATATCTAAGTTGTTCTATCTTGAAACATTGGAGGCCAAAAATTGCCATTATCTTGAAGAATTACCTGGAAATATACATGAACTGGTTAACCTGCACCATCTTGATGTAACTAAAGAACCAAGGTGTGTTATTATGCCAACTGGAATAGGGTAGTTGGTTAATCTCCGTACTTTGAATACATATAATGTGGGGATCGAGCAATCACATTGTAGAATTGAAGAGATGAAGCATTTGAAATATTTGAAGGGAAGCCTTAAGATTAATGGACTCAAGAATGTTACGAATGGAATTGATGCCAAAGAGGCTAATTTAGGAAGTAAAGTCTACTTGGAGACTTAATCATTACATTGGAGTGATATCATAACTTCTGATGAAGGTGATGAAGATATGGAAATTGGTGATGAACTCTTTGAAAACCTTCAGCCTTCCAACAACATTAAAGAGTTGGTTATTATGAATTATCCAGGAATTAAATTTCCTTTGTGGATAGAATATTCAATCTTCACAAATTTGGTATCCATTATACTCGATAATTGTTATAATTGTGAAAAATTTCCCAATCTAGGTAGACTTCCAATGCTTAGGTATCTCAGTATACAAAAGATGTATTATGTTCAAAGAATGGATTCGTATAATGGATATCCATCTTTGGAGATATTAAATATTTGGGAGATGTATGAGTTGGAGGAATGGATTCAGAGGAAGGATGAAGATTTCCGTGAGGACTTCCCTCGCCTTCGTACTCTATCTATAAACAAATGTCAGCTTCTGAGGAATATACCACATTTTCCATCTATAATTGAATTAGCAATCTATAATTGTATCCAATTACCAGAAATAATTGAACTCACATCACTCGTGTCCTTGAAAATTGAGGGTTTTCTGAAAGCCACTTCCATTTAAGTTACCCCAGAATCTATCTCGGCTCGAGAAACTGGAAATTAGTCAATGCCCAGAGCTTTCATGTGTCGAAGGATTGTCAGAATCGACTTCTATCGAGAATATAAAAATCCTCAGATGCCCTAAATTGGATGTAACCAAGAATCAACACCCGATTCATTTGAAGGAAAAAAAGGATCGCAGGTAATGCTAGTATAGTCTTATATTACTTAAATTCTTATTGGATGTACCTGTTATGTAAGAATGTATTATCTTGATGAATGATTGTTTTTTGTTATTTTCATGAAGTGTATTGAAAAGAGGTAAGGAGGTTGATTTGATTGAAAAGTTGTGGTTTGAGTCGAACAAATCTCAGTCAGATGAGGCTGTCCCTTCTAGTCCATCAAACAGTGAGCAGGAGAACAAAATGCCGTCAAAGAAAATGTATCTTTACTTTGAAATCAACTGGTCTGGTACTAGTGACACAAAATTGAATTCAATCTCCCTCAAAAAAAAAAAAAATTGAATTCAATCCGTACATGAAGATCAACAATAATGAACTTTTCTTTGAGAAAATTAGAGGGGCCTTAAAAATCCCTCATCCAATATATTCTTTTTAAATATATTTTTCGTAAAATGATTTTACATCCAAAAATTCTTCTCTAATCAAAGAGTGAAGAAAGGAAAAAATAAACTGGGCCTTAAACATTTAAGGCCTTACACTAAACCCTAATTAATTTAAAAACTGGGAAAATAAATCCTAGAAAATGAAAACTGAATTCCTACTTCCTAACTTCACAATAATCAGTATTTGATTTCTGGGGTTAACAATAATGAATTTAGAACTAGAAGTTACGGGGTTCACCATTGTTGGTTGTGCCATATGTGTTGTAGTCCTTATTTCCCTAAATTGGTTCGAAGTTTCTAATAAATACTATGATGCAATTTCATTTTCTCAGGAAAGGCAGAGGAGAGTTCAGCATGCTAGTTAGCGAATTAGTCCAAGGGGAAGAAGAAATAAAAGAACTAGAACATCACCTGCGTGAGCAACACCAGTTGACTGCACTTGATTTGTTGGAGAATGTACAAAACACAATTAGACAGGCAATGTATACAGCAAAATTAATGGAGGCCTTCAAATCATGTAATAGTCTACTCCAAGAGATCGCAAAGAGGTAAAACCTTGTTCAAAACATTTATTATTCCCTTTTTCCATTTTATACCTTGTGTAAAATCATGTAATAGTCTACTCAAACATCAATCTATGACTGTGTCAAGAGCAATAAGAAAATTTGGACTTGATTGTACTTTCCCCTTTGTTTTTAAAATAAGTCCATGCTCTTATTTCACGCTAGCAAATACAAAATAAATTTTTAGTCTTGAAAAGCTGAGAAAGCAAAGGCATTCATTAATTGTTCGAAAGCTCATTTAGTCATTGATTATTATGTTTTGGCTATATGTCATAACTGACAGGTTGATTTTTCTTTTTTTTTTATCTGCAGGAGTGTGGATTTGAGAGTTAGCCAACTCCGTACTGATTCGGCCTGATCGAAGTCGGCAATAACCACATTTAATTTAATAATTTTTTGGGCCCATGTTACTGACTCGAGTAAATCAGAAAAACCCAGGTTCTTTTAGTAATATGGTAGATTTATTCAGCGACATATCTGGCGATTCAAACTGGGAAATAAACAATACTAAAATAACAACCTAATGCTGACTCAGAAAAGAGAACGAATATTCCGTTACAGCCAGAGAATATTCCTTCACAATCTTATATCGAAAAAACATATTCCATTGAGATTCCGCAAAATCAAAATTTGCCGAAAAGCGGATCGATTAAGAGTTTTTTCTTCAAAATTAGATTTTGTGGCTGAAGAAAATGAATTAAAATATTAACATAAAAAAAAAATTTGACCTTTAATATTGCTTCCATTTGTGTTTTATGTGTTTAGATATTTTATTATCATCGTGTTTCTTTATGTCTTTTAACTAAACTCTTCTAAGGTTAGATATTAGTAGCTTTGTGAATCTTGATTCAGTTTATCTATCTTGTTTGTTATATTCATTGTTGTGATATTGTTTGTTATATTCATTGATGTGAAATTAGGTTATGGTGGCTGACTCATTGCTGAACCTCAAACATGTGAGAATTTCTTCCAATGGGGGCCTCCTTATATAGGCCAAGAAATTCCTGATAAAGATGACATTTTTTCAGGACCAAGAAAAGTTCTTTCCATATTTTATTTCCTGCTTGTCCCTTGACATAGTCCTTTCCTTGCTCTTGCCAAATCTACAAAGGTGGTGGAAAGAAGCTTCCTTGTGCATGGTGAAGTTTTCATAAATGACTAGATGTGAAGATCTGCAAATTACATGGTCATCATGTCCGAATCAGCTCTCTAGGCCTTCTACAAAGTTGAGGACCTTCCTCTTAGCTTTCCAACGCATATTCACTTGCCCTGACCCGAGATCCAGAGAGTGAGTTCGCAGCTCCGACTCGCGAGCGCGGATGAGGGTAGCACGAGTGTGGGGTTGAGGCCTCCATGGTGCGGGAATATGTGCTGTTTTTCTTCCTCCTTTGAAGTTGCCGTACCATGCTAAGTCGCCGCCTCCTACTCCAATATGCTCCATAATGTGCTATTTTCCATCGTTTCTCGCTCTTTTTCTGAAATATAAGTGAACACTAACAATAACTTGATTATTGACTAAAACATAATCAAAGTACTTAATAACTACTAAAAGTGCATAAAGTAAGAGAAAAAATAGGCGGTAATTATTTATATAAAATACCCCTATCAGTTTTTCACAAACTGCCAAGCTAATTACGAATCTAAACATAATTGCATCTAATACGGGAGAATATGTTTCTTCATAATCAATTTCAGGTTTTTGTGTAAACCCTTGAGCTACAAATCTTGCTTTGTATCTTACGATTTCATTTTTCTCATTATGCTTTCTTACAAACACCCACTTGTAGCCAACTTGGTTGTATACCCTCAGGCGCCTGGACTACGGATGCAAAAACTTCACGTTTCTCAAGTGAATTCAACTCTGCATCTTTTCATTTTGGCCAATCTTTTATTTCTCGACATTCTTCAATTGATTTTGATTCTTAATCCTCATTTTCATTGATTATATCTATTGTGATCGCATATGCAAATTTTCTTTCAATTATAATTTTATTTCGGTTTCATCTTTTCCTAGTAGAGACATAATTTATTGAGATTTCATCATTGTCAGGTACCTGAATCTTTTCGAAGGTTATTTCTTCATTTATGTCTTCTACTCTTTTACCCTTAATATCCTCTTCAAAAAGATTTATGGATTTATATTCACTAATAATTTCAGTAGTGCGAACTTTCTTGTCATGCTCTCTTTTTTTCCTTGAATTTTTATCTTTGGACCCGATTGGTCGACAACGCTTCTGGCCTATATCACTTTTAGAATTATCAAAAGGTATTTCAACTCGAGCAGGAGCATTTAATGCTGGATTATGTGATTTAGTAATTCTTTTTGTATCAATAATTGCATCAGGTAATTGATTTACAATTTGTTGCAAATGAATAATTTTCTGAACTTCGAGTTCGGATTGATTTATTCGAGGATCAAATTGAGACATTGATCATTCCATGTAATTTCTTGTTTTTCCAGCTTTTGTTTATCTTCCCCTATAACTGGGAACAAATTTTTATCGAATTGAGAATCAACAAGCCTTGCTGTAAACAAATCTTCTATTAATGGTTCAAGATATTTAATAATCGATGAAGATTCAAACCCAATATAAATTCACAACCTTCTTTATGGACGTATTTTTGTGCATTGTGGTTGAGCTATCGGAACATATACCGCACAACCAAAAATTCTCAAATGGGATATGTTTGGTTGGATGCCATTTACAAGTTGTAACGGGGACTACTTATGATAAGCAGTTCGTCTTAATCTAATTAGTGTTGCAGCATGTAAAATTGCATGGCCCCAAACAGAAACTTTGAACTTTGATTTCATAATTAAGGGCCTAGCAATTAATTATAAATGCTTAATAATAAATTCTGCTAAACCATTTTGTGTATGTGTGTGGGCTACTAGGAGCTCAACTTTTATCCCGATTGACATATAATAGTCAT
Source organism: Juncus inflexus (assembly GCA_024447665.1). Classification (NCBI taxonomy): domain Eukaryota; kingdom Viridiplantae; phylum Streptophyta; class Magnoliopsida; order Poales; family Juncaceae; genus Juncus; species Juncus inflexus. Next base: position 6,836,696 of record JAJHPC010000020.1, on the reverse strand, counting down.
TAAATACGTGGGATGTAAATTCACTGGCATTACAAAGATGAATTTTCTTAATTGTATACTCTGAAAATTGTGCTCTTAACCGAATTACTTGAGCAAGTAATCTCGCAAATGCTACATTTCGAGATGACAATAAATATGCATGTGACCATCTTGTATTTAAATGATATACATGAAGAAGCAATAGCCCCAGATATATCTCCTTGTATACGTTCAAGAAAACTAGGAGATTTATTTTCAACCTTAGTTTTTGATGGTCTAACAATTAGTTTTCCTTAACAAGCATCACATGAGAATTCATTTGATGTAAGAAGCTTATGGTTCTTCAAAGGATGCCCATTTGAATTCTCTGTAATTCTTCGCATCATTACTGCTCCTGAATGGCCTAAGCGATCATGCCAAATCATAAATTTCTCTTTGAGTTGCGCTTCAATTGTACTGATATGTGTATAATACAAATCTGTTGACAATGCGGGCAATTCCTCCGATATACGCTTATTTCCACACATAATATAATTAGTTATATTAAGACATTCTATGTTATTCTTACTTACTATTTCAATATGATATCCATTAAGACGTATATCTTTAAAACTTAGCAAATTTCTTTTTGATTTAGTAGATAATAGAGCCTCGTCCATTAGAAATTTTGTTCCTCTAGACAGCAAAATTATGGCCCTTCCGAAACCCTCGATCATGTTTACAGTGCTTGATATTGTATTAACATTTACTCTCATTTTTAAGAATGGTGTGTGTTGTCACACTGTCCGATAAGAATATATCATCATCATCATCATCCATTTTCGTAATGTTCAAATAATAATGAAAAATCTCCAAGTCTCTTCATTTCATTTGTTAAACAAAATAAATATAAGAAAATGCATAAATAAAAATATTAAGTAAACATGCTTATTAGCAAGATTATTACAAAAATACTAAAGAAAACAAAATAAAACATTATTAATATTTCAAGACAATTATTCTAGTTTTGAACATTTTATTGGCAAACTGAAGAAAATAAAATAAAAACATTATTGATATTCTGAAGATAATTATTTCAGTTCAACATCTTCATCGGCAAATGAACAATTAGCATCTTCATTGAATGGGTCCAGGTTTTCAAAGTTATATTTTGTGGCTTCTTGTTCTTATCTTGAGCGGATTTGTTAACACAACCAACCATCACGACGCCAATTATAGTTTCTATTTTGGTCTCTTTCACGTCCACGTCCACGACCATGACTGCTATGTGTGGTAGCATTCACTTCTGGGAATGATACGGAGCCAGTTGGACGAGATTCATGATTTTTCAGTAGGAGCTCGTTGTTTTGTTCAGCTACAAGCAGACAAGCTATTAGTTCAGAGTAGTTTTTAAAATCTTGTTGTATGTATTGTTGTTGCAAGGTCATATTCGAGACATGAAATGTGGAGAATGTTTTCTCAAGCATATCATTATCAGTAATGTTTTCTCCGCAAAGTTTAAGCTGTGAAGTAATTTTAAACATCATGGAATTATATTCACTTATTGTTTTATAATCCTACAACCTTAGGTGAGTCCACTCGTTGCGAGCTCTTGGTAGTATTACGGTTTTTTGGTGATCATGTCTTTCTTTTAAATTTTGCCATAAAACAAAGTGATCTTGTACCATGAGGTGCTCATTTTTTAATGCCTCGTGTAAGTGATGCCTTAAGAAGATCATGGTTTCCGCATGATCTTAAAGGGATACCTTATTGTCCACTTTTATGGTCTCTCCAAGACCCTTTGCATCCAAATGGATTCCGCATCGAGTACCCATGATAAATAGTTGTTGCCCGATAAGTCGAGAACCACAAACCCGAGATGGGCAAGATTTGCCATGAAAACTGTATATATAATAGATACAACAGAGTTAGATATTTTGCAAACTTTATGTGTAATGATGAAAATATAGTATTGCAAATTCAGGTTATTAATTATATTGCAACTTTAGGTGCATTAATAAGTTTGCAACTTCAGATGAATTAAGGAAAATTAATCTGCATCTTCGGGTGCAGAAATAAAAATTAATTTGCCATTTTCTGTGCATTAAAAAAAACTTTGGAACGGAGCTTAGTTCAGTGCTTTCAAACTTGAAATATCGTATGGTAGAGTTTCGTGCTGCTAACTTGTTGAAAATAAATAAAATAAAGAGAGAAAGAGAGAATGTAATATAAATCTTTTATTCAAGCTTTGTTCTTTTCATACAAACAGTGCCTCTATTTATAGAGTAAGATACCCCATATGTTACAAGAGATTAATTAAGCATATTAAATAAAAATACAAAACCTATTAAGAGGGTTATAGAGATTAAGAGTTGGGGTTATGGACATTCACATTTGAATAATATTTATAACAAAAATCAATAAATAGAAACTGTAAGTAATATCTAATAAGGGTATAATGAGTATTTGTCATGAAAATTTTAATTTTGCTCTTAGTTACGAAAAAAAAGTTCTTACAATAGCACCAACCCTTTTTTTTTAAAAATGGTGTTAAGTGTAATCTAACGGCGGGGACTAAAATTTGAATTTATCAAGAATGCAGGGGTTTTTTTATAATTTCCAATAAGACAAGGGTGTTTTTGCAATATAGGGATAATGTAGGGGCTTTTTTTGCAAATTTTTCTATATTATTTTAACATAAACTTGAAAATAAAATAGAAAGAAAAAATCAATGCCCTAAATCTCTATCCCCATTTTCCCAATGAGAATTAAATTGTTAAGAAGACCGTCGGTTTTTTTCCACGATGGTTGTTGACGAACTGCGGCATTCTTCAGCATAACTTTTTGCTAGTTTGAAGATTGTTTCTTTCGAGTGTAGTTTTTCAGAATTTACTAAAGAAGTGTGTCTTGGCAGTTCCTTATCAGAACATGAGCACACCATAAACCAGGAGGGGCATCGCTATGATCTAAGAGAGAAGCTACAATGCGTCTTGATACCAGACGTTAAGAGAGAAGCTAGAATGAGCAGAGAAAAAATTGGTAAATAAACCTCAAAAAACCTTTCTTCCTAAAGACATGAAAAATAATAACTACAAAATTTTCAAGTAAAAGGTACCTCCATGTATAAAAGGGACATGGATATGAGTGTCGTGTTTGACATGACAAGGACACAATTTTGAAAATGAAGAGAGTGTCTCATAAGTCGTGAAATTGGTATTATTTGGTTATGTTGGCTTATCAGGTCGGGTATTATGAAGTAACAGGTGTTAATTGTAATGGAGGTCTCAACTGAGGGTCCAAAATGGAGGGAGTGTGCCCCAAGTTTCTTGCCAATCACGTGTAATTGTAGCTGCGGTTAAAACCCCATCTAGCCTTTCTTGACGCAGTTTGCTACCGTAGCAACATCCGTATCTTCGAGAGCCGTAGTAAAAAATGTTGATATGGAACAAAAACCGCACCTAAATCGATGCGGTTTTAACCACATGAACATAGATGCGGTTTTAACCGCCGGAAATTAGAATCGGTTTTATAAAATAAATTATTATAAATATTTTGATTAATTTATTTTAAGTTCTAAATTTCATAAATTTATACATTTTGTATATAATTAAAATTTATTCTAAGTTACATAGTAGAAAATTATTATTTCTTATAAAATGTGATCTTTAAAAACTCAATTAACATTTTCATTTTCTGTATAGAGGGGGTCCCTACTAAATAAATGAGTTATGGTTGCCGGTTTTTTTTTCTATTTAGTGGCAACTTAGATTATAGCTCAACATAGGGGCAGTTGGAGGCCCGCCACATATGGCGCCACTCAATTTTCCAATCTATACATAATTTTTTATATTAATATATTATTTCTGTTTGTTAGAAGGTACAAAAATGTTGAGTAATGTTTTATATAAAAGAAAATACATAATAAAATATGCATACAATATATATACTGATGGTGTTATACTTAGGTCAAAGTGTTTGTGACATAGGTTGATGGATTGTAATGATAAATATTATATTTATTCTAAGATATTTCATATAATATGTGAGTATAAGTTATTTTAATATAATTAAAATGGACCATGAATTTGCAATTCAATTTTATATTATCGAAGTGCGTGATTTTGATAGTAAAACTATAAAGTGTTATGAATGTTATTCTAAATCGTCCATAGTCATTTATAGAATATTTGTGGTGACAAATATACTTGCGGAAACAAATTAATATATATTTTTAGACAAGTTAATTATAAATGTACACTAATATGTTAGTTGATTGATGATCATGTTTTACTGATCATGGATAATAGTTATCAAGTCATTAACATAGGTATATTTTAGAGACCATATACCGGACTGACCCGCTATGAGAATGTTACATGGTTACGTCATTAGCGATTCTTATTACATGATAATTTATAGTCCTTTGACATGAGATTGTCTCGGTTTTCAACATGAGGAATTATATACTTTAACATAATCTAACACTTCCTTTAACCGGGTGGTCATAACGGTTATAATTGCATATCTAATGAATCATGTAGAGGGATGAGTACAATCAAGATGAGATTTGTTTCTCTCATTAAATAAGAGAGATATCTTCAGGTCTTTTAATGAATCGAACTGACGAAATGCATGACCATGCTCAAATGAATTAATAAGAGTTATAATGACATTTATTTTGTTCAGTTTAATTTGGGATCAAGAAATATTAATCGATTAATATAAGGATGACGTAATACATGTCTTATTATCGATATAGATATCGTGTAAAAAAGGAACTTAATACATGACTAATAATTAGGCAAATCAAATCACCGATCTTCACTTAATTTGCGTAGTCATGATGTCTTGCTAGAGGCCGCTCATGATTTATAAACTATCAGGTCTATTGCCAATATTAAGTGAACCTACAGGGTCACACACAAAGAACAAGCTGAAACGGGAGCAGAAAATACTAGCGACTTATATGATGAGTTGCATAAGAATGCCACAAAAGATAATGTCATCTTATGTGATAAGATGTGATACATATGTAAAAAACTATGGATACATAAGATCAAGTGATCAAGAAGAGTCTAGATGATAACATATGAATAATGATGAATTATGTCATATACATCTTGTGAAGAGAGACAACTCTTCGTCTCTATATAATGATATAAAGGGACCCAAAATTCTGCACAAAATCATTTTTTTTCGGATAATTACTAATTCTCTTTTGTGTGACCAAAAAAAGAAATTATTCCTTTTATTTTGTATGATAAAATAATGAAAGTGTGTCTTCTTTTTGTATGACAAAAAATGAAAGTGTGCGATACTATACAAGATGAATTATATAGTCGATTTATATATCTTTTTCTAGTGCAAGAGAAGAATAACCAAACTAGCATATGCGGTTATTGTCTCCCGTTTCAAGAAGTTCGTTCGTGTGGATACCGATGGAGGCGTTCGTATTTTCGGCGTTTGTGATTTATTCGACAAAAGAAATCGAGAAGGGGTTGTTTGGAGTTTTTGGTGGAGATGAGTTGCGTGTGTGATCGGTGACTTCCCCACGATACAACATAGAAGGCCTTGACGAACGTAAAATCTATTGAAAGGTGTTATAATAAAGAAATTTTAAATTTAATTTTTATTATGATAGTAGGGGTATTTTCATAATTTTAAAAATATTTTGGTATGTTGAGAAATAATAAATTTTAGTTCAATAAATTCTGCACATTAATTAAAGAATTTAGAAATTTGAATCATCAAATTCTGAGGCGTATAGTGAAAGATGTGATTATTTTAAGTTGGAGGGTCTAAAGTGCAATTTCGGCAGCAGTACGTGGCTGTTCAGTTTCTTCTTTTGTAAGTTCAGAGAATCTCATGGGGAAGGCTGAATTTTCAGATTTTGCAGTTAGTGGGTAATTATGGTCGTTAATGAAAATAATTTGCATTTAATCAGAAGATACGGTGTATTTTTCCTTCCATTTTGGTTCAAATACCCTCTATTGAAGCAAAACGGGATCCATTTCCTTCCTTCCCCGCGAATCTCTCTCTCTCTCTCTCTCTCTCTCTCTCTCTCTCCTTTTTTCCCTGTCACACGCCAACACCCCTCCTCCTCTCCATTTCTTCTCTCTCCCTCTCCCTGCCTTTCCTTTTCTTCTCCCTTTCGCGCTGCAGAACCGGACGGGTCCATTGGTGAGGAATTGGAGAGCTGAGTGAAGCTTCACACCGTAGCACGTACCTGGCACTATAGCACGCGCTGGACACTGTAGTACGCGGTTTCTCGTTTTTAGCGTCCGTGAAACCGGTCCACGTAGACCGAAGGTAGAAGGCAATTTCGGCTCGTGAACACCGGGTTTATCCAGACTTCAACCCCAATTTTATTCTCTGCAATCTTCTGAAATTTTGTGAGTTTGCAATTTCTTATTTAGTTAATTAGTAGTTAGTGTTAATTTGTATTATTAGGCCATGTTGCATGTGTATATAAATAAAATAAATATTTTTGTGGTTATGGATCTGTTGTTTAATTAATATAACTATATTTTTCAAAACTAAATTGGGGAATGATAAATATTTTAATAAGAAAATTATTATATTAAACGGTCAAATATGTTGGAAAAGAGAATTTTGATGTTATTTTATTATATCATATGGGCTATATTTTAAATAACGATAATCATTAGTATAGGGTATAACTAAATAAATGTTATAATTTTTAAGTAAAATGATTGTGGTATATGATAATATGATATTAATATTTTCCTAAAATTTATATTATGAGTAAATAATATTACAAAATATCTGATTTTATTAAATCTGAAAATGGGGTATTTTCTGAACTGGAACTGGGTTCGGATCTTCGGACAGATTCAAGAGTCTGGATTTTAAAAGTTGGAATTTGGAAATACTGTTTTTAAGAGAATCTGGAATTTATAGAACTGGAATTTGGAAATACTGTTTTTAAGAGAATCTGGAATTTATAGAACTGGAATTTGGAAATACTGTTTTTAAGAGAATCTGGAATTTATAGAACTGGGATTTGGAAATACTGTTTTGAGAAAATCTGGAATTTCGTGTACTTTTTAAAAGCTAGAATTTCAAATCCGATTTATTAAGGAAAATTGTTTTAATTATATCTTTTTAACCATAACTCCAATTTTCACAAATAAATAGTCGATCTGTATGTTTTTGGGCATTCCGGGATCATTGGTAAGGTTAGTTTCTGCATTTAAGGTCCAAAAAATATTTTTCGGGAGTAATCAGATTTAAGTCGGTACGAATTTCGAGATCGAATAGTAATTAGTATTAATTAAATAATTAGATTCGCGTGAGAAGGAGTTTGTATTAGAAGAAGACCAAGAAGTTGAAAGAGTTGCGAAGGAAGCTCCAGAGTTTGTGAAAGCCGGAGATTTCGCGTGAGAGTTGCTAGTTGTTGCATTTATTCAAGTAAGGTTTTGCCCGCATATGCTTTTCCTTTTGGCTGTATTTGTTCTTCCGTATAAATAGTATTTATATTATAAGTAGTTATAATTAGAATACCGAATATTGAATATATAACTTTTATTTATGAAATAGAGCTTACATGGCTCAAATTAATATTTTAGTAATAAAAGAAATTAAAGATAATATTTTAAGATATTTTAAGATACGGGGTATAGTGAGATGTGTGAAAAAGCAGAGGTAATACAGCCGTACTTGGTAGAGCGAAACCAGGGCCGCTGATTCACCTAGGTGAGAAACCGTACTTAGTAGAGCGAAACTAGGGCCGCTGATCATCCAATAACGAGCTCGGAAAGACTTGTATCTGTGCGCGTACTCGATGCCACGGAGCATGATCTAGTGTGTGTTGTGTGTGGAAAGTGAAATGAGTTAATATCCCGAAGTGAAAACAATTCTTATAACTACTATATTATTACTATTATAAATTATGCAATCGACTCCTCGTTACTTTATTTTTTTATATATAAACTATATTTATATGCATCATATTTTTGTGTACGTGGCTGGGCCTCTTTTCTTACCTTACTGAGTCAGTACTCACCCTTACTTTTATGTTGTGCCCAGGTTTTGATCTTTAGCTTGGGAATTTCGGGTGGAGTGGCGTCTTAAGCAAATTAAATTCAGTTTAATAATTACTTTTAATAAATGAGAACTTTATAGTCTCAATTTTAGAATTTTAGGATGTTGTTAAATTTAATAATTGTAATTTAGAGATTATGTGGATGCTTGTTTAAATGTCTTTTGGCGGTTGTTACATTTTAGTCATTTATTTGGATCAGGGGTGTAACAACTTTAATGGTATCAGAGCAAAGCGATCCACAATCTAAATTATAGATAAACGCGCGTGAGTGAGAGTGAGTTGGGTGAAGTCAAAAAAAAAAAAAAAATGAGGAGGAAATTTAAGTAGCATATTCTAAGAGTGAGTGTCTCAATATAATTCAGGAAGATGTCTGACGGTTCTAACAGCGGTGACACTGGTGGAGCGATACCAGTCGCCGCCATGACGCCTTCAGCGAATGACTTTTTGGCGCTCATGAGGCAACTAATTCAACAGGAATCCCGGGACAACGGACAGTTCTCTCGGGCTGGTCAAGGAAATGCTCAGGACCTCCTGAAGTCTTTCTTGAGTACGAAGCCGGATACCTTTTCAGGTTCGTCTAACCCAGATGATTCATACGCATGGCTACAACACGTGCGCAAGAAGTTGGATGCGATGAAGTGTCCGGAGGAGGATAAGGTGCGGTTGGCTACGCACATGCTTTCTGGACGAGCGGATTCGTGGTGGAATTTACAAGAAGGTGGGTTACGAAGAGAAACATCCTGGTGAGACTATACCGTGGAATTGGTTCGAGGAGAAATTCTTTAAGCATCATTTTCCGCAAAACCTTCGGCGCGCTCGCAAGCAGGAGTTCGAGAATCTGAAGCAGGGTAATATGAGCGTGCAGGAGTATTCTGAGGAGTGGCACCGACTTTCCATATTTGGAGGTAGTTCTGTGGTGGATGTGGAGGAGCGTGTGGCCAGATTCATTGATGGATTGCATCCGGAGTTGGCGATCATAGTGAGGCCACACAGTTTGGGAACGATATCGGAGGTGGTGAATGTGGCGATTGGTGTAGAGCGTGATAGGCGTCAATCGTACAAGATGAGGATGGATAGGCACGAGCATCGCTCGAAGAAACCATCGAGACCGGCACCCTATAATTTTCGTGGAGCAATGCAAACCCGTGGTTACGTAGGATCCGAATTACCACCTTGTTCGACGTGTCATAGGAGGCACCGAGGAGAATGTTTTCTCAAGAACCGGAAGTGTTACAATTGTGATCAGACCGGTCATATAGCGAATCAGTGTCCGAACAAGGGGAAGTATGGAAGTCAAGAGGCCACCTGTCTCTCGCCCTTCCCAGCAGCAAGTTGGAGGTTCCAGCAACCGGCCGAACGACCGTGCGACAATGTATGCAGTCCAGCGCGACAACGAGGCGGAGGTTACCAATGTCATCGCAGGTACCGTTTTTATTTCATCCGTCCCAGCTTATGTGCTCTTTGATACGGGTGCATCATTATCATTCGTAGCGTCATCATTTGTGCATGAGCATGGTTGGAAAACCGAGGTTAGTAGCGAGTCGATAGCGTGGGAACACCAATAGGGGGCTCGGTTGTAGCAAACCGAGTGTGCAAGTCCAAAAACGTGAAGATTGGTGACCATAGATTGCCAGTTGATCTTGTAGTGATGGACATGCGAGATTTTGTGGTTATTTTGGGCATGGATTGGCTCGTTCGACACAATGCAGTGATTGTTTGTCGACAACAAATGGTGATCTTCCAACTGTCCAATGGCGAGGAGTTTAATTTTTCCAATCGACGATTGGAGTTCGGAGGTCTTCTTATTTCTATGAAGCATGAGAAGAAATTTGTGCGAGCTAAGTGTGCGGCGTTGGTAGCGTCCGTTCAAGTGACTTCACTTGCGGAAAAGAAATTGAAGGATATTCCAGTGGTGTGTGAGTTTCCTGGAGTATTTCCTGATGAACTTCCTGGTTTACCCCCAGATCGAGTTATAGAGTTTGCGATCGATCTAGCTCCGGGTACGGGACCTATTTCCCGAGCTCCTTATCGTATGGCACCGGTGGAGTTGAAAGAATTGAAAAGTCAGTTGGACGAGTTGTTGAAGTTGGGGTTTATTCGACCCAGTGTTTCACCGTGGGGAGCACCAGTGTTATTTGTGAAGAAGAAGGATGGTTCTATGCGGTTATGTATCGATTACCGTGAGCTCAATAAGGTTACAGTGAAGAACAAGTACCCTTTACCCCGGATCGATGACCTATTTGACCAGTTACAAGGGGCTCAGGTTTTCTCGAAGATTGATTTACGTACCGGTTATCATCAGCTGAAAATTAAACCGGAAGATATACCGAAGACCGCATTCCGCACGTGGTATGGACATTACGAGTTCCTAGTGATGTCGTTTGGATTGACCAATGCACCGGCAGCTTTTATGGACTTAATGAATCGAGTCTTCAAACCTTATCTCGATTCTTTTGTAATCGTGTTTATCGATGATATTTTGATTTATTCGAAGAACGGGAAGGAACACGAGGAACATCTGAGAGTGGTGTTGCAAACCTTGTTGGATCACAAGTTGTATGCAAAGTTCAAGAAGTGCGAGTTTTGGCTTCCGAGTGTGTCATTTTTAGGTCATGTGATTTCGAAGGATGGTTTATCGGTGGACCCAAAGAAGGTGGAAGCAGTGGTGAATTGGAAACCACCAATGAATGTAACGGAAGTGCGTAGTTTCTTGGGTTTAGCCGGGTATTATAGACGTTTTGTGGATGGATTCGCAAAGATTGCGTTACCGATGAGTAGGCTGATGAGAAAGGATGTAAAGTTTGTGTGGGATGAGAAGTGCCAGAAAAGTTTCGAAGAGTTGAAGAAGAAGTTAGTTTGTGCTCCTATCTTAGTGGTACCGGAACCGGGAAAGGAGTTCTCGGTTTACAGTGATGCCTCACTCCAAGGTCTCGGGTGTGTATTAATGCAAGGCAAGAATGTAATAGCGTATGCTTCGAGACAACTCAAACCGTACGAGGAGAATTATCCCACCCACGACTTGGAGTTAGCGGCGGTTGTGTTTGCTCTGAAAATTTGGAGGCACTATCTTTACGGCGAGCGGTGCAACATGTTTACGAATCACAAGAGTCTTAAATATATTTTCTCGCAGAAGGAGTTAAATCTTCGGCAACGGAGGTGGTTGGAGTTGATGAAGGATTATGACATTAACATAGAGTATCACCCGGGAAAAGCGAATGTGGTAGCGGATGCTTTAAGTAGAAAGAGGTATGCGACAATGTCGGCTTGTATCGTTTACGATAGATGCATTTTGGATGACCTAAGAAAGATGGATATTGAGTTGGTATTACCAGGTGATGATGCCATTTTGGCGAGTCTTGTTATTAGGCCGAGCTTATTAAACGAGGTACGTGAGGCACAAGATAATGATCCGGGTTTTGTGAAGATTAAGGAGATGATGATAGAAGGAGTATATCGGGAATTTAGATGTGACTCTGAAGGGGTATTACGAGTTGGTAATCGGCTGTGTGTTCCGAATATTCCGGATATTAAAAGGGCGATATTAGCGGAAGCACATTCCTCTCGGTATTCGGTTCATCCGGGAGAAACAAAGATGTATCGAGACCTCAAGAAAAGCTTTTGGTGGAGAAGAATGAAATGGGAGATAGCACAATATGTAGAGAAGTGTTTAGTGTGCCAGCAGGTTAAAGCGGAAAGGAAGAAGAAAGCAGGGCTATTACAACCATTACCCGTACCGAAAGGAAAGTGGCAAGAAATAACGATGGATTTCGTTACAGGTTTTCCAGCGACCCTAAGTAAGAATAATGCAATATGGGTAATAGTGGATCGCCTCACCAAGGCGGCTCACTTCATACCATTCAGATTAGGAACCCCACTAGAAAAGATGGCATAGATGTATATTGATCGTATAGTGTGCTTGCATGGAATACCAGTTCGGATTGTATCGGATCGAGACCCGAGGTTTGTATCTCAGTATTGACATTCAGTGCATAAAGGCTTAGGTATGAAGCTGAATTTTTCTACGGCTTATCATCCGCAGACCGATGGTCAGTCAGAACGGACGATTCAGACCCTCGAGGATATGTTAAGGGCGTGTGTTCTTGAGATGGGAGGTCATTGGGATCAACATTTGCCACTGATTGAATTCTCGTATAATAATAGTTATCACGCTAGTATTGGTATGTCGCCATTCGAGGCGTTGTATGGGGCGCGGTGTAGAACACCATTGTGTTGGGAACCAGTGGGTGTACAAGACCCGACAATTCCGGAATTAATTCAGGAAAGTGTAGAAAAGGTTGAATTAATTCAGAAGAAGATCGAAGCGACTCGGCAAAGGTAGCGACATTATGCCAATCCGAAACGAAGAGAAGTGGAGTTTGCAGTAGGAGATAAGGTATTTTTAAAGGTATCCCCAAAGAAGAGGAACAGTGAGGTTTCACATGCGAGGAAAACTGAACCCTCGATTTATTGGACCTTTCGAGGTTCTCAAAAGAATTGGAGAAGTGGCGTATCAGTTGACTCTACCCCCAACTTTATCAGGAGTACACGATGTATTTCATGTGTCGATGTTGAAGAAGTATGTCCATGACCCGAGTCATGTGGTGGATTATGGCTCCTTAACTATAGAGAAGAATTTGAGTTACGAGGAATAACCAGTTCGTATTGTTGATCGGAAGGATCAGGTGCTTCGTACACGAACTATTCCTTACGTTAAAGTGCAGTGGAAAATTCACACAGAGCGCGAAGCGACTTGGGAGCTAGAGTCAGATATGCACGAGAATTATCCAAACCTCTTTAGTGACCCAAGTGCGTAGATCGTTTGGGGACAAACGATCTTGTTAGAGGGGGTAGTTGTTATAATAAAGAAATTTTAAATTTAATTTTTATTATGATAGTAGGGGTATTTTCATAATTTTAAAAATATTTTGGTATGTTGAGAAATAATAAATTTTAGTTCAATAAATTCTGCACATTAATTAAAGAATTTAGAAATTTGAATCATCAAATTCTGAGGTGTATAGTGAAAGATGTGATTATTTTAAGTTGGAGGGTCTAAAGTGCAATTTCGGCAGCGAGACGTGGTCGTTTCGGTTTCTTCTTTTGTAAGTTCGAGAGAATCTCATGGGGAAGGCTGAATTTTCAGATTTTGCAGTTAGTGGGTAATTATGGTCGTTAATGAAAATAATTTGCATTTAATCAGAAGATACGGTGTATTTTTCCTTCCATTTTGGTTCAAATACCCTCTATTGAAGCAAAACGGGATCCATTTCCTTCCTTCCCCGCGAATCTCTCTCTCTCTCTCTCTCTCTCTCTCTCTCTCTCTCTCTCCCTTTTTCCCTGTCACACCCCAACACCCCTCCTCCTCTCCATTTCTTCTCTCTCCCTCTCCCTGCCTTTCCTTTTCTTCTCCCTTTCGCGCTGCAGAACCGGACGGGTCCATTGGTGAGGAATTGGAGAGCTGAGTGGAGCTTCTGTCACTGTAGCACGTACCTGGCACTATAGCACGCGCTGGACACTGTAGTACGCGGTTTCTCGTTTTTAGCGTCCGTGAAACCGGTCCACGTAGACCGAAGGTAGAAGGCAATTTCGGCTCGTGAACACCGGGTTTATCCAGACTTCAACCCCAATTTTATTCTCTGCAATCTTCTGAAATTTTGTGAGTTTGCAATTTCTTATTTAGTTAATTAGTAGTTAGTGTTAATTTGTATTATTAGGCCATGTTGCATGTGTATATAAATAAAATAAATATTTTTGTGGTTATGGATCTGTTGTTTAATTAATATAACTATATTTTTCAAAACTAAATTGGGGAAGGATAAATATTTTAATAAGAAAATTATTATATTAAACGGTCAAATATGTTGGAAAAGAGAATTTTGATGTTATTTTATTATATCATATGGGCTATATTTTAAATAACGATAATCATTAGTATAGGGTATAACTAAATAAATGTTATAATTTTTAAGTAAAATGATTGTGGTATATGATAATATGATATTAATATTTTCCTAAAATTTATATTATGAGTAAATAATATTACAAAATATCTGATTTTATTAAATCTGAAAATGGGGTATTTTCCGAACTGGAACTGGGTTACGGATCTTCGGACAGATTCAAGAGTCTGGATTTTAAAAGTTGGAATTTGGAAATACTGTTTTTAAGAGAATCTGGAATTTATAGAACTGGAATTTGGAAATACTGTTTTTAAGAGAATCTGGAATTTATAGAACTGGAATTTGGAAATACTGTTTTTAAGAGAATCTGGAATTTATAGAACTGGGATTTGGGAATACTGTTTTGAGAAAATCTGGAATTTCGTGTACTTTTTAAAAGCTAGAATTTCAAATCCGATTTATTAAGGAAAATTGTTTTAATTATATCTTTTTAACCATAACTCCAATTTTCACAAATAAATAGTCTATCTGTATGTTTTTGGGCATTCCGGGATCATTGGTAAGGTTAGTTTCTGCATTTAAGGTCCAAAAAATATTTTTCGGGAGTAATCAGATTTAAGTCGGTACGAATTTCGAGATCGAATAGTAATTAGTATTAATTAAATAATTAGATTCGCGTGAGAAGGAGTTTGTATTAGAAGAAGACCAAGAAGTTGAAAGAGTTGCGAAGGAAGCTCCAGAGTTTGTGAAAGCCGGAGATTTCGCGTGAGAGTTGCTAGTTGTTGCATTTATTCAAGTAAGGTTTTGCCCGCATATGCTTTTCCTTTTGGCTGTATTTGTTCTTCCGTATAAATAGTATTTATATTATAAGTAGTTATAATTAGAATACCGAATATTGAATATATAACTTTTATTTATGAAATAGAGCTTACATGGCTCAAATTAATATTTTAGTAATAAAAGAAATTAAAGATAATATTTTAAGATATTTTAAGATACGGGGTATAGTGAGATGTGTGAAAAAGCAGAGGTAATACAGCCGTACTTGGTAGAGCGAAACCAGGGCCGCTGATTCACCTAGGTGAGAAGCCGTACTTAGTAGAGCGAAACTAGGGCCGTTGATCATCCAATAACGAGCTCGGAAAGACTTGTATCTGCGCGCGTACTCGATGCCACGGAGCATGATCTAGTGTGTGTTGTGTGTGGAAAGTGAAATGAGTTAATATCCCGAAGTGAAAACAATTCTTATAACTACTATATTATTACTATTATAAATTATGCAATCGACTCCTCGTTACTTTATTTTTTTATATATAAACTATATTTATATGCATCATATTTTTGTGTATGTGGCTGGGCCTCTTTTCTTACCTTACTGAGTCAGTACTCACCCTTACTTTTATGTTGTGCCCAGGTTTTGATCTTTAGCTTGGGAATTTCGGGTGGAGTGGCGTGTTAAGCAAATTAAATTCAGTTTAATAATTACTTTTAATAAATGAGAACTTTATAGTCTCAATTTTAGAATTTTAGGATGTTGTTAAGTTTAATAATTGTAATTTAGAGATTATGTGGATGCTTGTTTAAATGTCTTTTGGCGGTTGTTACATTTTAGTCATTTATTTGGATCAGGGGTGTAACAAAAGGCGCTTGATGACACGCATGGTTCGAGCGCCACGAATAAGCGTAATTTGAAAGATACTTTTAAGTATTATTTCTTTGATTTAACCGATACACAAGGATTCTCGGATTATTTTTGGAAGAAATTTTTATTTTTCGTTACGTTTAAGTATGTCTGAAACCCAACATATACTAACACCAATTTATTTACATTATTTTTGATATATATTTACTATCTTATAATTCATTTATCCAAAAAAAATTCATTTACTATTTTATTTTGTTAGCATATATGGTATCAGAATACATGTGGTATGAGATAATTTATTATAATATCATAACATTTATTACCTTAACGAAATTTATAGAATTAAAAAAAAATTAAGTTATGAGATTCTCTAAATCATGTGTTAAAAATATAATAAATTTGAAATATTTTTAATATAATTTTTTTTATTGTATAATAATAAAAAAAATGATATATCACAACGTAGTACATTACACAATCAACTAAGGATATACATTCTTATAACAACAATAACACATTTGCCAATAGAATGAGACACTTCATTAGTTCAACCGACCACAAGTTTCTAATGAGGAAAATTAATATATTTAGATAAACAAAAAAAGTTGTCATGTGCTTCGAAGAAACAAGATAATGGACAAAATAAAAGATGTGCCAACAAAAGAAATCCAGCGTGATTTTTTTTTTTTGCATAAATGCCCTTAGACTTCTCCATTAATAATAAACATTGATTACATTGGAGATACAGAAAAGTAAAAAGACAAACTTTGAATTACAAAGATAAGCATACAATCAAATTTTAATTAAAAATCCCTGCTCTTTCTTCATTTTGTTTGTCCGCTTGTGAAATCTCTTCTCTGAATTTGAAGAATACTCTTCCATTGAACTTCCCATTGCCGAGAAAATACCGGAAGAATCAATCTTAGTGTATTCTTCATAGAGCCATTGAACCTCTCTTATCATCTTTTGCAAGTCTTAACCATCACAACAAAGTCAAACTTGAAACTCCACTCTTTTGGTAGATAGGAGTATATTCAAGATAAACCGAAATTGAAGAAAATATGAAGAAAAAGAGTATTGAAAGAGAAGAGAAGAGAAGAGGGAGAGATGAGGAAAGAGGAAGAGATGTCTAGTAACGAGAAGACAAGAAAAAATAGAGAGAAGAGACGTAATCAAGAGAATAAAGAGAGGAGAAGGCTTGGAATAATTCATCAAAAGTTGAAAAGTTACCGAAGAAAAGATCGCCGGAGAAATGAAGGCCCCTGAAGAAACGGAGGTCGCCAGAGTAGCAAGATTGCCGAAGTGAGAGAGGACCCAGGAGGCGCTGCCGCCGCAAGGGGCCCACGGCCACCCCCCGGATCTAGTTTTGCTCTAGGGTTTTGTTCCTCTCTGTCGGCTCCTCGATTGTTATAAATCCAGCATGATTTGATTGATCGGGATCTCAACTGATTGGACACATTCTTTTCTCCTGAATCAAATCTATATTAATGTAACTTTAGAAGCAGTTATGTCTTTTCCCGCTGCAAACAAATAAAATAAAGAAGTTAACAATAAATAAATAATTTGATACTACAATCCAACCGGCTCAAGCATTTAACAACATGAGAACTCTAGCTTTATCGCCTTTACTGCAGCTGTGATGGCTACATTCTTGAATCCTTGTCCCGAATTCATGCCGTTCCTAACTTGCTCTACCATGATCTTCAGAAAAAAAAATTACTCATAGGTTTCTGCCACCTAAAGTTAGTGCTCCCTTTCTTCCGAGTGTTTTCTGTATTATTCTCCATCTAAAGAAAAAAAAGAAAGTATACTAAAATATGACCTGATAGAAAGGGATACAATAAAATAATAATCTTCGACAACATACATATCCTCCAACAAATTATCTTTATTTTGAAATATTATATTATATTATATTATTAAAGAATGATTAGTTTCACAGACAATAACATGTAGAATATGGAATAAAAAAATTGGTGCAGATAATCCAATTTTCCTACTGTTTCAAGACATACAAGAGACAAATAATGAAGAAATCAAAGCCAATCAATTGTTTTATGAAATTATTATGGATATCTGTTTTAGAAGGAGGTCAAGTTAATATCTTTTTGCAAATTTTTGAGCTAATTGATGAGAGTAATAGACAAATCCAGCATATATATGAAAAAAGTAAGTCAAAGAGACAGTCGAAAACTCCAATCTGACAAATATATAATCAATTGAGAGGCGAATTAAATCCACGATACACATCTATTGTGATTCTCATGCATGAAACCCACAACATATATTAAAAAATCTAGTCTAACAATAAAATATATGACAAAATCAAAGAAAAAAAATGGAGAAATTCTCACCGTATTGAAGCAAAGGGGCTGTCAAAGAGGGTTGGCTTTGGGGGAGGAAAAACCTAATTGACGGCTGCTAAGAAGAGAGAAAGAAGCTGCTTAAATAGCATGAGAAATCAAGATCGTGGATTAGGGTTCAGCGCGCGGTTAACAGCCCGCCTTTTTTTTCTCCCGCCAAGCTTTTCCTTCCGTAAGTCTGAAGCCGGTAATTTTGAGGGAAGGTCGACTTACTGCATGTGAACCCACAAAGAAACTCTACTTACTGTAGTTAGATTAAAATACTTCAATCCAAACAAGCAAAAGTTCTCACTTACAGTAAGTAGACTTACTAACTGCCATAGCTACAGTAAACCAAACAGCCCCTTAATGTATTGGAATCTCAATTCTCAATTATTGGGAAAGAGCAAATAAAGTATAACAAGGAAATTTAGGTAAGAAGGCGCCAAACGTGCGGTGGTGCTCGTTAAAAAATTCTAAATTTGATAGAATCTGGTGAAGTTCGAAGCTTGTCTATTTTTCTTTTCTTTTTTTTCCAAATTGAGTTTTTAACTTGTAAAAATGAGATCAGTTCAACTAATTAAGAGAAAAAGATGGACGGTTTTATCTAAAAAAGATTAAGTGGTTTGGAAAATGTGGATTTTGATGATTACTAAAAGCTAATCTTATGGATGCGATGATGTAGCATTTCAAAGTTGTTGCACCGAGTTATTTAGTAGACTAAAACACTGCCATAACTATTTTTCGTCAATGTATAACACTCAATCAAGCATACCATTGATAATTTGCCAGCAACTATGTTCAAACAATCCTGTCCACATATTTGGCATTCCCTCACTAATATGATCTAAGGTTTGTTTGCCTACTACAACAAAATTGCTTATCTGCCACGGGTTCCAGCAATAGCCACGGGCCGTGACTATTGGTATACTCAACAGTCACGGACTGTGACAGTTAAGAATACGGTGGCAAGTATACAAATAGTCACGGTACCGTGGTTATTGATAACAGTAGCCACGGGTACCGTCATACTGTGGCCACTGGTGCACGAAAATTAAAGCAAGATATTGATATTAATTCCTCTCGAGTCTCGCCTCTCTCACTTTCGCTGTAGCATCCCAACAGAAAGAAGAAAAGGAAAATAAGGGAAGAACGAAAGAAGAAAAGAGAGAACCTGAACTCTAACCGGCCTCGCCGCCTCTCTCCTCCCTCTCCCTCTCTCGTGCTCGACCCGAAGGGAAGAAAGGTGAAGGAAAGAAAGAAAGAAAAGCAAGGGAAGAAAGGGGTCGCCGGCCTCCGCCTCTCGCCGGCCTCGCTTTCCCGAGCTCTCACCCTAGTCCAAACCCAAACTTCAGTTTCTCTATTTCCCTAGCTCTCTTCCTAACCCTAAACCCGATCCGCCAGTCCTCTTCTTTCTTTCTCAAGATCCGCCGTCCTTGCCGTACTCGCTTTCTATTGTGCCCGTCGCCGTGCTCCACGCTTCATTGGAATAAGGTACTTAATTTTTATTTTGGGTGTTTAATTAATGTGTATTTTGTTTCAATTTGTATAAATTGATTAATGAAATGACTAATTGGGGACAAATTGATGGTAGATTTCATTGATTATAGAGTAATTTAGAATTAGGGTTATTTTGGATAGTAGTGCTAATAGGTAGGTTTATTTGTTAAAAAAAAATTAATTACATTCTATATTATTAATAATTGAAGTAATTAGTTAATTAAATAATAATTAATATTAATGATTAATATTTTTTAATAATTGATTTCTGTTCAAGGTTTTGTTAGTGTATGGGATGCAAGGACATGAGATTTTCAGAAGAAGTCTTGATTTAACAAACCATTTCTAAAAGCCATTTCATTGTTTGAAATTGCAGAGAGGCCTTCACCTTATATAGGCATACTAGACTCCGGCACGTGCGATGCACGTGTTTTGCGTGAGACTAAACACATGTATGTTGCGCGATATTAACTTTTATTTAATGCCAGTAAAAGTAAAAATATATAATTGTTAATTTATCGTAGCATTTCATCATTTTTAACAAATGCAATTGTATAATTTTTACTTGCAATTATACGTACATATTGTGTTTCTATTTATTACACGAAGTAATCTTTTCATAAGATATTTATTAAGTTTTATGGAAGTATTATAAAAATTCTCAATTTCACATTTTTCACGTTTTTTTGTTGTTCAAATTCGCTCGTAATATTATTCAGTTTTGTTGTTCGATTAATTCATTTCATTTCAGTTTAAACATTTGGGTAATTCGGTTTCTCCGGTTTGGTTCGACATAGCACACCAGTTTGGTTTGACATAGCACAGAAAATTATTGATACATATTCTTTCAGTGTTGTTGAATATAATTTGTAATAGGACTTATCTGACATATTTTGGATCTAAAGAAATAGAAAACAAAAACATGAAACCTGGAAAGCAAATTGCACAACTATTTGAATTGAAATACCTCATTTGAATAATTAACTTGTTTGAAAGGAGTCATTAGTACCAAAGTTAATTCAATTCAATCCAACTAATTCAAATACAAAACAATTCAAATAAGAGGCTCAATAATACCAAATATTTCCCCATACCAAATAGTGCCATTCAAAAAAACCAAATAATCCAAATAAATTGCCACACCATATGATATCATTCACATTATCAGATACAAACCATGATAACCCTATACGAACCATTTCTCTTTCAACATCAAAAACACCATTTTTTCCCCCTATAAACACACCATACTTAGTTCTTCTATCTTCAATTACACTATCTAACAAAGTAAAAATGAAAAATTTACATTATCACACATAAATATAAAAAAAGTAATAGAACAATAACATCTCTTGAACCCTAATTCAACCCGTTACATCCTCACTCCATATAAATAATAAATTATACAAACCCTAATTCAACTCATTACATCAATACACTTCATACAAATTATAATTCACTTTCAATATTTCAGCACTTATAAAAGCCAATACTTGACGTGCCTCACAATTCATGCATCTTACAAGCAACTGTAGTCTTGTTTTTTCACCTTATTTAGCCCCCAAAAGCCTATTTCAAGTTACAAGCAAATTCAATGAGCATAATATATTAAAATGTGCACCTCAAGGCAGAAATTTATGTGTGAAACTACAAAACATCAAAATGAGAAATATCGTGGATAGCGCTAACATAACATTATAAATATCATCAATATCCCTTCTCTCTAGTTTTTCTAATATTATTCCATCATTATCCTTCCCTCTCTATTTTAGATCAAGTTCAATTAAAATGAGTATTATAGGCCAACTGAATATTTCACAATTCACTCATTTTTTGGTAAAATTTGTTATAACAGATAAGAAGGTTGATGATATGAAAAGAAAATCCGGACTGTTTTTACAGGGTATAAAATATAAATCACTCAGTCTAATTAACACTGACTACCCCTAATTTGGCTTAATGAATATTAATTCACCAAAAATAGGCCTAATATCCTTTAATAGATTTAAATCAGCCAAAATTACAACTAATTCATCAACAATCAATAATAATTACCATGACTCTCACTATAAACATCACTAAAAAGCCCCAAGTCCAAAAAAAAAAACCATGATCACATATCAAATTAAGCTATAGTTACTGAGAAGTCACCAATAACCAACCCTAGCTAGCACGAACTCACCAAAAAAACAGCCTTATTGACACCTAATTCACGAAAAAATCAAAGCTAATCTTAGGTCATTGAAATAAATCAGAAATTCAAAACATATTCAAGCCACAAGGATGTTGTTTTAAGCACCGGTACCAAAAAGAAAGTCTGCATGGCAAGTACAGTTATAGTTGCTTAAGGAGTAACCATGAAATCTTGACAAAAAAGAAAATCAGAAGATGTAACTTAGTGTCTAGAAGATATTATTTTGCACGGGCCCTAACTTCTTCATGATGAACATCAGATTGAGGTCTGACAACACAATCAACTTGCCCTTCTTTCTCCCCCTATTTCAAAATTAATTACAAAATCACTCACTGAGAAGATAAATTTAAAATTTTGTAAAAAAGGTAAAGCAAGAGAGTACAGGCATACTGTTTTATCTTCCGTGTACGAACAGAACTCATTGTCAGCGTGACACACTGCCACCGGTATGGTACATGGAGTCGAGTCGCGCCTCCACGCCACGTCATACTGGTACGGTACCAACTCATTGATCCTCTATTTTGAATTATATGTATTTTGTTAATTTAATTTCCATCAAAAGAGGACTAAATTTAATAGGTTCAAATGCTCAAAATGGTTTATCCGTCCAACAGAGTTCAACGACCATGATATAAAACTTTACTTACGACCTTTCTTGCGGCATAGGCTCAATTACAAGTTGTTTATGCTTGCAAATCCACTCCCAAATTGTATTAACTACTTGTGAGTTGCACTGTGTTAAAAGAATGATATGCTCAGAAAAAATAAAAAAATAGTAAGGAATTTGCAAAAATAAGAACTCACATGAGATTTTAATTTGAGTATATGATAAATTTTAAGCTGAAATTTGATGCATATTTAATCAGATTAAATTTGGAAACCGATTTGAAAGAAAAAACAAATTGACTTAATCTACCTTTTCTACGGTTTCGGAATGTGGTGACTCCTGTCACCACTTGCAGAGATCGTGTCCGAACCTAATTATGTTGTAACTAATCTAATGAAGCCCTAATTGTGCAAATTGACAAAAAAAAAAAATTGGATTGATTCCAAATTTTGTGCCGATTCGAGCTTCTTGATGTCAAACCCAATCCAATGAACTCCAAAATGCCCCTCTACAAAATTCAAACAAGTAAGAACATTAGAGAAATTGAGAGTTAATTCACGCAATAGCAAACCCAAATAACAACCAGAAATTCAACAACATGTGACTGGCACAATCATCCCAGATTTAGCCCTAAAGAAACATTATATCAGCCCTAAAATAAACCCTAATTAACTGAATCCTAAAATAAATCCTAGTTCAGCAATAAATAATCTAAAAACCCTAAAATCAATGGTCATTCAGCCATACATCAGCCATAAACCCTAAGATAGACCTTAATTAAAAATTAATTAGAAACCAAATCAGCCCATGAATCAACGGTTAAACCCAAAATTAGCTATGAACCCTAGCCGTAACCCTAAATTAAGACACAATACTCACTTAACAACAATAGACAGACCTAATTCCTTCATTTCAGACCGAAATCAGCTGCAATTCGAGGAAATTGACGGACATAGAGGCAAAGGTGTTGACTGTTGAGCCGCTCCCTGTTGAAAGATCCGGCGAATTGTTTGCGCGGAGGCACACCAGAGATACACAGAGAGAAGGGTGGAGCGGCGCACGAGAAGTATGTACAGAAAGAGAGACGTCAGACTGGATCAGTTATTAATATTTAGTATTAAATGATATAATTTATGAAAGAAAAAAAATAAAATTACAAATTCATTTCTTCTTTGAAAGAAAAGAAAAGGAAGTAAATAAATTAAATAAAGAAACAGAGAACCTGATTACTTGACGCACGCCATGTGTTCGACGTAATATGTATGCAAAAAACACTGTACCAATTTTCACCACTGAATTTGCAGCAAGATCTTGGTGACAATTAATCCCTTACGATCAAAATTTTACGTCTGTAACCTTTAATTTTCCCTAAATTGCACGATAAATCCTTCATTTCTTGGTCGAACAATGGCATGATTTCCTTCTTCAGAATGATTGCCAACTTATTATCCACTTGAAATCTATACACGAAATAAAAACCTTTTTAAACATATACACCAACAATGGAACAAAGCACAAGATAACCAGGAATTTTTTAACAAATTCAGTGAGAGAACCAAAACTGTACTGAAGAGAAATGAATCAAATTTTTTATTTCTACTAACAAAGCTGACAATCGATTTTTGCCCAAATCAGATTTGAACAATAGAGCTAAATTAAATAACCCTGATCAGAAACCGACCAAAAAGAACGCTAATTCATACCTCTAGATAGGATCGGATAACCCTAATTCACCAGATTCAACCAAATGCAGACCTAAATTCATCCAATTAAATCCTAATTCGTCCTAAATTAGACCCAAATAATTTATCGATGCTCCAGTTCAGGGCATGTCATAATTTCTGAGACTGAGAAGCAAGCAGAGATATGAAGGCAAGAGCTTCGCTGAAGGCTCGGTACAAGCGAGAGCTTCGCTGCTCCAAGCCTCTATCCAAGTCGAACCTTCCATGCGGTCGAAACTACAAGCTGACGGTTCATTTCTTCTAGAGGCGAGAGGCGAGAGAGAGGAATGAAGAACGAACAATGGCAGCAACCGAAGTGGGCGGACGACTCACCGGAGAAAGAAGCTCAGCTCTTGCTATGTTGGGAAGCGTCTGCGACGGTGGACTTTTTACATAAAATTACACAGAAAATTAAGAGTAGACAACCACGTGTCAAAAACTGATGGGCTTTCAGTACGATAAGTAAACGGAGACTTGCGTTTTAGTATAGGTATAGACTAGATTCGGTACGTGTGTTGCACGTGGCAGTCACGCGACGTTAATTTTCATTAGATGCAAATAAAACATAATAGCGAAATCAAACTGGTAATTTCTCTACAGCTTACTCTCTGGATCAAATAATACGTAAAAGAAATTCTATTATTCGTATTAAACTGGTACTAGCATATTTGCCAAAATCGAAAATCCATGTGAACCAACTGAATTCTCTAAAATCATATAATATAAAAAAAAATTCTCAAAAATCAATTTTTAAAATAAGAAAATATGATTAATTTCTGAAATATAATATGGACAGGTAATGGATAAAGGGTCATTAGCAAGCAATAAGAAATTATTAGGGTCTCAAACAAAGAAGGAAAGTAACTTAAAACTTTAAATTTAGGTAACAATCTTATAGTTTGATTTTTCTCAATCTTCCTATATTATCAGACATATTTATTCATAAACCATAAGATGGAAAAGGTTTTTCCTCCATGATGATTACAGACACAAAATATGGGCAATCCATGAGATCCATGCATCATTTTGTTATTATGAAAAAACAGTCACACACACACACACACACACACACAGAGTCACACACAGACACTTATCCATGACAAGCTTGAATTACAAATCAATGACTTCAAATTTAAGGATATATCTCAATGATTGATCGAAATCCAAGATTCGGATAAATTTTGTAAGAAGTAAATCCGGCTTCGTTGAACATCTTCCACCACTCGTTCTCATCTCGCTCGATTCCATTCGTGAATGTCATCATCATCATATCAAGCATGACTTGTGGTTCGATGAACGTTTTGTCCAAGATAGAGCCGATTACTATATCTATGATAATAACCTTGCCTCCGGCTTCTCTCGGGGGAATTGCTTCTTTGCAGCGTCGTAGTATTTTTATGCAGTCCTCGTTGCCCCAGTCATGAAGAATCCACTAAAAAAAAAGGGCATATTAGTAATTTGCGAAGTTAAATAGTAGAAAACAAATGTTTATTTTTACCTTGAGCAAAATTGCATCTGCAGGAGGAATATAGTTAAACATGTCACCTGGAACAAAATTTACTATATCATTCCTCGGAATTTGACCTACAACATGAGGCAGATCCAAAACAGTGCACGTTACATTCGGAAAAGCCTTAGCTATTGCCATAGCAGTTGAACCGATTCCGCCTGCTACGTCAACTAAAGACGTTATTCCTTGAAAAATAAGGTTATGTTTCTTCACAAGCATATCTGCCATGAAACAACTATCACTCGCCATTGCATCATTAAATTTCTTATTAAATTCAGGGTTTCGGCTTGCCATTTCCCAGAAGGTGCCACCATGCACCATTTGGAAGGGCTCGAGCTCCTCATGTTGCTTGAACCAATCACTTAGATTCATAGTCTGTTTTACAAAATCGTAATCCAGTGGACCCCGCACGAAAATTGACAAGTTTGATGGGCCGGCTTCTTCTAGAAGAAGACAAGAGACTGGTGTTAGATCATAGACTGCCTCTTTACCCTCAACGTTATTTTGCATGGTGAAAATACCAGATTGTGTTAACATGCGTAAAAGACGATACAAATGGGTTTTTTTATTTGCGGGAAGTGAGAGGGCATAATGCATCTCTGTAAGCGTCATGGGCTGGCCATGATTGTGAATGATATCAGGAATGTGAAGCTCGATTGCGCATTTCAGAGCCATTGATTTGATAAAGCTGAAACTTTGGGTCCAAAGCTCTGCCTGAGCTTTGAGCAAGTCGTCGCATTCTTTGTTTTTGTTGTTATGATCCATTGGGCATTCTTTGTTTCTGTTGTTATGATCCATTGGTGTTTTGTTTGTCGGCCCTCTTCTCTTGACCAATAGATTGCTGAATTATGCTATATATATAGGAAATATGTTGAACAAACCCACAATCCATATGTAGTGAAGCTGATTCACCTTGTAATGTTCTCATACAATAATGCAGGGCCCATTTGAAGGAAAAAAGGGCCCAACGTCCCTACTATCTATCTATAAATGGGCCTGCCACTTAAAAGAAAGATTCCATTGTGCATACTACAGAATAGAAAAGAACGTCCCTACTAGCTATCTCTATATGGGCCTGTCACGTTAGCCTAAAAAAGTGATCTATTGACTACAGTGAAAGCAGCTTTCCAACCCCCGCGTGGTGATAATGCGGTGATAATATTAATGGGCTTGTTCAGTGAAAGCAGCTTTCCAACCCCCGCGTGGTGATAATGCGGTGATAATATTAATGGGCTTGTTCAGTAAAAGATAAAATAGTGAAAGAGTGGCTATATCATTTTATTTCATAATTGTTCCATGAAGTAGGAAGTTGATTTAAAATACATAAATAATATTTAATTACTACAATGGCATTATTTAATCATATTTTTTTAATTTATTTAATTATTATTATTCAACCCAAAAGAAATAATTTTTTTTAAATAAGTAAGATAGAAAATAATTTGTTTGATTTACTAAATCATTTATGCATAATAAGAGAGATAGAAAAAATGAATAACAAAAGAAAGATATATGAGATGGATCTTCACATTTTAAATATATGATTTCATGAAATTATTATTGAGAATCGATAGTTTTTCATCCTTATTTTTTCTATAAAAAAAATATTTAAAAAAAAATAAGAAAGAGAAACATAACATTAATTACTAGTCATGCCATCTCATTAGTTACCATTTAAAATTCTAGAAAAAATTGTCTTAAATAAAGTTGAGCCTGTAAATAACATTAATGTTGCCTGTAATTATCACTACCGCCCCCCATTTCTAAGGGGCCCGATTTGGGTTAGACTTGGAGCAATCGTATGGAAAGTGACTGTGAGCGGATCATACCCAACTGCTTGAGGAATAAATTTCTGCCCAAACATCTCTTTTGCCTTTGGATCTAAATCGTGATAATCCTGCCTAATTAACTCTAAACGGGCTGTTAAAATTGTTTTTCTACTGTTGGCTCATGGACCCCCTCTCTTCTCTTCCCTCCCTTTCCTTTCATCTCATGCTCTGTTTTACAAGGAAAGAGATTCGGAGGACTCTGAGAAGATTAATGGCGGAAATCTCTCGCCCTTCCTTCACTCTTCCTTTAATCTCGTTCTCTTCTCTCTTTTCACCTCTCCTCCGCTCTTCATCGACTTCCCATTCTCGTCTCTCTTTCCTCCATATCTCTTTCTCTATTTAGATGATCTGACCTTTTGTTGGTAAATCAGTTAATTACAACCTCTTCTGACATATTCCAATCAAATCCTAGCTAATTTGTAGCGATTATGAAAACCTTTGTTCAAATGAGACTCGTTTATTCTCCTGATTTGGTTTTTATAAGAGGAGGAATCTTATTATGATAAAAGAAAATCAGATAGTACCCTCTAAGATTGAACTAATACAAAATTGAGTTCTTATTTACCTTCATTAACATCTAATTCTAATTCTCTTGTGTAATTTGTCACATTAAGTTGATATTTCTTTTAATACATTTCTCAACAAGAATATTTCTTTTAATACATTTCTCAAAAAGTAACCGGAGTTGATATTTCGCAACTAAATTTTAAGTACCACCAAAACAAATCAACAAACAACGAACAATAATATATTTCATTGAGCAACGCTTACTAGTCTCAAAATAAGTTGAAATAAAATAAATAATAAAGGATAACTCAATATAGCAAATAAAGAAAAAAAATACAAACATCACTCAAATATATGGTCTTTAGAAGTCAATCAAATTCTATTAGTGCTATTACATTTAGCAAATTACTACAAGAATAAAAGCTCTTGTTGCACGTGGAAATGGCGAGGAGACATATTCCTCCTAGGATCATACACTAACTGAACGAGACATTGATGCAGTACCGTCCAACATCGCCACTCTAAGAGTATAACTGCAAATGTCTGAGAGAAGAGAAGGATTCGTAGGGAGGAAGGGAGGAAGTTGCGAGAGTTTGAGAGAAGAGTTAGAATTAATATGTGTGCTTGCGAATTCTTGAAAATAGAATAAACCAATATTTTATCATGACTGCAATTTTAGAGAAGGAATACAGAATCTTTATACAAAACCCTTTATGAGAGGAAGCAGACATGGACTTTTTCACCCGATCACAACTTGTCGGCAATTCTATCTGCCCTTCAGTGGTATCCTTATCGGCATCTCCGGCGTACCTTTGATCCGTTGAGCGAGAGCCCTTGCTGTTATTATTTATTAAACACATAACAAGTTTACACAGGCACATATCACTCTAACACAAACACATATCAGTTTAATAGAAACACCTAATAATTAGAAAAATTATGTTAAAATTGAGATTATGACGAAACTTTGTATATTATATTGGAAAATGTAACTATGTATATCTGACATGCCAATAATAACACTATCATTTGTGAACATACAGTATATTATTGTGAATATAAAAGTAAAAATAATTAGAATGTAAAGTATATTGTTGTGAATATAAATGTATAATATTTAGAATCGTAAGAAATTAAAATATCGCGAGACAATAAATATGGAGCCCGGGAACCAATAATATGGTCCGGTTGAAATTTTTGGCTAAATTATATTGGAGTAGCTTGGAGCTAACAAAAAAATATTTAAGTGTATAGGATGGCTTCCATCCTATTGGGAGTCGATAGAAGCCAAATAAGATGGGATATTGAAATCTTTTTCCAACAGATTTAATAAGTATGGAGAGAAATAAGTGTGTTACTACTATATATTTTAAAGGATAACAATTGCATGTAAATAACAATACAGCTGCCTGTATTTATCACTACCCAAAACAGAAAAGAAGAACAATTTGTTCTCGTTTATAAAATCTTGTTTATTTTTTGTTATCTGGACAGAAAAAATGGAAACAGAGCAAATTACCCAAACATATTTCATTTTTAGTAATATTTTGAGAAATCTGGTATCATGACAACACTGTAACACGCCGGATCATGACGGATGATATAATTTTAATATTTAAAATAAGTTTTATACTTTAAAGCTTAAACTTTAAACTTTAAATTTAAAATTTAAAAATTTTATTTTAAGGGCTCGTTTGTCATCATTTCCGTTTTTCTGTTTTTCGTTTTTTAAAAACAAAAATCAGTTTTCTGTTTTTGTTTTAAAAAAAACTATTTTTTTATTTTTAAAACCGATAGTATTTTTCCTAGTTATTATTTTATCAAATGTACATTTATAATATTTTCAGCGCCAATATATCAAGTTTTCAGCGTCAATATGCCGTTTATAGTATCAACATAATATTTTCAGCGTTAATATACCATTTTAAGTACCAATATATCATTTCCAGTATCAATGTACCGCTTATAATGTTGATTTATCATTATTGAGTATTAATATTCTATTTTCAACAATCATTTCTAGAGTTAATATGATATTTTCAATGCCAATATATTAAGTATTTAGTGTTCTACCGCTTACAATATCAATGTATCATTTTCCGTGTCAATATACTATTTTCGGTGAAAATATATTGTTTTTAGTGTATCAAAATACTGTTTTTTAGTATCAATAGAACACTTTCAATGTCAATATATATATAATTTTTAGTATTAAAAATGTTAATATATCATTTTTAATATCGGCATATATCATTTCTAGTGTCAATATACAATTTCGGTGTGAATATAAAGATTTCAGTATTAATAAACCTTTTTCGGTACCATTATATAATTTTCAGTGGTAAGTTATTTTATATTTACTACAATATAAAGTTTCAGGGTCAATATTTTTAATTAGTGTCAACTTACCTTTTTTTAGTGGATATAAAATTTTACGGTCAAAATTCCTTTTTAATATGAATATACTATTTTTTACGCCAACTTACATTTTTTAACGCAATTCAATATTTCAAGGTCAATATTCTTTTTTAGTGCTATCATATTATTTTCGTGTGGTTTTGGACATTTATAGATTTGGTAGTAAAAAACAGAAAAGAAAAAATAACTTTTTCTTGTTTCCAAAATCATGTTTATTTTTTGCCATATGAATAGAAAAAATGAAAACAAAGTCATTTTGCCAAACACGTTTTGTTTTTTTTTTTTTTGGAGAAAAAAAATAGAAAATAGAATTTTCAATTTCAATTTTCAATTTTTTGAATTTAAAACTTTAAATTTTGCATTTTAATCTTCAATATTTAAAGTTTAAATTTTAAATTTCAATTTTTTGAATTTAAAACTTATAAATTTAAAATTTAAAATTTAAAATTCTAAACTTAAACTTTAAATTCAAAATTAAATTCTAAGTTCAGAAGCATATAAAATAAAAAAATAGTGTATATAACTCTACGACAATGGGTCAAAAGTTGAATTACCACCAAAATTGTTGGCTTTCTCAATCTCATGAGTCGACAGTTCGATTTTCGTTATCCACCAAAATATAAAATTCAAAAAAACTTCTATATGGGAGATACTGCGCGACGGATATTGTAGCGACCCTATGGCGACGGAATATAAAAACTGAAAAAAAATATAAACGAAAACAAACAATATATAAAAAATTCATTCATTAAAACAATATATATTTTTAAAAAATGAAAACAATATATAAAAACATATAAACTAAAAACAAACAATATATAAAAATTCATTCGATAAACAATATATATTTAAAAAAATGAAAACAATATATAACATATACGAAACGCGAGAAAGCAATATATAATTTCAATTCGTTTCTACAATACCCCCGTCGTGTTTTCTATTTCCCTAAAAATATTTCTTTCTATTTTACAAATGACAATTCACATTATAATTGTATATTGTATTTAATATAAAATTTAAATTCAAAATTTTAAAAGTTGGAATTTCATATTTACCCTTCCAAAACTACAAAATATCATATTACTCCTCTAAAACAAATAAATACTCTCACCGAATAGAAAGAAATATCACATTTAAATTTTATATTAAATATAATATAAAATTATAAAGTGAATTGTCATTTGTAAAATAGAAAGAAATATTTTTGCAGAAGTTCTTTTTTGTATGTTATATTTTGGTGGATAATGAAAATCAGATTACCTCCTCATGATATTGAAAAAGCCATAAATTTTTGTGGTAATTCAACGTTTGATTGACCCATTGTCGTGGAGTTATATACATTATTTTATGTATTTTATTGATATATTTTGTGCATTTTATTTAATGTTTTAAAAATATATATTTTACATGTTATTTCTTTGATTTATGTACTATTTGTATGTATTTTTTATACATTGTGTTGTATTTTTTATATATAGTGTTTACAAAATTTATATTTTATAAACTATTTTTTTAATTTCATATACATTTTTTTTTGTTTTATATATTGTTCGCTCAAAAAACTCACTATAGTGTTGTACTACGAGAAACACCAAGCGTGCACTGCCAATCCTTTTTTAAATAGTTTTCAAATAGGTTGTTTCTATCTTTTGAGATATAGAATTAACAAATATCATCATATTATTATATAACATGGATATGAAATTTCTTCTTCTTTACATTCAACACAAATCAGCAACAAAAAATGACCCCTTAATATTAAGGGGAATTCTCAAAAAACCTCGTAATTTTTCCGAATGATTAAAAAAATCCTGAAGTTTTAGATTTCGAAAACACCTCTATAAAGTGAACTAATTTTCATTTTACTTCCAACAAGTATTAACTTTAATATTCCGAAAAATTCCATTTTTTTGGACCAAAATATCCTCATTAATTTTTTTATAAATTATTTTAAGTTTTATTCAATAAAAATAATAAATAAATAAATAATATTTGGCGATCACTTTTGAGATGTTCAACAATATTTTTTTAGCATTCATTATTTAATTTTATGATGTTATATAAAATGTTGTTTAAGTAATATATTTATTACAAAATAATGTTTTATATAATATAACATAACATAAAATCGTAAGATAAAATCATATGTTTAAAATAATATCATAAAATATCGCAAATATTATATCATGAAACATTATGGTTATAAAATATTTTATTACTGATTTATTTATTGTTTTTTTACTGATTAAAACTTAAAAACAATTTATAATAAATATAATGTTATGAGAGTATTTTGGTCCAAAAAAATTCAAGGAAATTTGAAGTCAACAAATATAGGTGGTGAAATAAAATTATTCCACTTTATAGGAGTTTTTGGACGAATATAAGAAGTGAGTTTTTTTATAAATATTCAGAAAAGTTAGGGGTTTTTAGAATTGCCCTAATATTAATACTTGTGAGGTTCTCATGATAGTGACTCATTGGTGATTTGTCATATTAATTAGAGGTTGAACCACATGTGAAGTCTGGATTTGTAACAAAATCCACTGTAAGCTCGTTATTCGCAGATTCCAGCTCAAATATAACCTAAGGTTAATAAAATCATACTAATTAGTTAATTGATTAAATTTTAATTTCATCATATTAGTATGTTTAAAAAAGGGGTGGTTTTGATTATTAATTGATATATACCAAAATATTTTCTCCTTGCTTTAATATTGGTGCAGGAACATATAGAGTGCATTGGGGGCCCGCAACCTGTAAAGATTTATGAATTTTTAACAATAAATTTAATTTAAAAAATGCTAAAAATTAATTTTATATTTACCGGCCAAAATCTTCCTATATTGAAGTTATTTACAAAAGCAACTCCTTTATTCCAGCCACGAAATGAAATAAATGTATCTTTTATTGTATTTGTTGAATTTATTATAAAATTCCCTCTATATAATGCTGGAGTTTTTGATTCATCCTCTGTATAAAATATTAAAAATATATATTATAATAGACAAGCCCTTTCGAAATATTTAATCAAGAAAAAAAAAAAAAAAATGATGATTTTATTATAGGAAACCTTTATGATGGTATTTCAGTTTTATGAAACTATATTTAGAGAAGTTGACCAATTGGCCAAATGAAATAGGATACATTTTCCACTGATGTAACGTAAATCCATTTAGTTGCACAGCAGATAATATTCCCTGAATTTAAATAAAATAAATATTAAATAAATGATGAATTTACTAAACTTAGTTATCAAAAAAATATGTTAGAACGGAATTACCTTTCTGTCATATATATATGGTCCATAGTTAACTCTACCCATATTTTCCACCTATAAATCAGCAAAAATAAAAATAAAAATATTATGCATTATTCTAACCTAGCTATATAAATAATTTTAAAAAAGGACATATAGTAATTAATATTTAATACCAGAATTGAAAGCGTAATATTAGATGAACAGCCTAAATTAGGGATATTTAACGGTGCATTATTTGCCCATCTTTCAATTACGCCCACATATTTTTTATTATTCATATTATTCCCAAATGCTTTGCATGATATAAAAACCTGGGCTCTATCATGCACCTGCATAATAAATTTATATTTTAAGCACTAAAATTCATAAATTTAAAAAACCATTAATTTTTTTTTTAGTTTATTTAATTGTTTTAATTAATTGAGAAGTAACTCAAACCTTTGGAATTGAAAGAGTGTTATTTCCTTCCTTTTCTTGGTATTCTGATACATATAGTAAAAATCCAAACATCTGAACTACAAAAAAAATTCAAATTTAGTTCTTTTTCCCCTTCTTTTAATAAAAAGATTTAAATATATAAAAGGGTAAAGAATAAATGTACCTGACCAACTAATTCCATTGGTAAAGGATTTTCATTATGAACCACTTTTGATGAATCAGAAAATAAATCAAGCGAATTAAATAAATTAGTAATTTTACTTAATTTTACACGCCCATATTTTTCTCTTAATATTTCAGAAGGAAAAGCTGGAAGAGTGGTCTTGCTGTATTTACTAATAACTCTTCTTATTTCTGGTTAATAAAATAAAATAAATATTAAAATGAAAAAAATAATAATTTGGATTATTCAAATTTACTGAGAAATTAAATAAATAAATAAATAAAAGAAATATGCCTTTGTATTTCTGATTGCTCACGTCACCATATTCCTTTATTGGTGCATCCTTAAAAAAATCAAAACTTATAAAAAAAATGATAAAATAATTAATTATCTCAATTTAAATAAAAAATATATTTCATAAAATAGTAATAATTGGTACTAACATAATCATAAGAAGTAAGATCAGGCTTATAAACAGATTCATCATCTGAATCTGTATTTGCACCACTAAAAAACCCAAAGTTCGTCCCTCCATGAGCCATCTAATAATTATATTTCTTTAATATTATTTATTAATTAAATAAAAAAAATATAATTATATATTTTATATTCATTACATAAAGAACAACAGAAGCATTTTGGGACAGAATTTTGTCGAGAGAATTAGCTGTAGAAAAAGCATCAGTAGTTGATAAATTCTCTCTCCAATGAGTAAGCCATCCAGTATAAAATTCCCTGCAAAATAAAATAAAAATAAATCAAGAATAATTTTGCAGATATGCTGCTCAAGATTTGGTATTTAATTTCTTAATAAAAGCAATATAAAATGATTAATTTACGTAGAAAGAGGAGGTGAATTTCCAGGCAAATTATATTTCTTTTGAATCTCAAATGCACTTGATGAATTTGCCCACGTGTCAAAATCAATTGCTAAGATTAATTCAATTCAAGATAAAAAAACAATTAATATACAAAATATAATAATATCATTATTTTTTCTAATTGAATGGAAATAATTAATAGAACCTGCATAAACGCCCTCTTCAGAAATAGCACCGCTTCTTAATGTAGAGTCACCTGCTCCATCCGTAGTATACCTAATTAATTTTAAAATAAATAATTATTATTCATGAAGTATTTATGAAGGACTTCAATAAATATTGAAATGAGAGAGAAAGAATATACAGGAGAGTTTGGTGGCCAAGATGATTTTTAGCCAAATTTGCGAGGAATTTGAGATAATTCTTATCAGAGCCAAACGAACCATATTCATTCTCTATCTACCAAAAAATATGCTTATATTTAATTATAGAACAAATAATTTTCTGATTTATTTTTTAAAAATAAATAAATTTGACAATTTTAAATTTAAAATAGGAAGAATTGACTTGCTTGAACCATAATTACAGGACCACCGTTTTGGTACAGAAGCGGTACCACTTTTGGAAGCAAAATTCCCCACCATCTCTCCACCTGTACAATTCAATTAAAATAAGAAAAATGAAAATATTTTTAATTTAAATTTAAAAATTATCATGCAAAATAAATAAATAAAATACCAAAGAGGCATTATTGCCAAATTTTCAAAAAAAAAAAAAAAGAAGGGGCTGTTTTGCAATTCCAATAATGTAAATGCTTTTTTTGCAAATTTCCCTTTAAAATAATCATGTAAAATAAATAAATAAATTTCCTCAAAAATAAATAAAGAAATAAAATACCAATGAGAGGTATGTGGAGTCTGAAGATCTGAGTTTCAGAGCTGGTTCAATAGAAAGCAACCAAGCTGGAAATCCTCCCAAATCCCATTCTACAATTAAATAATAAATAAAAAAATAATAATAAATAATAAATAAAGAATATATATTATATATTTTATATTAAGATGAATAAATTATTAATTACCGCCACAAATGTATGGGCCGACACGGAGCATGACAAGAAACCCTAATTCCTGAGCGAGCTTAATATAAGCCTTGAGATCCGTGCTTCCCTCAAATAAATATTTTTCAGGGTTTGGTTCATGTATATTCCATGGTACGTATGTTTGAATCGTATTTAACCCCAATGCTTTTGCTCTCAAAAGCCTATCTTTCCAGTACTAAATTTAAAAAAGAAAAAGAAATGAATGAATGAATAAATGAATTGTGTGTTAAATTTAAGTATTATTAAGAAGTATTTGGTATGAAATATTGTGAAAGAAACCTCAGGGACTATGCGGAAATAATGCACATCTCCTCCGATTATTTGTAAAGGGAGGGCGTCTTTGCAAAATGTGTCATTTTGGATCCAGAATTTTCGACCTCCAACTCTCTGAATTTAGATATATATATATATCCATTTAGAACTATCTGATCCTCAATTAAATTGAAATATGCACAATTGGGCACTAAATTGCACAGTTGAGCAGTTCTAAGCCAAGCTGAGGATGATTGGGTAGTTAATTCTAGCTGTTCCTATGTAAAAAAGCTTGAAAAATGAGTGTTTGTTGTGACCTGATGAGAGGACGAGCAGATTGAGGCTCCATTAGAGCCGCGGAAATTAGAGAGAGACAGTGCTGTGAGGTAGAGAAAAATGGCAAAGCTTTTAGAAATCATTATTCCCTCTCTCTGTTTCTTCTCCTCTTTGAAAGAAGTTATGTGAGCATATTTACAACGAGGAACAGAGCAGCAGTGGCTTTGGCCGGCTGATAAAGGATAGATTATTAATTATAGAACTTACAGGGTCATATATACATATTAATTATCCGAGATTTCAAAGGTGTATTAGGGAAATGGTATTCTGAGAGCACATTTCTTATTCTGAGAGCATAAATACATTCTAACAGCATCTTTATTTCATGCTCCAGCTCTCAGAACAAGAAATCCGCTCTCAAAATATCTT
The DNA here is from genome assembly GCA_024447665.1 of Juncus inflexus. Classification (NCBI taxonomy): domain Eukaryota; kingdom Viridiplantae; phylum Streptophyta; class Magnoliopsida; order Poales; family Juncaceae; genus Juncus; species Juncus inflexus. The sequence goes on along the minus strand of JAJHPC010000020.1, from coordinate 6,799,754 downwards.
CACCCGGTGTATAAAATCCGGGATTTCAAATCCGGAGTGTTAGAGAACGGGAAACGGTATTCTGAGAGCACATTTCTTATTCTGAGAGCAGGAATACACTCTCTAACAGCATATTTATTTCATCCTCCCAGCTCTCAGAACAAGAAATCCACTCTCAAAATACCTTCACCCGGTGTATAAACTCCGGGATTTCAAATCCAGAGTGTTATATAACGGGAAACGGAGATCTCCTGTTATTCTTTTCACTGGACAGCCACAGTTCCCCCTTCTTCTCTCTCTCGCAAAAATCGCCATTGATCTCTGAATCAGGAAGTTCTAGTTCTACATTGTACGATTCTCCCAAATTCATATTCAGGTATTAGAACAAAGTTTTTCATCCATTATTAACATGTTTCGTACAATACACAAACGAAATTTGAGCATTTGGGATGATTAATTAGTTCGGATTATGTGAAGGAATTAACCAATTTGGGATGATAGAAAAGAGATGTTGTTTTGGAATTAGCAATCGGGATAAAAGAGAAGAAAAAAAGGAAGGTAAATGGGGAGGGATTGAATAACTAATGATTGGGGCAAAACAATTGCCAGATTTTTCTTAATTAAACAAAACAAATATGAAATTAATCCCCAATAATCTAAAAAGTATTTTTTCTATTTAGTATGCTTACATGAATAAGTTTGTGAAAAATAGGATAAATGCGTAATAATTGCCTGTTTAATAATATCATGTTTTCTATTTTAAAAGTTAAATAACAGACAATATGGAAACAAGTATGAAGTCAGCTGCAAATTCTCCTTGTAAGCTTGCCTCTTTTCTTTTTCTTATAAATATTTTTAGCTCCTCTTTTCATTTTGTAATTTTTTTCATTCCAATTTTTTTTTTAATATTTTAATTCAGTGGTTGATGAGCAAAACATTCTGATACAAAACAAACACGGAGAGAAGCTTGTTGGAATTTTGCATAAAATTAATTCTGAAAATCTTGTGATTTTGTGCCATGGATTCAGAGCTTCCAAGGTTAAAAAAATTTACATATATTAATAATAAGTTAATTTGATTATGAAATATTTATATATAAGTTTGATATTTAGGACGATAATATATTGGTTGGAATTGCAAATGAACTAACAAAACAAGGAATCAGTGCATTTCGATTTGATTTTGCTGGAAATGGGTACTTCTTTTTTCCTTTTTTTTCTTATTTCTTTCATTCAAATTTTTAACGTATAATTTGAATTTTATATGTGAATTTACAAGTTCGCGATTATTTGAATTGCAGGGAAAGTGAGGGAGTTTTTCAATATGGAAACTACAATAGAGAAGCTGATGATTTGAGAGCTGTAGTTTCTTATTTTTCAAACCAGAAATATAATATAATTACCCTTATTGGCCATAGCAAAGGTATAAATATTATTTAGGCATGCATGTTATAATATTTTTTTTTTCTTTCATTAATACTATATTTCATTTTAGGTGGAAATGCGGTGCTATTATATGCATCCAAGTATAGTGATGTAAATAAAATAGTAAATATTTCTGGACGATTTGGATTGGATAAAGGAATTGAAGGAAGATTGGGTAAAGATTTTATGCAAAAAATTACAAAAGATGGTTTTATTGATGTAAAAGACAAATCAGGTTTGTTTCTCTCAAATCTCTCATTATGCTTTTATTTTTTTCTCCTAATATCAATTAAATGTATAGTTTTTATAATTTTTAATATATGGTTTGATTCAGGAAATTTTGAGTATAGAGTAACAATAAATAGCTTGATGGATCGATTGAACACTGATACACATTCAGCCAGCCTTTCTGTCTCCAAAAATTGCAGGTTAATTATTGATATAAAATCGAATTTTAACCAAGTACTAATTTATTTATGTATTATTTATTTCTTTATAGAGTTTTGACAATTCATGGTTCAAAAGATGAAATAGTACCAGTTCGAGACGCTTACAAATTTGCAAAATTGGTACCGAATCATAAATTGCGAGTAATTGAGGGGGCAAATCATCGATTTACCTCACATTTAGACGAATTAATTTCAATTGTATTGTCATTTATACAAGATGATCAGAAAGGAAGCCTAGTTCCAAAATTGTGATTCAAGCAAAGTAAAACTTATGGGGTCATATGTGGATATTTACAACATGGGAAATGTTTTCTCGGATTTGGATGTAAAACTTATTGTCATGTGTGCATATTTACAACTTGGGAATTGAGTTCTTGGATTTGAAAGCATAAGGGAGTTTTGGTTGAAATGAGAAATAGTGTTGATATTTTAAAAGAATGGCATATCAATTTCTTATAGTTTTGTTAAATTTTTGTGAGGAAAAAGCTTTTTTAAACTAATATTTTAATATGATAATTAAGTTATCAAGTTTGTTCAATTACTCCCTTAAAATTTACTGTTTTTAAATATTGGAATTTCTTCAACTTGGTTATCTCATCGCTTGGATGCTGATCTAGCACTTATATGATGACATGGCATACAAAAGTAGCTGCTTTGTTTATATGGCCAAATAATAAAACCAGACATAAATATTCTTTCTCTGCTGCTCAGGTTCTTCATATGACAAAATCAACGGCGAAAGAAAAAACTAAAAAGAAAAACTCTCCCCCTTTTTCCAGTTCTATGCTTTCTCTTTTTACCCACAAACTATTTCACCTTTGGCCGTCGCCCCTGCTAGCAAATGAAAAAGTTTTGAGAAAAACACTCAAAAAACCACAACACAGATAACTTTCTTATTCGTAGGATAACTGATTTATACATAAAATCGCATTTAATTAATTCTATAAAACAATATCACAACAGATCTGTTAAATCAAAATATCTTAGTAGGATTCTTAAATATACTTCACCTCAATTACTACAGAGGTTAACAATACATATAAATGATTCTTTCAGAAAAAGAAAATAAAATTATACATCTTATAAGCTATTTAAAGCACCGGCTACATATGTCATATTACATGTAAATGCTGACTATTGATAAAACCATAAAAAGGAACAGAACATTGAAAAAGTTTATCTGGTTGAAGAAGAGTGAAATGTTTTCTATATTTGTTGAACCATAAAGATATTACAATAATGCAAGAAGTAATTGACTCCATGGATTAGCGATTTTTACTTTTGATCGGCCTTGCTGCATGTAAGTGAACCACAATTAATTAGTCAAGTATATATATATAATGAAGTACAGACAAACAAAATATACAATGCTTTGTTAAATATGTAAATACCTTGTTTATTGGATGATATTGCCTTCTTCTATAAAGTTGGGGTGATTGGGGTGAGCATCTGCAGCCGCTTTCATACCATCAACAAAGGACGGCTTTGTCTCTTCGTAGTAATACGTTATTTGGATCACCTTTAGTTTCAGAAGATGTTCCATTCCTATTATGCCTTCTATTCCATCTCCACTGGATATATAATAACCGGACCATGTAAGCCTCTCAAGATCAGGCGCAGCTGCTTCCTCAAAAATCACTTGAAACTTGAAGTCACCAATTTCCAATGACTTGACATATTTGAAAAGATTTCTTCGAAAATATATCTTTTTTTCTTGGTCAGAAGGGAATCGCAAGTACTCTAGACTTAGAAAAAGCAATCTGGGTAAAGTGCCGAGTTTTTGCATGTCAATTTCTGTCAAAATCAGACCGAAAATTCTCAATTTGACAAGATATTCAAGGGAGTTGATGCAATTGGGTATTGAACCAGCAATACAAATTAACTTCAGATAGTAAAGATTTGGGCTTAGTTGTAAATCCAGAAGTTCCTCCTTTCTATCAGCCTTTATTTTAAAGCCCAATTTTTTAAGATGTTTCATCTTTTCTAGTGATTTTGATGTTTTTTTTCCAAAATTTACACCAGTGAGGGTTTCAAGATTCCCCATATTTTCAAGGTTCAACCGGGAAATGGATGAATTGGAAGAACCTTTTAAATGTTTTAGGCTTCGGAGACTGGAAACTCCTTTTGGCAGCCGGCTAATGTCTGTATACTTAATATCAAGCGTTTCCAAATGTTGTAGTTTGCCTATTTGTGTGGGAAGCTTGTCAAGATCCCAGTTTCTCCTGAGACCTAAATATTTCAATAAGAAAAGTTTCCCCACATTATTTAGGTCGCTGTTCTTGAGATTACTGTTCTCTAAATCCAACACCCTCAGTACCCTAAAGCTGGACCAGGAAATCGATTTATATGTCTGATCTACGAATAAGGTTAAGGAACGTGCATGATATAAACCGAATTTTGTGAAATTCTGCTTTGGACTTTGGACCGATAGTCTACGAACCTTGTCGCAGGCGATAAGAGTATACTGGTCCCCTATTAGAGAAACAAAATTCTTCTCTACTGACTTTGACACTATGAGTTCAAGAATCATATCATGAACTCGACAATTTTTTATCTTTCCAGTAAAGCTAAAATCTACTGATTGGATTAAGTTTCTGTTGACAAACTCATCAAAATAGCTTTCGGCAACTTGCTCCTCACTTAATCCCCGTTTTTCACTCACAAATCCTTCCGCTATCCATCTTCTCACCAACCTTTTCCTTCTAATTTTGTAATCTTCGGGGAAAATGCTTAGGTACAGGAAACAGGTTTTTAAATGATAAGGCAAATCATTGTAACTAAGACTAAGAATTTTATTAATTCCCTCAAGAGAAGGATTTGTTTCCAACTCAGAACCTATAGAGTCATACACTTTTTTCCATTCTAACTCACTTTTATTTGGTTTTACAGATAAAAGACCGGCTATACTAACTATGGCTAAAGGCATGCCCCCACATTTTCTCAATATATATTTTGAAACCTTAATAAGTTCCGGATGACAACCATCTGGAACACCAAAAGTTTTTTTGAAAAATAGATCTTCAGATTCTTTTTCACTTAGGGGTTCAATTTGATAAATATAATCATGGGTATAAGAACTACATGATTCGGCAACGGATTTAATGCGTGTGGTCACAACTATTCTACTTCCATTCTTACTATTCGGAAAAGCGGACTTTATACTGTCCCAAGCAGATTGGGTCCATATGTCATCAATAATGACGACATACTTTTTATTTTCTAACTGGCCTTTCAACTTCCTAACTAGTTCATATTCATTCCAATTTTCAATGTTTTGAAGAGGATTTCTACTAATGGTTTCTTCTTCTCTAGTCATTTGACCTTCGGGAGGAGGTGGAAAAACTTGCTTGAGTATGTCTCTTAAAATTGCATTGAGATTGAATTTTTGAGATAAAGAAATTTGTGCTCGACACTGAAAGTGATCGTTTTTCACTCTCGGGTTCTCATAGGCCGTCATAGCAAGAGTAGTCTTGCCAAGACCGCCATAGCCAACTAGAGAGATCACTCTTAAATCAGGCACATTACTATCCATCAATAACTGGACAAGTTTTTCAGTGCGATCCTCTATTCCTGCAACTTCACTTTGCTTTAGAAAAAAAGCAGGAAATCGAGGGTCCACACATGAACTAACTGATCCAGGAATTTCTTGTGTGGAAACTAGATGTGCATACCTAGAGTGCCTCTCACTAACAGAACGAACGCGAGTTTTGAGGCTTTGGATTTTTGATACAGTTTCATGGCGAGCTTTTAGAGTTCTAACAAGGCGGATACCTCTGTGAGGATATTGCAGACATCCGCCTTCTATTGGATCACCTACGCGATGCATAAACTCATCAATGCAGTCCTCGATATCGTAAGCCATCTCCCTCACTTGCTTCATCCAAGTCTTCACTTGGTCATCAGGATCCTAATTGATAAGAGAATGAAAAAAATGGGAAAAGAAACAAATAAGCTTTGTTTAAAACATTCAACCGGGAGCATGGTTGGTCCCAAGGGCTTGGGACAGAATTTCATCCCAAGCTTTCCAAAATTAGTCGATTTTTGAACAGTTTTGAGTAATTTCTTACTATATTCATTGAAAAATATGATAATATTATACAAAATATCTACTTTGTACAAATTAATAATTTTTCATAATTTGTAAAAAATGTAGGGGGTTATGTATAAAAATTTTGTACAAGTATTCAACACCACAAGATTAAAAATTGAACGGTTAGATTAGGCCTTGGGACAAAATTCTGTCCCAAGACCTTGGGACCAATTCCGTTCCCCATTCAACCTGTAAATCATAGTGCGAAGCTGTTATCTGAAAACATATTTATAAAAAGTTACAGTGTTCTTCATTTTATAAAAGAAATTTTTTTTTTTTGTTGTTGTTGTAAAAGACAATATTTGGTCACTGGATCCAATATTTCGGATTTTCTTTTTATATTAATATATCTTAAAACACTATTCTCGATATTTAGAGGAACATATGAAATGAAATATATTGACATTAAATGATTTTTTTTATAAAATACTCAATAAAAGAAATCGAAATAAATATAATGAAAAGATAAAGGGCTTTTTTGAATATTAGCCAAGAGGTAAGGGACCAAAGTGGACTTTTCCCAATATTAAAACGTTCTTAATATTGTGAGATGCTACCAAAATATTTATATAAATATTCAATAAAAGAAATAAAATATTAGAACATTCTTAATTTTGTGATGCTACAATTTATTTGCTGCTCATATTATGATGTGTAACTTACTTCCTTTCTTGCATGCTTACGGATGAAAGAATTCATACTTTCAAGCTCATCTTTCAGCTCTTGGATATCATCACGCGCACCCCACAATTTCACAGCTCGTTGGGCTAAGAGGGATCCAAGCTTCCCTAAAACAGTTTTCAGACTACCCTCTGCATAGCTCACTAGTGCAGCCTCCATTCTCTCTCTCTCTCTCTCTCTCTCTCTTTCTCTCTCTACCCCCTGCGTGTTATGGAGATGAAGGGCAAATGTTCAATGAGCGTGCTCTATATAGACAAGTAGCTAGGCCCATATTTTATTCAAGGTAAATTTTCAAAAAAACCCTAACTTTTCCGAATATACAAAAAACCTCCTAAGTTTCCAGATTATCAAAAAAAAACCTATGATAAGCATTTCATTTTCAAAAAATCCCTTCCATCTACTTTTCCATCTAATTATTAGTTAATCTTTTTAGAATTCCCATTTTGTCCTCCTATGGTAAAATGTTTTTCTAAAAAGAAATTTCTTAAAAAATATTTTCTAAAAAAATTCTCAAAAATATTTTATAAATATTTTTCAAGAAATAATTCTTACAAAATTTTCTTAGCAAAATTTCTTTAAAAACTGTTTTAAGAAAAAATTGAAAAATAGTTTTGATAAATTTTTTTTGAAAAATATTTAATTCAGAAAATTTTACTAGGAAAAATATTTTTTTAATAAAATTTTCTAGAACATGTTTTAAGATTTTTTTTTTTAATATTTGATAAAATATTGTTTAACAATTTTTTCAGTAAATAATTTTTAAGATATTTTTTAGAAAACTATTTTATCATAGGGGGTAAAATGGAAATTTTCAAAAAAAATTAACTAATAATTAGATGAAAAAGTTGGGGGGGGGGTTGAAAATGAAATATTTATCATAGGAAGTTTTTGAAAATCTGAAATTCAAGATTTTTTGTAATATTCAGAAAATTTACTGAGTTTTTTAAATTTCCCTTTACTCTATATGAATCCATCAAATTTGAGTGTGGTAACATAACTTCTATGCACATTGGAAAAAGGAAAATTATAACAGGCCCAACAAATGCCCAAACCCTGGTCGTGAGATCATGCGCGGATTTCCATGCTGGTAGTTACTGGCAATCAGAATGGTTAGTGATTTCCTGTTTTTAGGTAGTTTGTACTATTTTCAAGTAAGTGTAACATTACATATTTTAATAATTACAAAGATTTCTTTGATTAAAAATCCCCATGTTTTACAGCTAGGTTCCACAGAAATGTCCTCTCATATTAATGCTAGGGAAAATATCACCTATTATGTAGATGATTATCGTTGTTAGTTACGTCTTATGTGGTAAACAAAATATCTCTTATGCTTCTAATCAATGTGTGGTTTTCCGGATTCCATTCTTCATCTTCAATCAATATGGGGTCTTCTGGATGACATATTTTTTGTTTTTGATATTCAATCCATGTTTGGTATTTTTGATACCCAATCAACCTTCCGTGGTCTGGACTCCGCTTTTTTTATTCCTATTCAATCAACGTTTGGTATTTTGGAAATTCCTTTGTTTCTTCATCTTCAATCAATGTTTGATCTTCCGGATTCCACTCGTATGTTTCTTCATCCTCAATCAATGTTTGTTCTTACGGATTCCACTCGTATGTTTCTTCATCCTCAATCAATGTTTGATCTTCCGGATTCCATTCTTCTCTTCCTTTCTCTTCAATCAATATGATTTTTGAGCATTTTTGCCCTCTCAATTCTTGATTTTGAACAATTTTATCCCTCTTGATTTTGAACAATTTTATCCCCTCCATCAGTAAAGTGCAGAGTCAACAATTAACTGCTTATGTGGCACTGATGACGTGTCAAAAACAACATTTTTTAATTGGTGACATGCATTAATGAAAAAAAAATCAAGAAATATAAACAATTGGGTTTGTGTGTAAATTTCTACATATCAATATCTATCTTATTACTAAGAGTCTAGGAACCTAAGTAATTAAAACAGTCAATACATAAAATAAGCACCACATATCAGGATCATCTCTAAATGACATTTGAATGGAGAGTTCGATTTCAGATGAATAATTAGACCAAGTCAGAGCAATAACTTTATACCCGCAGCAACAAGCGGGTGTCGAGCTAGTTAAATACATTTGTGTGTTAAATGGATTTCTCACAGGTCAAATATAAGAGGGGTTGGTAAGGCATTAGGAACAAATTTCCTTGAAATTTTTGAAAGATGGAAGTATTTAACATCTTTCGTCCTTTCAATTTGCATTGATTATCTTCAAATCTAAGTATTGAAGGACTCAAAGAGAAATTCATTTACAGACTCCTTCTAGTTGTTATCTGACACAAAAATCCAACAAAATGACCAAATAATCAGACTTAAAAAAAGAAGAAAATATTAATTGCATAATAGCATATAACCAGTAGGTATAGCAATTAGCATCATAACAGTAGTACCTGTCTTACCATCTTTAAACAACACATATTAGATTTAAACATACACAAATCACAAATAAACCCTACCGACCAAACAAACCGAACATACCGGATCCAGGTTTCACAAACCCTAAAATCCAACTAACCCGCCCAAATAAAACAAAAACCCTAAAAAATACTTCTCACATCAAACCTCACCTCATTCACGCGCATAATTACCGTTTCGCCCCCTCCCTCTCCCACGATACAATCTAGACGGTCTCCCCTCCAGTCCAACCTCTCCAGTTCCTCTCATGTTTGTCTCTCTTTGCTCCTCAAACCCTCTGTTATTAGATCTCTCATTTCCTTGTTGGCTGGAATTTACCGTTATACCCTCCTCATTATTATTATTATCACCAACCTTTTGCCAATTACTCGCCTTACTTTGGGTTTTCGGTTTCCAATGCTGAGTCTGCTCACCGCCAATTTCATTCATATTCACATCAATCCCACTGGAATTACTACTATTCCCCTGTCCGGAATAGTTATTCCCAGTCGCAGTATAAAACTTATGACCGGAATTGTTATTCCGTTTCCTATTCCCCTCTTCATAATCTTTCGCATCTTGTACCGATTCTGTATTGGTATTCCTATTCTCCTCTTCATGTACCTGTACAGATCCAACTGGTACGACGGCTCTCTGACGCCAAGACGAATTAGGTTTGTTACCATTATTACCGCGCCTAAAAGATCTGTTATTATTATTATTATTATTATTATTATTATTATTATTATTATTGGCGCCAGAATTATTATTATCACCTTCGTCTCCAGTTTTAGACTCAACAAGTGGTGGTAAAATATCTCCAGTTGGCTCATCAATTTTCCTCTCCAGTTGAGGCTTTGGCACATACCGCTCCATTTCAGCCCTCTTTGTTTTACCACTCGCATTATTGACTGTTTGTGTTTCAGTTTCACTCTGGTTATGAACTGTGGTGGTACTTTGATTGCTGCTCTCTTCTGATTGGTTGGTTTTGGTTGACTGTTTGACCGGGGCCCACATTACAGTCTCGCCTGCATGTGACTTGTCAGGGACATTTCTAGGGTTTCGTACCGGCCTTCTAGAAGCTTGGGGTTTCCAGTTCCCTCCAACCCTATTGTTATGAAAATTAGGGTTTTCGTGAGGTTGTTTAGGGTTAGGGTTCTCAGTCGGTTTTAAATTAGGGTTTTTCTCAGGTTTACTATCATCTCTCTGCACCGCCCTTTCTTCAACTGGCACAATGACTGGTACGGTCTCGTCTGATTTGTTCTTGTTTTTAGGGTTTCTGTTGCTTCTCTTTTTATGATGAGCCTCATTTTGGGGTTCCGTACCAGTCAAAATATTACTTGACTTCTCATTTGTGCTCGTCTCTGATGAATCATTACTATTATTATGTTTCTTTTTATATCCCGTTGGGTTTTTATGATGATGCGGCTTTGCATGAGATGAAACCGGTACCGCTTCTTGAACCGTACGAACAATTGTTGGTACGCTAATCTCATGAGAATTAATTTGTACTCCTGAAAATGTACCGAACGAGAGAGTAACCGTAGTAGGTACACTGCTCGTCTCAGCAACTTTTTGTAGGATTTGTTTCTCATTTGAAAATTTTAAGGATTCTTTTTGCAAATTTGTATCAGTTGTAGATTTAGGTGGGTCTTGTTGGGGCTGTTTTTCATTAGTAGACTTTGAGGGTTCTTTTTGGAAATTTGGATCCTTAATGACCTTTTGTCTTTCCCTTTGTTGATGATGCTTTTCGTTCGGAAACTTGCGGGGTTCTTTTTGCAAATGTTTATTGTCGTTCGCAAACTTTCGGGGTTCTTTTTGCAAGTGCACATCATTTGCAACTTTTGAGGGTTCTTTTGGGAAATGTGAATCAGCTATAACCTTTGTTGGTTCTTGTTGTTTATCGTTTCGGACGATTTGGGGCTCTTTTTGCACATTCGCTTCGTTTGAAATCTTTGAAAGCTCTTTTTGCATATTAGCGTCATTTGAAACCTTTAGGGATTCTTCTTGTTTCTCACTTGAAGAATTTGAGGGGTCTTTCTGCAAACGTCTGTCGAGCTCTTCAAGCTTTGCGAGTGCTTTGGCTCTCTGCTGGCGGATCCTCTCTTCTTCTTCCATTTGAAGCTCCCTTGCTCGCTGAGCTGCTTTCTCTTTTAGTTTCAATCTCTACAAAAAGATAGGGAAAATTTTTCAGGGAAACTTTAAATCGAGTAAAATTGGGGTTTAATCTAGCGCTTAATGCCAAAATTGACTATTTAATTGTACAGTTGAATAATTGAGTCTCAATTATTAGATTCAGTTTGGCGCTTAGTTGGATTCATTTGGGGCTCAATTGCATAATTGGAACGTGCATCACCATCACCAAATACTTCAGTTTCTTTTTTTCATTATTTACTGTATAATAATAATAACAACAATATAAGTACCAGAATTTCATACTCAGCCGGATCCAACGGATCCAAATTCGCATCGGAAACCGTGCCATCATTCCCTCCCTTTTCAACAGAATCCGTACCAGCTTCAGTTCTGACAGAACTGGAGCCTCCAGTTTCACTCACAGGAGTCGCCAAAATACCCTCCCCAGTTTGTTTCTTCTTCACTCCCTCTTTATTTACCAACTCCAAGCTGCGCATTTTGCTGTTCAGCCCCTCGATTTTCTGAATCAGCGAATCCTTCTTTTTCTGAATCTCACTCTCATTCTGCTTCTCAGACCCAGTTTCTGACGACTGGTCCCCGCTCTTGACAGATGGCACTATTTCGTCCTTTTTCTCGTCTTCCTTTTTCTCTCTGTGCTTGAGCAGTACCTTGTACTGCTTTGGACCAGAGTCAACTGAAGAAGAAGAAACTGGTCTCTCACCATACTGACTCAATATCCCTGGCTGCTGCTGCTGCTGATTATTATTATTTTTGTTATAATTATTATTATAATTATGGTTATTATTGTGATGATGATTAGTATTCTGATGAGGAGCGTTATGATTCTGATGATGATTTGGGTTTCCGTAAAACCCGGTCCGTGGTGGACCATAATACCCCGCATCATAACTACCAGGTCCATAAGCTGCGTGTGCACCAGGTCTAGCCGGCGAAATATGAGTCGGAATCATGTACGGATTTTGAACCATGTGGGGCCGAGTTGCCGCTGACTCAGCACTCGGTACTGGAGCCCTGAACTGATGAGGCGGAGCCGGTTGGTAGTAAACAAACGGGTCTACCTGGTAAGCGCCAGCTGGGCGGTACTGTGGACCTGGTCCATGTGGACCAGCAGGGCCGTGCGGACCGGGTCCGTGCGGACCAGCAGGGCCGTGTGGACCGGGTCCGTGCGGACCAGCAGGGCCGTGTGGACCGGGCCCATGCGGACCGGGCCCATGTGGACCGGTGGGGCCGTACCAGATGGGTTCTTGAGGAGGTGGGGCCCGCCAGGAAGAGTCGTACTGGAGTGGTACGTGTGGATTAAGGTTGGGGCGAGACTGGTACGGATTGGGAGACTCATACCAGCTGTTCGAAGGATCTTCTGTTTTTAGTATGTTTACGTTTTGAGTAGTCTGAGTTTGAGTCCTTGGATCTGAATAATCACCTAAGGTGAGAGAGAGAGAGAGAGAAATATAAGTAAACAAATAAGTGGATTAAAATAATTGATGAATGAATAAGTAAAGATTGTACCAGTATTTGGGGTTTTGGGCCTGGGATCGGTACGGGAGCCTGACATGGGCCGTGTAGGCAAGTTCTGACCTGTTTATAGTAAGGGTAAATATACAAAAAGGATTTAAAAAATAATGTCTAAAGATACAAGAGAGAGAGAGAGAGAGAGAGAGAGAGAGAGAGAGAGAGGAGTGAGAGAGTACTGCTAAGTGGTGCATCTAGGGTTTCTTTAGGTTTTGCGTCTCTAGATGTGGGCCGGCCTTGCGAGCTGTGACCTGTTTCATTATAAGACTTAACTGTTAAGTTTCCGGCGATAAAAAGAAAAGAATATATATCAAAAACACACAAAAAAAATGTTTTTGAATGAAATGGAATTATGAAATTTTTTGATGAAAATAAAGATTAAGCACCTCCTTGCGATTCGGAAGGTTTTTCAGAGCCGAGAGTCGGGAAATCGCCAGTACTAAGTGTGAAGCCTCCTTCATTTGTCGCCGCGCCCTAAAATAATCCACCATTAAATTAACCAATCAAAAATAAAAACAAATCACAAACACAAGCTTAGATTTTGATACTACAAGTACCACACAATCTGGATAAACGCGTGCTATTTCAATATTTCATAGTGATACTCATGTTATTATGCCAAAACACAAATCTATTCATATCAAATTTTCAGAAGCCTCATCAAATAATTCTAGGTCTATTTGTGGTTATAATTTTACAAAAATTCAGCACAGCCAGACCAACATACTTCTAGGTCTATTTTTTATACTTCAATGCAAATCTGGACAAATGTTTGCTTCAAATTCTAGTATCAGGTCTACTTACAGTTACATTTTCACCTTACCCTACACGCGATTTTAACATTTCACAGGGTTACGCACGTAATTACAAACTCAATCATACCGATTTTTCAACAGCCTCAGCGAATCTGGACAAATGCCCGCTGCCAGGTCTCGTATCCGCGCTCCTCGGCCTGCCGCTCTGGCCGCTCAAAACCGCCACCTGTCCAATCGGCAGAACGCCAGATGAAGAATTCGGCCTCAAATCGCTCAAACTGTCGAGTCTGTCTGTGTTGGATCCGGTGGAGGGGCGGGTGTGGGGGCTGGACCCGGACGAGACGGGTCGACCCGGTTCGGTGCACGGCGAGCCGGGTTTAGGGGAGAGGAGGGAGGTGTTGGTGTTGGTGGACCAGGCGTTGGGAGACGGGGAGGAGGAGGAGGAGGTCGGGCGGGTGGTTCCCCATGTGATTGTGCCCCTGCGGAATTTTGCAAAAAGACCCTTGAGAATTGGGACGTTGGAGGTAAGAGTGTAGAGTGGGATTTGTCGTTTTGTTTTACTTTTTTTTTAATTCATGTATGTTTAACATTGAATATTAAATATTAATGCGGGGTGGATTCTGGAGAAAAGCCCCATGTTATTGTGTCCTTGTAAAATTATGCAAAAAGAAACATATGATATTATGAACTTAGGCGGGTGGTACCCCGTGTGATTGTGCCCCAGCGGAATTTTGCAAAATAACCCTTATTAGGAAATTGGATTTTGGTACAGTGAGATTTCTTGTTTTATTTAATTATTTTATTCAATAAGATCCCTTCTACGTTAGGAACCTGTAGTTAAGGACAGGTGAGATTTTTCTCTTTATTTTACTTCTGTAGTTTGCCTGATTTATGTTTCAAATAAAGTGAATACATTTTGAATACTAAATTAGGGTCAATTTCACATAAGTCCTCTGAAATTAGGAAATTGTGAGATTTCCCTTTTTGTCGTACTTTTTTATTATGTTTTAGTTGAAGTGAAGACGTATTGAATATTAATGCAGGGTTATTTTTACAAAAGAAAAAACATGCAGGTGCAGTGAGATTTTCTCTTTTTGTTTTTACTTTTTTTATTTTGACTTGCTCAGTGCCAGGTAATAGATTGGAGATGATGATCAAATGTTAAATTAGGGTTAATTTTACAGAAAAGCTCATTTTATTGTGTCCCTGTGAAATTTTGCAAAAAGAAACCTTGTGAAGTTAGGTAGTAGTAGTTCTTGATGAGTTAATTTTGTGAGATTCTGATTTTTTAGTTAGGCCCAGTTTGAAAATTAATATAATCAATATTGCTTCCATCTTTTTATCTTTCTTAAAATAATGCTTAATTACAAATTGAGGATAACATAGTCTGAAATTTTTCAAAAAGATCCTAGTGAAATTCTAAATTTATAGTTACAGAGAAGTGAGATTTTGTAAAGATGATCTTCTGAATTCTATATTTAATTTTATAGTAGAAATAAAAAGGAAAATGAAAAAGCAAACTCACTTTGGAACAATTTCGACATTGGGATCCAAGCCATTATTTTCCAACCTTCAAAAAAATTGAATAAACAAATTCATTACAAAAATAAAAATATAAAAAACAAGATATATTAAAATATGAAATAATAACATAAATAGTTAATTTTACCTTTGGCTAGGTAGATTTATTGGTTTTGGTACTTTGCCTAAAACCGTCATTCCAGACTTCCTTGAAGAGGAAGCCCATCTATATACAAAAGAAAGATTAATTAATTAATTAATTAATATCATTGATATAAGAGTAATATTTTATTCTTCCATGAAAGGTGCAAAAATGTCGAAAAGAAAAAGCAAAACCTAGGCATATATATAAGGTAGAAATTATATTTTGCTTCTTTTAGAATATAAGATATTTTCCATTATCAATTCAAAATAAATATATTAATTAAAAGGTGAAAAATGGCAAAAATAACCTTCGGTCTGTGCTTAATGTACTGGAAGCCATATTGGTACTTCACTCAATCAACCATCAATTTGAATATTTAGCCTGTAATAAATTATAATTATAAAAAATAAAGATATTAGAAGGAGATTGAAAGGAATATATGATTGAAGAAAATAACAATTGAATTTGAATCTCATAATTTTAAGATGAACTGTTCAGTGTTCAGTAAATAAATATCATGAATCTAGGATTTTTCATGTTATTTAGCAATTTCTTGATTTTTAGGCTAAAACCTCTGCCTTTAGTACACGTAAAAAACAAAAAATTTCAGAACAAAACAAGAAGGCAACCAAGATTAAACAAACCCTAAATTGAAAGACAGTTCCTTTAACTGACAATGCTATATCCATCACAAAAATGCATTAAAACTGACATTTAAGCATCAATTAAGCTCTTAAAACCATCATTTCTTCCATTTCACTCGGAATAAGATCCTTATCCAGTCACTTATTCCAGCTTTATTCCCCGCCCCAATCAACACAAACCTCAGATTCGAACATTTCAACCAAAAATTCTTAAAATTTTCAAAATCAGAAACAAAAAATCTTTAGAAACAGATCAAACCTACTGGAAGGATCGCGATCAAACCCTAGAACTGAAGCAATCACGCTCGCGCCGGATTCGATCGGAGCCCAAAACCCTAACCCTAACCCTAGCAGGAGGAGGAGAAAACACACTACTGAGTCTCTGACAGGTGGGCCCGAGTTCACGACTGGAGAGAGAGAGAGAGAGGAAAATGGAAAATGGATTTTGGGATTTTGTTTATGTATTTTTGATGGAAGAGAAAAAAAAAGGAGAAAGTGGGATTAAATGGAAGAGGGTTGAGAGTACACGTGGCGGACTGTTATTAGAAGTAAATGGTGTTTTCTTGTTGGATTTGATGTCAAAATTGCCGTTTTTCCCTTGTAAAGTTGAGAATTGTAAGGTAAGTTTCTTAAAAAGGAAAATTATTTTAGACACTATTTATTCTCTCTCAATTATTAAAAAAAAAATCATTTTAGAAATTTGAGTATGATTTATTTTAAACTAATTTAATACCAACTTTCAGCAATAATTTATTTTATGTTTCCTATAGAAAATGTCCTAAAAATTATTTTAAGCTAATTTTTCATCAAAAAATTTAGTATATTTGAATCACTATTGTAGCAAGTATAAATTATTATCGAGATATATATTATCATTATTAGGATAGTTTAGGAGTATGTTACTAGCTCAATATTTCCATAGATGAAGAGTTCGAGTTCCACGTCTAATATGATTTAAAAAATATAAGTCACATATGAGCTCATCCTACTAATATAACTAAGCAAGTAATTGTTTGTAGTTTTCTCTTTTTTTTTATCAAGATATATCATCGTCATATTTTTGTTGAATTTAACACGGAGCTTGTTCATATTTCTGATTAGTTCATCTTTATATAATTCTTTAAGTTCAAAAGAAATTTATTATAATCAATCTAATTTAAGTTATCAAATTTTAATTTTTGATTATCGAATCAGAACTTATGGATTGAAATATACATTTTATATCATATTCAAAGAAAATGTAAAAGCGAAGAGGTTATCTATATCATAGTAATTTTAAATCTTCTTGGGGGAGTTTGATATTTTTCTAGAAAATGAAAATGGTAACGAAAGAGATTTATGAGTAACTTGTGTTTTTTATTAGTCACATTTGGTGTTGTGTGTTTGCTTGGATAACATATCGTCCTACTTTATCTTTCTTTTACGTGGCGACCAAGTAATAGCAACCTGCACTATTGTTAGGCCTGTATATTTGGCCCATAAAAAGAACTGGAAAATAACCAGAGCCTACTGACCCATTGAACACAAAATAAATAAGTCAATCAAATAGACAGGTTTAGAATCTTTAGACTTTTTTTTATTATAATAAGCGGTAGGTATACATAACACACGCACGCACTCGCACACTCTGATAGGATACATCTAATTCTATCTAAAAATCTCTCTAATATTTCTCTAAAATCATACTGAACGCGGGATTCGATCTTCTCAAGCCCTCACCTATGAAAAAAGAGCTAGTATCATAATCACTAAACTAACTTAGTTGTGATTTAGAATCTAATGGAGTCAAATTAGGATTGCAGATAGGTTGTGCCTGGGGTATTTTGAGCTCCATTATTATTTTAATATCAATAATTGAGAACTTTTTGTCGGATTAATAATTTGCATATACTGTGTTATTATGTCTATTTCCAACATGACATTTACAGTCACCATTCTTGACTGTAAAATTTTAAACGCACTGACAACAATAAACACAAAAAAAAACATATTTTACAAAAAAAAAATAGAATAAAATAAAAAATAACTCCAATACTCCCCCTTAAAGTCACATTCCATTCATCAAACATAGCCAACAAAAAAACATCAGAACATAAAACAACAAGTCTTCTAATTAAAAATTAAAATCAAAATCAAAATAAACAACAATAATAACCCCTACATAACAAACTCCCTCAACCCAACCCTCCTAATCCCTTACTGAACCCCAACCCAACCCTCTTACTGGCTGGTTTGGGTTCGGTCCCCGAATAAAACAAACCGTTTGAACACTTCTAAAAAACGCGTTAATCTCAATTTGATATGATTGAGTCTTGATCCGACCTCGTCCAATTCATTCGTCATTCAGGAGTGGAGTTTTATAGGGACTCGGGACTGGGGAGCATGTCATCTCAAGATTTTGACAGGACAATACATATCAATAATGTTTGTAGAAAAATTTGAAATACATGTATTTGTATGCATCACCTCCAAATTTTGTATTCTGTTATTCAGTAGAAAGAATTTTTTTTAACCCTCAGTAAATACAGTCGTGTTCCGGTTGCCACCATTATATAAAATAAAGAAAATAGTATGCATCGCCATTGTATAACTACACAATCAAAATAGTAATGTGATTGTCCCCTAGTTTTTCCTGGCCTATGTAAGAATCCAGTAGATTATAGGACATGCCATCATATCTTCATAAGCCAAAAAGATTTTAGCATTTAAGCAAGCCTCTGCCTAACAATCGTTCAGATTGATAAATAGTCCAGTACACACCACAAGGTCGCATTGATCTCACAAAATGTCTCCAGTTGTGCAGCCGTCGGCCTGAGTAACAACAAAGGTCAGTGTATTGCTCTGAATCCTGATTTAAACATACCAACCCCAATAGGTTATAATCTAATTACATTTAATATATACTACATAGTTTAATCTTATATTTCATATATAAACCGAAAGCTCTACAGGTCCTATAATTAGTAATCAGTGCCTTTTTGACTCAGGTGTTCTGCAAGAAGGAAAACGAGGCACTTTAATTGGAAAGGAAGAAAAGATATACATGGCATTGCCTTGGCGTCTCCCAAGGCTACCACCGAATCTAGATGGAGTTACAAACAAAAATTAAGTTCTATCAGGCTTGTAATATTTACTCATAAGGCATCATTTACAGATGTTATTGGAACAAGAGATTGTAATTATAAATATAACATCAAGTAAGAAATAATATGTAGAAAATAAATTTCAACACAAAATCAGAAATCAAGACAAGAATTGATAAATCAAATCAAATATCTAATTTATTTTGTTTACAAAAAATTATCTCTATTTTGTTATGCATCTCGCCCCCATAAGATTAGATCTTGATTCAGGCTTTGATCACAATAATTCAGACTTAAAATTCATTTCCTGTTTGAGGTGTGACATGGTTGTGTGGCTGATTTCTCCATTTCAAATGAAGAGAATAAGAGGTTGATTTGATAGTATTATACACCCATGTATATGAACAAATAAGTCTGCTTGGTATTCAATTGTTTCTTTGATGTACATCAAGCTAACAGCATAAAATAGATATTTTATACATCTAGGTTACACATACTCACTGATCCGATCAAAAATCGCAAAAATTGATCGTCGAATCCACACATTCCACCTCTTCATGCGAGTCTGGTAATACTCTTCTAAATTATGACAAATGTTCTTCAAATAAAAACTACCCCTATAATCAAAGGCTATCCCTTCACTAATTTTCATGAAAAGATCCACCACCTCTTCTTCGCTTCGTAAATCATGCTCAATAATTCCTTTACTTACTAGTAGAGCTACATCTTTTGTGTTTTGAATGAGCTGAGACATGAAAATGATATATGCAGTAATATCATTTCCCAATTTATGAGTCGTTTGTTCTAACGCAGTGAGATTCTGCAATAGAGAAGGGGTATTCTCATCTATTCGTAGATGGGGAATTTCCAGCATGTTGTTTGTAAATCTCACATCCAGGAGAGAATGAGGGTTGTTTTCTTCGAATTCTGTTTTTGTGAACTTCACTCCTGCATTATGATACTGCACCGCGTTGCGCCAAAAAATTGTGTTTTGACAACCTTGATAGACTTTCGATGAATCGTTATTTCTATTAGGCCTTAGGTACATGTGGCATAGGTGGAGCAGATGATGAAAATATCTTGGTCTACTTGTTTCCTTGATAGCTTTTGGATAATGACACAATATTTGCTCGACAAATTGTGCAATCTTGTTAGATAGCGAAGAACTTGTGTTTTCTTCACTGTTAAAGAGCTCATATATAATCTTTAAAACAAGAAACGGGATCTGATTTTCTACAAGAAAAAGGTCTTGAGCAACAAAAAAGTGTTGTTGAAAATCGCCTAAATCTTGATATTCATGGGTGAACTGATCTACCGCATATGTAGAAACAAGAATGAAGCATCCATCAAGCAAGAGCATATTTAGGAACTCATCGCTTTCCATTTTGATTTCTTCGTTGTAATAGTTTCTTACAATATGTTCTACTTTTCTTAAGGCTTTGATATAATCCGGAAGTTTTTTGTTATTGTTGTGTCTCAATATGTACTGCATTGAACTCCATTTCCTTTCGTTCATGGCATGTAGCTTTTGTTTTCCATGGTGATACGGCCCGATGGATACACAAGAGGGCTCATAAACATTCTCACCAATACATTTCCTAATTTTGTGAATGGAATTGAAGTTATTACTGGCAATGGCAACATCATCAAATGAGTATTCTATTTCTATGCTTTCGCTTTTCAAAAAATTCTCTAAAGCTTCGATGTCAATTATCACAGATAAATTGCCTTCATCTCTAGTCATCATTTCAGAATCTTAATAATAGCTAAATATAATGCAACGAACTGAATTGATATGAAACTGCTGCTCTGCAATTTAAAATTCAGATTCGGACAAAAATAAGATAAATCGTAAGTTGGAAAAATAAATAAAAGAAAATTAGTTTGTAATTCCGTACCTTGTAATTTATATTTCTTAGTATTGTGTGTGGGCTGATGGAATTTAATTAGCTCTTTCCCACCCAATGCGATCTTAAATCAATTCGGGTGGAGCAGCGTTAATTTGTTTTTAACGATGTATTCTTGTTTTACTTTATTTGGGCAATTGCAGTTTAGTATGACATGTTGTGATTTCAGTTACTTTCTAATGGAAGTAATATACTTAATCGAAGTACCTAAAAATAGCATGTGATGAATTGTCAAGTAGCATAAATTAAATTTATAACATGGCAAACCTTATTTTAACTTGTCAATCATTAACTCACAGTGTAGGTTATGATTTCACTATGGAACCTAATTGTACAATGCCTCCATAAAAAAATGTCCCCATCTTTGTACTGCACTTTTTTATTACACGTAATAATTGAGGGCCTCTAACACTTCAACATAGGTACAAAAGATTATTCGAAATGACAAACTTGAATTTTTATTTCAGGTTATTATACTCGAAACATAAAGTCAGATTAGATTTTGGTAATCTTAGGATTTTGAGTGCTATGTTACATATTGCAGGTTAAGTTTCAGGCCATTTAGGCACATTCTTTGTGTTTTTACAATGTAGTACTATAAATAATTGCAAAATTTTGAACACACGGACACAAACATAAAAGAACGTACCATATTTTACAAAACACCAAACTACCCTCTTCCGGCCCCCCCTTAGAAAGTCACATCCACATTTCAAATCAATCAAACACATCCAAGAAAAACTAAAAATTAAAAACACAACATCGAACAACAAGTCCTCTAATAAAAATCAAAATAAACAACAATAATAACCCTACATAATAAAGAAACCCCTAAACCCCCAACCAACCATCCAACCAACCATATTTTACAAAACCCACCAAACCAACCCCTCTTAACGAAACTTCGGCCTCTTACTACTCGGCCCTCCCTTACTAAACCCTCCTCCTCCACCCCCACTCTTCCTAAACCCTCCACTTCCCCCTCCTTTCTTCACCCCGCTAAAACTCGCGCTCTTCTTTCCTCCCCCCATCTTCCTCCTCCGTCTCTCCTCCTCGCTATCGCTCTCATCGCCCTGCTCTCTATCCGCGTTGCTCGCTTCTCTCTCCAACTCCTCCCACGTCTTGCCTTTCTCCTCCTCGCTATCTCCCTCCTCGTCGTCCTCATCCTCATCTTCACTTTCAACCAAGGATTCAGAGTCTGATTCCTCAGACTCTGATTCCGACTCCTCGTTCTCTACGTCGGACGGCTCGTATCCTTTGTCGGATTCTTCCTCGTCGGTTTCGCTGTCGCTCGCGTCCATGTTGAGGAACTCCCATCCGCCGTCTTCGATGAACTTTTCCGGGTCTTCTATGATGGTTTTTAAGATCGGACGCCAATTAAGATTTAATCTTGATTCGTAGTATTTGATGTCGGTCGTGTCGAGCCATTCTTTGATCGCGTCTAAGGAGGAAGAAGGGATTGAATCGATTCTCAACACGTCCTTTTTGAAGTCTTTGAAAACTATGGCCATGTCGAAGTTCTTTTGGCCGAACCCGACTCTTTCTAGGTTTACGATTTCGATTTCGCTTAGGGTTACGACTAAGAAGGGGGTTTCGACGAGTTCTACCAAGCACGTGGAGGTTGGGATTATGAAGGCCGAGGCTTTGTAGGGCACTCCGTGAAACCCTAATTCTCTCAAGGGATTGTCAAACTCCAAATCGAGGCCTCTAAATTGGGGTTGTTGGTTCCAATGCTCATGGACCGCACTTACAAATTTCTGAAACTCCATGTTGATTCGATTCTTTCTCTCTCTCTCTCTTTGCTCCTCTTCAATTTCATCCGGATCCAAAGCACTCCTCCTTCCCCCACCTAGGGTTTGCACCACATCCATCACCTCCACATAAAATTGCACATCCTTAGTCTTTTTCGTCCCTGCCATAATATGATTATGCAAATGAAAATGCAACATGGTAATCATCTCCTTTTCGGCCGGTTGGAAAAACGCGTGCTTGATATTATTATACATTATATCCACTTTCTCATCCGATCTAGACGTCGAATACCTAAACCCATTAACATGAGCCTCTAAAGTTCCGGGTAATTTACGGCCTCTGCCACCGAAAGAAGGCCGGATCCAGAGATCTTGGAGTCGCATGCCCCTCACCTTGTTCTGTGGGAACAGCTGGAGCCTCTCCTGAGTGACAAGTGTCGCCCTCTCGGCCCGCTCGGACTCTCGGCTCGCCACCTGGCGCCTTAGGGTTTTGATTTGCTGGACCACTTCTGAGCTGTGGCGCGGGTCTTTTGAGCGGAATGTGATTTCTTTTAGGTAGATTGCACCTTGGAATTTTAAGGTGTTGCTGTCGTGAGGATTGAAGGCCGTGCCTGTTATTTAAGGGAAATTATGCTTAGTATGAATTTAGTATGAGTAATTTAACTAATTAGTTGAGTATTTAACAGACGGAAATGAAAAAGAAAAAAAAAACTGATAATGAAATGTTGTGAATGTCGAGGTTCAGTGTGCAAAAATGCACCTTAAATAAGTGGATAAATAAAAAGAACAAAAAAGAAAACTGGTAGCAATATACTGTAATTTAAATGAAAAAGGGGAAAATATATATTAAAAAGGAGCCATAAGAGTATACTATCAGTACTATAGTATAAAGCAAAACAGTAATCTTCCGAACATAAGAGAACTTCATAATGATGTACCGTAAAACTAAAGCTCAAACATTCAAAACGGCACCATAAACAAACAGATAACAAAAGAAGAAGAAAAACATATTAAAAACAAACAGTTAAAAGAACCCAATTTAATAACACCTGGCACATTGAATATGATCCCAATATACAAGTCCGATTATCCTGATGGCTGCTCACACTTTTAACAATACCTGGCACATTGAATATGCTTCCGTAAATAGGTAATAAAACCGCCCCATTCTTCCCACCCACTTGAATAATCATTTATTCTTTTGTACAGTGAAGAGCGTGACCAGCCATCAGGACAATCGGACGTGTACCATTCAAATCATATTCAGCGCGCCAGGTATATAAATAATATATATAACATTGTTCTATTTAATGATATAAATAGTAAATAATAACTATATATAATGCAAAAAGTAATAATTACATAAATAATATATATATATATATATATATATATATATATATATATATGTGCCAGGTATTATATTATATATTCACGGAAGGGAACAGATTTCAAAACAAACAATTAAAAAACAAACACTAAAAAAACAATTAAAAAACTAATATATATATATATATATATATTTTTAAGTAATACCTGGCACATTGAAGATAATCCTGATAGTGCAGGTGCGATTGTCCTGATGGTTGCTGACGGTTTTGACGGTGGAGATGTGAAACGGAACCATGCTGCCGTAAATGGGCAGCAAGACCGCCTCGTTCTTCCCGTCCACCTGAATCGCCAGCTCCCTCGAGAACGGCATGTCGTTAGGGGATTTGTACGCCGTCAGCTCGCTGGATGACCTTGCCTGTCCCCTCGAATCACCTGATATGCATAAAAAATTATTATTATTATTATTATTATTATTATTATTATTATTATTATTATTATTATTTATGGTTAGAAGAATATGAGTGGTGTTGAATAGGAATAATTTCAAATGTACCTCTACAAAACAAAACAAAAAATATGATGTACGTCCTTGTAAAACAAGAAATGATATCTTAGACTTATATATAATGTCAATAATAATAACTATATAAATAACATATATGTAAAAAGTAATATATATATATATATATATATATATATATATATATATATATATATATATATATATATGGGAGTAAAAACATACGTATGTTTTTGGGGTGAAAAAAATACGCCCCAAAAATATACGTATATCATCAAAAATTCAAATTTCAACCGTACGGATGGAATATATATGCTTTGAATATGTTGTAGATTAATTTTCACAAGAATCAAAATATTATATCATTGCCATCATATATCATCAAAATATGCAGCACTATTCAAAACATATATCGGAATAATAGTTTGATGATACATGATGGCAATGATAAATTATTCTAATTCCTGTGAAAATTAATCCACAACATATTCATAACATATATATTACATCCGTACGGTTGAAATTTGAATTTTTACTTTTTATAACCACTTTACGGGTATTTAAAAAAAACGTATGTTGCAACATACGTATGTTTTTTAGCATTTCCCTATATATATATATATATATATATATATATATATATATATATATATATATATATATATATATATATATATATATATGATCATTGTAAACAAGTCTTGGTGTAACTAATAATAATTATTAATCATAAACATTTAAATAACAAGGAATGATATCCTATACAATATAAACAATAACAACACCAACCTGATCCGTTTCCACCACCAGCCAATCTCCTCGCCGTCTCCTCGTTCTTCTGCCTCGCCAGCTCAGCCTGATGCTGCCTCCTCAATTCCTCCTTCGACATCTCATGATTATCGCTCCTCAATGTCGCCTTACTTCTCTCTCCTCCTTCCGACCCGTTTGCCTCTCCTCCGACCCGTTTCGGCCTCGTTTCTCTCTCTCTCACCTCCTCCTCTTCATTAAACGAGTACGTCACGTCCTTCACGGCCTTGGAACACGGGCCGGTCGTGATTTCCGTGCCCGTTTCGGTGACGATTACCGTGTCGGCTAAGAGAAGGGAATATTTCTCGGTTTTAGGGTTTTTGGTTTCCGCTGAGAGGTTTTGGAACCCTAGCGAGACGTTGAATACCATTCCGGATTTGATTATTTTCTCGGATTTTAGGTTTAGGTTTAGGCCGGATTCGCGGAATTCGAGCCCGGTTCCGGTCCCGGCCGATTTGGTTAGGTTTGGTAGTAATTCGGGCGCTTCTTTCTGGACGAGATTCACGGCCGCCTCGTAAACCGTGCTGAGTTTTTTACCGGGTTTTATCGCATTAATCGCGGCTTCATGAGCCTTTAATAAAGTTTCGTAAGCTTTTAATTGAGGGGGTAAACCGTCCATGATGAAAGATCTCGCGACGTTTGTGCAATAGCTATTGTATCTCGATCCAATTGCACAAATTATCACACTAGTTGAATCGTAGTATAAATTATCTTCATTGCTCTGAGCGCTCGGTCTCAAATCGAATTTTCCCCCGCTTTGGAAAATTGGTGGGTAGCAAATATCGACATTTTCCGATTTTAATTTCACTTTTACTTTGAGAGGATCCTGAATTGCTTTTTCAGTCAGATCCATTAAAACCGAGTGAGAAACTTTTTTCTCTTCGTCTATTATGTTCTCCAATTTGGGCACCACAAAGTTTCTCATTACAGATGTGGTTAAATAAGCTGCTTTTTTAACGCAGGTTAATTCCGTAGAATCTTTGACAGATAGAATTTCAGAGATTCCGGCGCTGATGTCAGCGAGCTGACACGCGGATCCCGCGAGCTTCTCGCTCCAGGTTTCTAGAAGCTTCCCTTCTGGTGCTTCTTTGGAAACGTGCCCAATTATAGGGTTTTCATTTTTGGACTTGATTAGGTTTAATATTTCGTCCATTTGGGACGTTCCATCGTCATTTTTGGACTTTACGTGAATAATTAATTCGGCTGAAACAGCTTCTTTCGTGATTTTTTTCAAAGGGTCAAGAAGGCTTGCCTTTTTAGGGCTGCAGATGAAATGGATGGAATTTTGCGTAAATACCATTATTGTTTCCGGAAATTCATAACCTAGAAGCCAGATATTCATCGCCGAGGATTTCAGGTAGCGTAAATCTTCGGAAGATGGAGGGGTAGAAATGGAAATTGCGTCTGAGTTGGCCCACAGCTCGGATTTCTTGCTCTGCCAGCTGGCGTAAAATGATTGGAGGTGGTTTTTGAAGCTTTCTAGGTTTATCTGATACGGGGTGCTGGATCCGGATGGACCCGGTTTGGAGGATCCGTTCTGAGCCATTGCTGAAATGAAAAAAATAAAACTAGGGTTAGGGTTTTATTTGAGAGAACAAGAAGATGCAGAATGATGAAATTCTTTTGCTTTCAACTCAGACTAAAGAAGAAATTAGGCTCAGATACTTCCAAAACTTGTTTATTTGAAATATCTGACTGAACAATTTTTAATTTTAATTTTTTTCAACTTTTTTTTACTCATAAAATATATGAAATTGAACAAAAATCATAACATTTCAATAAACAAACTTAAAATCATGCAAATCTCAAAGAAAAAAAATCCATTCTTTAAAACAAAGTAAGCAGCAGAAAAATGAAAAACACTCATTTTCATATAACAAAACCTGAAATCAACTCAAACTAAAGAAGAAATTAGCCTCAAATAGTTCCAAAACTTGTTTATTTGAAATATCTGACTGAACAATTTTTTATTTTAATTTTTTTGTTCAACTTTTTTACTCATAAAATATATGAAATTGAACAAAAATCATAACATTTCAATAAACAAACTTAAAATCAAGCAAATCTCAAAGAAAAAAATCCATTCTGTAAAACAAAGCAAGCAGCAGGAAAATGAAAAAACAGTCATTTTCATATAACAAAACCTGAAATCAACTCAAACTAAAGAAGAAATTAGCCTCAAATAGTTCCAAAACTTGTTTATTTGAAATATCTGACTGAACAATTTTTAATTTTAATTTTTTTGTTCAACTTTTTACCTGTTTAATTTATGAAATTGAACAAAAATCATAATATTTCGATAAACAAACTTAAAATCAAAGAAAACAATCCATTCCGTAAACCAAAGCAAGCATCAGAAAAACGAAAAACACTCATTCCGTATATCAAAACCTCAAATCAACCCCTTTCTTACTTCAGATCTCAAAACGAACCCCAAAATCAGCTCAGACCAACTAAACCAACTGCAAACAACAACAAAATCGACTCAATCAAAGAACTCGCCTTTCTCCCCTCTTTTCCCCTCTTCTCCCCTCTTCTCACTTCCTCTCGATAAATGAAACCCTAGAAACCCTAATTCCCGACCCCCTTTATACAAAAATCCGCCGCCACTCATCAACCCACCGCCTTACACAAAACCCATCCCAACCACCAAAACTCAATCCAACCACTCAAAAAAAAACAAAAAAACTCAAAAACTTACTCCAGCCCTACAAAAACGAACTCAACACGAAATCAGATCTGGGTCCTTTGACACAACGCTTACCTCCCAATCCGCCGGCGGTGGAAACCCCCCCGCAAACCCTAGCTAGGGTGGAGAGCGAGAGGATGAATCGCCAGAGAGAGCGAGAGGGGGAGGAAGAGGGAAAGAGCGGTAAACTCGAAAATGGAAGCGCGCAGAGGGAAATGTTGGAAAACAAAAGAAAAGAAAACCCTAGTTATAAAGCCTTCTGAGTTTATGATGGTTCGGACAGGTAGCATTTAATGCGTGCGCCGGATGTGATATTATTTTTGTTAGTACTTAAAGTAGTGTTGCTGAGGAAAAAAAATGAAAGATGATGATGCAACTTAGAGGTAGCATTTAATGCGTGCACCGGATGGGATATTATTTTTGTTAGTAGTGCTGCTGAGGAAAAGAAATGAAAGATGATGATGCAACAATAGTACGTTTTCAGCTTACGTGTTTGACAACAAGTAGTGAAAGAAAAAATTATCATGATGCGGTAAACGAAATATAAAATTAAGTAAACAGTATATAAAATTCATTTGTTTTATAATAAAATAATATGTACGTGAAACGATGAAAATATTATATAAAAATACTCTAATTTTTCAATTAAGTAAACGGTATATAAAATTCATTTTTTTTTATTCTAATGCATGCACAATACTCTAATTTTTCAATTTACTTTTCAACCTTAAGGTGATAGATGTATATCACAAGGATGATATTGTGAAATTATTGGTGTGTGTAAACAGTTCGAGATAGGGGTTATATCATATTCGTAATCTTATTTTGTTTTCGGATACAAAATCGATTCATATATTATATTACCGGTGAATATTCAAATATAGATGTACTTTCTTTCAAATATATATTTAACTATAAACAGCAAAAAAATGACAAAATCATAACATGTTTTGAAATAATAATAAAGAAAATTTTGTGGATATGGATAAATATATGTATCTATATTCAAAATTGACAAAACAGTCAAATATTTGAATATGTATTTGTATACATCTCAATATGTGTATCCAATGTAGAGTGAAATATTCGAAAATAGATAGATACATATTACAAATTATCCGGATATATATATTATCCATATTAGAAAGTCAAATCCATTACCGCATTCATATTCGTGTGTGTATATATATATATATATATATATATATATATATATTTTATTCGAATACGGATATTTTGCGGAATAAGGATTGATCAGATATTATCCGACTTATTTACACTCCTGGGAAATTATGGTGTAAACAGTTCGGATAGTGGTTATATCATATTAGTCTAATTCATATTATTTTTTCGGATACGAATATAAATATTGATCCATACACATATTAAATTTAGATATATTATCGGATATGAATACGAATAAGATTTAGTTTCATACAGATATTCAAATGTACATGGGGTTAACAATTAAACATAGTAAAATCATAACAAAAACAAAACAACAAAGATAATTTTGAAGAATATAGATAAATTATTTGTATTCATAGCCGAAAATAACAAAAGGATCTGAATCTGTATTCATATCCAAAAACAGATTCCGGATAATAGATTATCTGAATATATGTATCTGTTTAGATATTATCCATATTCAAAAGTTAAATTCATTAACGTATTTGTGTCTGACCGAATACATATATCTTTTATTTGAATACAAATATTTTATGGAGGGTTGGCTCAGGGGGAGGCCCAGCAAGTCCGTGAGCTGGGGCAGCCGTTTCTTAATTTATACTTATAGATTATAGATAGTTGATCTTCATCAAATTAAATATGTTCTTAAGCTTAGTTTGTAGAATAGTCTGCTATGGAGTGGCATGAGAGCCTTGTAAAATTGAATTTTGTTGAATTTTTTTTTTCGATTTCTAGTGAATGTTGTTCCTTGTTATTTTCGTAGTTTTCTTGTTTTGAACGGAAGGATTTTTGGGAGAGAAGAGGGGGTGGTGATATGGGGAGGGATCTATTATGGTATATTACCGTGATGTTTCAAAGAAAACATAGTACGTAGAATGAGATGGCCACAATAAACTTAATTTTATTAAT
Source organism: Juncus inflexus (assembly GCA_024447665.1). Taxonomy (NCBI): domain Eukaryota; kingdom Viridiplantae; phylum Streptophyta; class Magnoliopsida; order Poales; family Juncaceae; genus Juncus; species Juncus inflexus. The sequence continues at coordinate 6,769,776 of JAJHPC010000020.1, read as the reverse complement.
ATGGCTAGTATTTATTGTTCTCTACTTCCATTTTCTACTTACTTCTACTAAAACATATCAGTTTTTTCTAGTAGTGTGAAATGTCTAGATCCACTGGCTATTAAGTAATTGGTAAAAATATTGTAAAAACATATAACATAATGATTAATTGGTTTTGTACATATGGGTCCTTGCACAATAAAATACAATAAAATCAATAATAAATATCATAAAACACCTACCGAATTTGAAAATATTATTCAATTTTTTTTAACACTACTTTACATAATTATGTTTTGTTGTTATTTTTCATGACAGTTTTTTTTTTTTTTTTGAGGGCAACAATTGTTGCTTGTTACATATTTAATTAAGCAAAGAAAAATATGTCAATAAAGATTTAAACCCATAACATCTTACTCCACAAGCATTATACTCTACCAATTAGGGTAGAGGCTATCGGCTTTTCATGACAAAATTATGTAATTTATAAGTTAATTTCAATAAATATTCAAAAAAACTTTGACATGACTTGATGAATTTAATTCATATCACTAAAAGAATATTTTTATAAATAAAAATATCAATAATCTTTACTGAATAAAAAAATTGATTTAGCATATTATTTTCTCACATCACCAAAATAAAAGATTGACATGAGAGTCTGAAAAATCCCACATAAATCTTTGCTCAAACATAAGTTAAAATTATATTATAAATTAAATTTATATTTTATTTTTTATTGCAATTTTTATTATGGGGCAACATCTCAAATAATATTTTATGGCCGTTAATATCTCGGACTGTGACAACCAAAATGCCAGTGCCGGCCCTAATTTTGTGGATACAAATACGGTGAGATTAGATATTAAGCACATTTACGCTCCTATTCTCAAATTTTTTTTTTATTGAATAGAGAGGATTTTTTGTTCCACTTCTATTTTTTGTGCCAATTGAAATTAAACCCACAACCTATGATTTGTCCCTATTCCCAATTTTGCACTTAACCACTAGGCATGAGTTCATTTGCCCTTATTCCCAATTTTTCCATAACTCAACTGTTTAAATGTCAATATATTCAAAATTCACATTTTTTCAACTGATTAATGCAATGCAGAGCTTATTTATAATTACTTAAGAATTTCCCAAGGCAAAGCTCAAAATTCTCTCTTGATTAAATTACCAAACAAGGCATGAACTGAACTATTGAAGTACTCGTCCAGCAATTATTTGTTAATTAGTAGTTTTACAGGGGTAAACCACAAAAAGTTTACTCGATAAAAGCAAAGGTGAAAGGATTAACAAAACATGTACTATTCTGCAATTTTGCCACCCGAGCCCCAACTCGTCTCTCTTTCTCTCGACTGGAAATGGAATCATCAAATTCAGCCAATGATTCTGGTGAGCTCGATTTCTCTTTAATTATTCTTCAAATTCGACAAATTCTTCTCCTTTTCCGTCAATTTGTTCGTTCTTTTGCTGATTTTCTTATTGAGGGGGCAGTACTACTGCTCGATAACTCATTCAAACAAAAAATGGAGAAAAAAGAGAAAAAAATAAACAAATTTGGAACTAAAAGAATATGGAAAATTGAAGGAACCCCAATTAAACTAAAATAAACAAATGAATGAAAATCATGAAAATAAGGAGGGATTTCTGAATTACTGGTACAGTAATGATTAATGAACTGTACAACACTGGTATTCAGGCACTGAAACTTTGTTTTCATGTAATTTTACGATAATAAGCATGAGAATTAATTTATTTTTTTTTCCCTTTGCTGTTTTTGTAGAAACAAAAACAAGAGTAGAGGAAGCATGGAAGAAAATGAATATGGGTCTGCCCGCTAAGATGGCCAAACCCGTTATGAATAAACTTACTTCAAGTTCAGTTAATAAACCAAAGACTAACAAATCTACGCCTGTAAGTCTCCAATTATTCAGTTTTACTTAATTTTAACATCTCACAAGTCATTCCTTTTTTGCTGTTCTTTGTTAAATTTGTTGTTGGTTTAGTTGGTATTTAATTGTAAAATGGAGGTGGATTAGGGCATATTGGGTTAAAATGAGACTTAATGGGGTAATTATACGCATAATTGAAGGTTAATTGAAGCATAATTAGTTTTACAATTGGGGCGTAATTGCAACATTGAGTCTTAATTTGGAACTAATTGTGTCTTAATTACAATTTCCCCCTTTTTTTGTTCTGTAGTCTGAATTAATTGTTTAATTGATTGATTGGACCAGATAGAGTTGATTTGAGTCTGAATTGAGGCATAGTTTCACTATTTACCGTTAATTGAAGGACAATTATATTTATTATTTTTCATTACAAAATTATTGTGTAGGATTGGATGGTTTCTCTTGGCCTCGCACCGAAAAAATCACCAACAAATCAAAATCAAAATCAAGAGGAAAAAAAGAAAAACACAGAAAGTTGCGATTCACAAAAAGAAATGGGTGAAGATGCAAAAAGGCTCGCAGCAGCTGCAATTGCAGCAGTTAGAGCGTCAAGTTCTGGTACAGCTGGCAATGGCAAAGTCGAAGTATGTTCAAATTTCAAAATTCAATTTTCAAATTTCAAATTTCAAATTTCAAATTATTGTTTTTGTTTTCCAGTTCTTTTTATTTTTCAAGATTGGAATCTTAAAAAACTGAAGATGAACAATCATAGATTCATACTTGCATTTAGTTAATTATTTATTTCAAAAGCATTACTGGTGAGGTACTGCCCGGATTTTCAATTTCTGTTTTTAAATTTTCAATATTTCAATTGTTTTGAGTTTATGTACTTGTTCCTTCATTATTTTTAATTATAATGTAATTTTTATATTGTTTTATTACTGCTACTTAATTTAATTCGTGTGCTTATTATTATTTGCTTTTGAATTTTCTTCAGCTTTTTTCAATAGCTTTTTTTGATATTTTGACCCTTAACCTTAATTAATTGCAGATAAATAACCTTAAATCCATTTATTTGTTTTAATTAACCGATCAATTAATAAATAAATAAATTTATTTATTTTATAGATATCAGAAATGCGTGATTTTGCGGGAGAAGAAATCCAAGTGAAAAAACTAGTCGACTCCAATTCCAAAGAAGCCGAAGAGGAAAAGTCAAAGTCAACAACTCCATTAGACAACATTTTGGAGCAAATAAAAAAGAAGCAAAAATTGAGCGTTTTGGACAAGACTAAAAAAGATTGGGGCGAGTATAAAGAGGAGAATAAAGGAGTTGAAGAAGAGTTGGATAAGTATAAAAAGAGCGCGAATCAGTATTTGGATAAGGTTTCGTTTTTGCAAAGGGCGGATTACAGAGAGTTTGAGAGGGAGAGAGATGTGAGGTTGGCTTTGCAAGCAAAAAGAAAGCTTGAGTCGAGAGAGGATTGAGTGAATTTTTTAGGGTTTCTTGTTTGTTTGTTTCTTGGATTTGGTTGTATTGTGCTGGATTAATGTGTGACTTAAAGTTTTTAGGGTAGTGTGTATTTTTGATTATTTGACTTTGTTGGTCGACTTTATGCGCATTGTTCTATATATCAGTTTTTTTGTTATAGTTTTAGGCCGTTTTGTTTTGATATGATACTATCATGCTAGTCTCAGACACGTGTTAACTCTTAATTATTAATATTATAGTTAATTATATAAGGGCTAGATTTGTTTTATATTTTTTCTATTTTTAATAAATAATAGATAATTTTTATTTATATATTAATCTTTTTTATTTTAAAATGATAAAAATATGTAAAATTGTTATACAACATGTATATTTATATATGTTGTTCAAACTGATATTGAAAATTATTAAATGAGACTATTATGTCCATTGCATAACTTTGCAAGTGCTAATATGATCGGATATATATTATGATCTTACATGATAAGATCTATGTACATTATAATGTCTTAATCTTGTTTTATTAATTTTATATTTATTGCCATATGTGTTAAGAATTTATGTTCTCACATTAGAAAATCTGATCGGATACGGAAAATATAAGTATCCCGTAAAATATTATGACAAGACACGCGGCATTTCTGATATATTTGAGGGAGCCAGAGCCCCCTGTAGTCCGTATAAACCTCAGCTCCTGTACACAAATATATGGAAAATGGATGGAGGGGAGTAAAAAAACTCATTTCAGTATAGAGGGGTTTTTGAAGAATATAACAAGTTGAGATATTTTTGATGAAATTCAGAAAAGTTAAGGTGTTTTTTTGAAAAAAATTCCTTTAAAGTAACGCCTATTTTTTTACTAAAATTCAGAAAAAAAAATGTTTTAATTAAGATTGTTTGATAACAACTAATAAGTGAGATGGCAGAAAAGCGAAAATGGAATGAGTTTGTTCTTAAGAACAAAATACTCTTCATTATTTTTTTCTATGTTGCACGGATAAGGGATTGTATTTTCTTAAATGTTAATAAATCATAAATATTTAAAATAACAATAGATACACACTAACAGAAACAATATGTAATCAACACAATAATAATATGTTATATTATTTATGATATTTATTAATATTAAAACGATGCATGTGTTATGTCGGAAACAAAGGAAAATAAAAACACAAAGAAGTCAGATAAGATGTCATAAATTTGTAAATTTCTTTGAAGTTATTAAATAAAAGGAAAGACAGATTTGTCCGAGTACTCTACATAAGCCGCGTCTCGTAGATCTAAGTGTTATGTTGACGGCATTTTTTTTTGTTCTTAAGATTTGTGCGTTACATTCGATTCGTAACACCCAAAAATCAGAGATCCAACATGCGTCCCATTGTTTTTTCTGTTGTTGATGGACCATTTTAGGCTGTGTCCCAGAGTTAGAATTTTATTGATAATCTTCATGAATCAAAAACATAATTTTTGTGAATATTTTGAAGAACACAAAACAGTTTTATAGATTTTTTTTCCCAAAAAAAATTCTTAGAAGCAAATTGTCTTTTAAGCCTGCCCCTATAGTGTTAAAATTAATAATCACACGGTTAATTTTATTCTTGGCCAAAATACGCCCTCTTGTTTCAATATTCAATTTTAGTAACTACGTTGTATTTTTGAAATGTTAATAAATCATAAGTATTTGAAATAATAATTGACACATAACAGAACCAACAATATATAATCAACACAATAATAATATGATAGATTATTATGATATTTTTAATACTAAAGACGCATGAACATTTGAAATAATAATCACTATATACTTAATAAAACAAGTAATAATAATATATTAATTTATGTATTAATAAATATTAAATTGTATTAATTATAAAAAAATACCCTTTAATTTATTAAAGGGGTCCTTCGGGTTAGGTCACTGTACGATCTAGAGTTCTTGCTCCACAGGACAGTATCCGTTAGGAGGGCAAGCTCTGCATGTGACGTACCAACTGCCAAATTACAACAGGGCACGGTGAAATCCATTAAACATACAGGACCACCTCGGGACGACCAACATGCAAAGGAATGCGTATATAAATGGTTATTGGGAAGTCTAAATTTGGAGAGTGGGACTAAAGATTGGTTTGTCTGAAACCGGCAAAAGATTATAGCTTTGTTTATATTATACTTCTTAAAAAATAGAAGTTCTAAAAATGACAATTGTCAAGCCTAATAAAATATATCAAAAACATTATTGTGGACAAAAAATCTTCACTTTTTCAGGAAAAAATTTGTCGAAAAAATATTTTTCTCAAAAAGCGTTTTTTGGAAATAATATATTTCAAAAATATCATTAAGAACAATTCAGAAAGTATTTTTAACAAAAATAAATTTCAAAAAGTGTTTTTAAGAAAAATATTTTTAAAATAGTATGGTTAACAAAATTATTTTTCAACAAATATTATTTTTCTTACAAAGCTATTTTTGAAGAAATTTTTAAAGATTTTTTTAAAATTTGATATTTGTTTTGACTTTTTTTCAAAATATATTTTTTTAGAATTTTTTATATTAAGTAATGTTTTTAGAATATTATCATAAGGGCATAAAATTAGAATTCAAAAAATTTAACATATTGTTAGATGAAAAAAGTAGATTGAGGGATTTTTATGGTAATGAAATGTTGATCATATGAGTTTTTTTGAAAATTTGAAAACTCAGGAAGTTTTTTGTAATATTCAGGATATTAAAGGGTTTTTTGAAAATTTCCCTAATTTAGAGAGAGGTTATAATTTCATAAAATATATTAAATAAAGGAAAGAAGAATCTGAAATGTCTAAAAAATTTTTTTTTGCTACAATAATTATAGTAATAAATCTAGTAGTAAATTATATGTTGGCATATGTAAAAATAATTAAAATATTATGTTATTATAATGTAAATTTTAATAGGTTATTAAATATATAATATTTATTTTTTATTTACATACAAATTAATATGTGTTTGTATGGTGGCAACTTTTATGAATAGTAGATGAAGGAGCTACTATTGTTTTACGGCAGTAGCGTGATTACGAAAATTGGAAACAAGGAAAAATAAAAACACAAAGAAATCAGATAAGATGTCATAAATTTGTAAATTTCTTTGAAGTTATAAAATAAGAGGAAAGATAGATTTGTCCGAGTACTCTACATAAGCCGCGTCTCGTAGATCTAAGTGTTATGTTCACGGCATTTTCGTTTGTTCTTAAGATTTGTGCGTTACATTCGATTCGTAACACCCAAAAATTAGAGATCCAACATGCGTCCCATTATTTTTTCTGTTGTTGATGGATCATTTTAGGTTGTGTTCTAGAGTTAGAACTTTATTGATTATCTTCATGAATCAAAAACATAACTTTTGTGAATATTTTGAAGAACACAAAACAGTTTTATAGATTTTTTTTTCCCAAAAAAATTCTTAGAAGCAAATTGTCTTTTAAGGCTCCCCCCATAGTGTTAAAATTAACAATCACATGGTTAATTTTATTCTTGGCCAAAATACGCCCTCTTGTTTCAATATTCAATTTTAATAACTACGTTGTATTTTTGAAATGTTAATAAATCATAAGTATTTGAAATAATAATTGGCACAAAACAGAACAAACAATATATAATCAACACAATAATAATATGATAGATTATTATGATATTTTTAATACTAAAAAGATGTATGAACATTTGAAATAATAATCACTATATACTTAATAAAACAAGTAATAATAATATATTAATTTATGTATTAATAAATATTAAATTGTATTAATTATAAAAAAAATACCCTTTAATATATTAAAGGGGTCCTTCGGGTTAGGTCACTGTACGATCTAGAGTTCTTGCTCCACAGGACAGTATCCGTTAGGAGGGCAAGCTCTGCATGTGACGTACCAACTGCCAAATTACAACGGGGCATGGTGAAACCCATTCAACATACAGGACCACCTCGGGACGATCAACTTACAAAGGAATGCGTATATAAATGGTTGTTGGGAAGTCTAAATTTGGAGGGTGGGACTAAAGATTGGTTTGTTTGAAACCGGCAAAAGGTTATAGCTTTGTTTATATTATAATTCTTAAAAAATAGAAGTTCTAAAAATGACAATTGTCAAGCCTAATAAAATATATAAAAAACCATATTGTGAACAAAAAATCTTCACTTTTTCAGGAAAAATTTTGTTGAAAAAATATTTTTCTCAAAAAGCATTTTTTGGAAATAATATATTTCAAAAATATCATTAAGAACAATTTAAAAATTATTTTTAAGAAAAATAAATTTCAAAAAGTGTTTTTAAGATTTTTTTTTTCAAATAGTATGGTTAAGAAGATTATTTTTCAACAAATATTATTTTTCTGACAAAGCTATTTTTGAAGAAATTTTTAAAGATTTCTTTTAAAATTTGATATTTGTTTTGACTTTTTTTCAAAAAATATTTTTTTTAGAATTTTTTTTATTAAGTAATGTTTTTGGAATATTATCATAAGGGCATAAAATTAGAATTTCAAAAAATTTAACATCTTGTTAGATGAAAAAAGTAGATGGAGGGATTTTTATGGTACTGAAATGTTGATCATATGAGTTTTTTTGAAAATTTGAAATCTCAGGAAGTTTTTTGTAATATTCAGGATATTAAAGGGTTTTTTGAAAATTTCCCTAATTTAGAGAGAGATTATAATTTCAGGAAATATATTAAATAAAGGAAAGAAGAATTTGAAATGTCTACAAAATTTATTTTTGGTACAATAATTATAGTAAGAAATCTAGTAGTAAATTATTTGTTGGCATATGTAAAAATAATTAAAATATTATATTATTATAATGTAAATTATAATAGGTTATTAAATATTATATATTTAGTTTTTATTTACATACAAATTAATATGTGTTTGTATCGTGGCAACTTTTATGAATAGTAGATGGAGATACTATTGTTTTTACGGCAGTAGCGTGATTACGAAAATTGGAAACAAAGGAAAATAAAAACACAAAGAAGTCAGAGAAGATGTCATAAATTTGTAAATTTCTTTGAAGTTATAAAATAAGAGGAAAGACAGATTTGTCCGAGTACTCTACATAAGCCGCTCGTAGATCTAAGTGTTATGTCGACGGCATTTTTTTCTTGTTCTTAAGATTTGTGCGTTACATTCGATTCATAACACGCAAAAATCAGAGATTCAACATGCATCCCATTATTTTTTCTGTTGTTGATGGATCATTTTAGGCTGTGTCCCAGAGTTAGAACTTTATTGATTATCTTCATGAATAAAAAACATAACTTTTATGAATATTTTGAAGAACACAAAACACTTTTATAGATTTTTTTTCCCAAAAAAATTCTTAGAAGCAAATTGTCTTTTAAGCCTCCCCCTATAGTGTTAAAATTAATAATCACACTGTTAGTTTTATTCTTGGCCAAAATACGCTCTTGTTTCAATATTCAATTTTAATAACTACGTTGTATTTTTGAAATGTTAATAAATCATAAGTATTTGAAATAATAATTGGCACATAACACAACGAACAATATATAATCAACACAATAATAATATGATAGATTATTGTGATATTTTAAATACTAAAAAAGATGCATGAACATTTGAAATAATAATCACTATATACTTAATAAAACAAGTAATAATAATATATTAATTTATGTATTAATAAATATTAAATTGTATTAATTATAAAAAAATACCCTTTAATTTATTAAAGGGGTCCTTCGGGTTAGGTCACTGTACGATCTAGAGTTCTTGCTCCACAGGACAGTATCCGTTAGGAGGGCAAGCTCTGCATGTGTGACGTACCAACTGCCAAATTACAATGGGGCACGGTGAAACCCATTCAACATACAGGACCACCTCGGGACGACCAACTTGCAAAGGAATGCGTATATAAATGGTTGTTGGGAAGTCTAAATTTGGAGGGTGGGACTAAAGATTGGTTTGTTTGAAACCGGCAAAAAGTTTTAGCTTTGTTTATATTATACTTATTAAAAAAATAGATGTTCTAAAAATGGCAATTGTCAAGCCTAATAAAATATATAAAAAACTATATTGTGAACAAAAAATATTCAACTTTTTCAGAAAAATATTTCTGGAAAAAATATTTTTCTCAAAAAGGGTTTTTTGAAAATAATATTTTTCAAAAAGTATCTTTAAGAAAAATTCAAAAAGCATTTTTAAGAAAAATATTTTTCGGAAAGTGTTTTTAAGAAAAAAATAAAATTTAAAAAGTATTGTTCAGAAAATTAGTTTTCAAAAAGTATTTTTAAGAAAAGTATTTTTCAGTTTTTCTTTTACAAAACTATTTTTGAAGAAATGTTTTCAAGGATTTTTTTTAAGAATTTAATAATATTTTTTAAGACTTTATTTCGAAATATGATTTTTTTTAGAAAATTTTCTTAAGTAATTTGTTTAGAATATTATAATAAGGGGGCGGAATTGGAATTTCAAAAATTTAACATATTATAATAAGGGGTTGAAAAAAAGTAGATGGATGATTTTTTTTTTGGTAAAGAAATGTTGATCATATGAGTTTTTTTGAAAATTTGAAAACTCAGGAAATTTTTTGAAAATTAAGATAGTTAAGGGTTTTTTGAAAATTTCCCTAATTTCTCGAAAGAGATTATAATTTCCTTTTTTAAACTTCATAAAATATATTAAATAAAGGAAAGAAGAATTTGAAATGTCAAAAAAATTTATTTTTGCTAAAGTAAATTATAGTAAGAAATCTAGTAGTAAATTATATGTTGTCATATGTAAAAATAATTAAAATATTATGTTATTATAATGTAAATTATAATAGTTGATTAAATATATAATATTTATTTTTTATTTACAACAAATTAATATGTGTTTGTGTGGTGGCAACTTTTATTGAATAATAGATGAAGGAACTACTATAGTTTTTACGACAGTAGCGTGATTGCGAAAATTGGAAACGAATGAAAATAAAAACACAAGAAAGTCAGTCAGAGAAGATGTCATAGATTTGTAAATTTTTTTGAAGTTACAAAATAAGAGGAAAGACAAATATGTCCGAGTACTCTACTTCGTAGGCCGCATCTCATAGATCTAAGTGTTATGTTGACAACACTTTTTTGTTATTAAGATTTGTGCGTTACGTTCGATTCGTAACGCCGAATAATCAGAGATACAACATGTGTCCCATTGTTTGTCTTGTTGTTGATGGTTTAGTTTAGGTTGTGCCCTCTAAAAGCGGTGTCTACGTTTCCTATCGATGTATCATTCAGCCCGTTGTAGAAGGTATGGGATCACGGGACACTCTTTGAGTCCATGGTATGGGCAAGTCCTCAACATGTCCTTGAAGCGCTCCTAAGCTTCATATAAAGATTCTGATGGTATTTGGCTGAAACTCATGATCTGGCTTCAGTAGTGGGTGTCTTGCTCGGGGGAAAAAGCGGTTGAGAAAGGTCTCAGCCAGCTGGTTCCAAGTGCTGATTGAGTTACTCAGTAGTGCGCGAAGCCATGATCGCACCTTGTCACATGACGAGAACGGGAATAATCGTAGCTTGATTGCATCTGTCTTGACTCCGTTTAGTTTTAGGGTATCGCAACACTCCTGAAATATCGACATGTGCAGTTTCGGATCTTCGGAGGGTAGACATCTGAACTGGTTTTGTTGAACAATGCTAACTAGAGAAGGCTTGAGTTCGAATGAGTTCACTCTAATGGTCGGCATCACGATGCTCGATTGTAGAAGAACAACGCCGGGTGAAGCAAAGTCGCACGGTGTCCTTCATATCGTTTGTCGCGGCTCGTCCGGATTCTATTGTCTCAGTGCATTCGAGTTTCGCATATGATCATGCGATCTGTTTCCTCCGGTTTGATTGAGTTTTGGATCTCCTGCCTCGTGTGAGGTTATGCGGCCTGCCATCGTTCTAGCCGTCTATGGAACGGTTGGTGGATATTTCTTCTCGTGTCATAGGGCATAACATAAGGTCGTATCAGCTAGCATCTCGTCCTGGTTGTCACAGAAAGAGAAATCCAAAATTAAAAGATAAAAAGAAAAAAAAAATGGTCTGTTCTCACTACAAGAAAGCTAGATTTTCAATATTCGTGTCTCCCCGACAACGGCGCTAGAAAATGATGTTGTCTCTGGGGTGTATATGGATAAAAGTAGTGTTCCCAATTCAAAATTAGAACCTCAGTTTCACTTTGCTTGGTCACCCTCACGACCTCGCGATGTAATAAAGTTGGGGTGCCGATCCACAATGAGGCCAAAGGTGAATTACTAGACTAGCTACCTGTTGGTAGTCCAAACCTAATATAATGGTTGGTTGTATGAGAAAGAGTAAATAAAATAAAATAAAATAGAGTAAAGTGTTAGTAGTATGCTCTAGGCCAATATATTTGAGACCTAGATGTATGGATTGTGTTAAACAAACATTGAGTTTATTTAGAGATATTTTATATAATAAATGCGTATTGGTTATTTTATTCTTATTACTAAAATGTACCTTGAATATGATATTCAGCTTTATATCATCAAAGTATGTGTCCTTGATAGTAAAACTATAAAGTATTATGAATGATATTCTAAACCGTCCCTGATCATTCATAGGATGTTTGTGAGACAAACATACTTTATGATAAGCTATAAATGGACATCAGTATGTTAGTTGACCGATAGTCACGTTTTACTGATCATGAATAAGAGTTATTAAGTCATTAACGTAAGTACATGTTAGAGACCATATACTGGATTGACCCACCGTGAGAATACTACATGGTTTGTGTCATTAGTTATTCTCAGTAAAGAATGTATCTGTAATCCTTAGACTTGAGATTATTTCAGTTTCCTACATGAGAAATTTTATACTTTAATATAATCTAACATCGTCTTTAACCGGGCGGTCATAAAGATTATAATTAGGTATATAATGAATTATGCGGAGGAAAGAGTTTAATTAAGATAGGATTTGTTCCTCTCATAAATTGAGAGAGATATCTTTAGGCCTCTTGATGATTTGATTGAAGAAACGCACGGCCGTGCTTGAGTGAATTAATAAGAAGTTATTAATGTCATTTCATGTTCAATCAAATTCGGTGTTAAGAAATATTTATCGACCAACGTAAAGTTGACACATACCATGCCTTATGGACGATATAGATATCGTGTAACAAAGGGATACAATGCATGAACATAAATTAGGTTTGATCGAATCATCTATACTTGCTTAATTTGGGTAATCATGATGTCTTGCTAGAGGCCGCTCATGATTTAAAATCCGTTGTGATTATTGCCAACATTAAGTAAACCTACATGGTCACACACAAAGAACAACTATTGAGACGTACACAGAAAAATCATAACTTATGTGATAAGTTGTATGAAGAGCTACATAGTCAAGTGACACATCCAATCCTACATCTTATATATAAGATGTGTTGCATATATAGTTACATAGTTAACATGCACATAGGATATGAAACTTATGGACTATATAGGCATAAGAGACACCCCAAAATGGTAAGTGAAGGCATATTATTTTCGTCCAACTTTTGTGAGACAAAAGGAGAGAAAAATCCGAAAATTACTCTCTTGTTATTTTTGTGAGAAAAATGAAGAACGAATACTAGCATATATTGTTCTTTATCCGTTCAAAGGGGTTGTTTGTGTGGATACCGGTAGAGAACGAAGTGAAGTGCGGCGTCTTTGTGATTCGGGTTGAAACCGTGATTTGTTTGGAGAATTGGTTTGCTTGGAGAATCGGTTCGTTTGGAGATCGCTTGGAGATCGGTTTGTGAGACCGGTTAGGCGAAACATACAAAGGATCGGTTTGGAAACCGGTTTGGAATCGGGCAAAGAAAAGCATCAACCAAATTCGCTTTCGATCATCACGGATTAAGTGTAATCCGAAGGTACAAAGTTATGAACTTTTCTTTGATTTAATTGTAATTCACGGATCCTTCTTTTGGGTTTCGAATTCGATTTTGTTTCGTTTTTGTTTTTCAGGCTGGGTTATGAACGGTAGAAATCTAACATAAAAATCCTGCACTCGCGTTGGCAGTGCTTGCGTAGGGGGTGATCTGGAGATTGTCTAAGTAGAGAGCAATCTAGAGCTTGTTGGTTTCATCTATCTTCTCAGTATTTCCTTTTGTTGCCTCTCCTTGTCCTTCTTATTAATGCTGGTGAGGGGGATCCACCCTGGTATTGTGAAGTCGGCTCTCGCAGTGAATCATTGTGCTCGCACCCCCAGGATGCCCGACCAGAGTATAAACCCTTTAAGATCTGTGGAGTTTCTTGCTCCCCTCGGACGTCCCGACAACTCTCGTGCCTCGTCAGTCCAAGTGTTGATCGTGGGTGTGGCTCTTGACTCCTTCACCTACTCGCCTAAGTATCAAGCAGTGTGGCACACTACACACTGTTGGGGAACTCATAGCGATATACATTACATGCACAACAAAACCTATGGGTTCAACCCTCCTTAGGATCATCGTGAAAGAAATAAAAGTACGAGATTAAGCTATTAAAATTTAGACCTCAAATATTCCTGATCCGCGAGATAGAGAACAAATGTAAGTCTGAACGATTCGACTAGCAACCTTCTACTTCCAGAAGCTTGACTCCGCGAACCTCCTTGCTCTTCCTATAAATAAAGAACTTGATCGCTCGCTTATCTCCAAAGTAGGAGATTTTTACTTGTATCCACACAAACTTTAGACGCACAGTCGGATAGACGAGTCCGAAAATACTTTCCGAAATTACCTCACAAAACTATCTCTCTCTCTCTCTCTATTTTTGTATCACGACGGCCTCTAAGGCTTAAGAATTGTATGTAGAATAGAGGGGGGCTGCCATTCTATTTCTACTCGAGAGGGAGGCGAATGATTGCTCGGTTACCATAACTGAAAACCTAGTTTTTTGCGTATATTCCGTTCAAAATGGAACCCTTCTGTTTAGAACAGAATACAGTTTCCAAAACTGCAGACACCAAGTTGCCAAGAAACTGGCACCTTCCGTTCAGAACGGAAATGTGCTGTTTTGCATAATTAATCATCCAATGATTTGTTGGATTTCTACCGTTCATAACGCAGCGGAAAATACAAAACGAAACAAAATCGAATTCGAAACCCAAAAGAAGGATCCGTGAATTACAATTGAATCAAAGAAAAGTTCATAACTTTGTACCTTCAGATTACGCTTAATCCGTGATGATCAAAAGCGAATATGGTTGACGCTTCTCGTTGCCCGATTCCAAACCGGTTTCCAAACCGATCCTTTGTATATTTCGCCTAACCGGTCTAACAAACCGATCTCCAAACGAACGGATTCTCCAAGCAAACCGATTCTCCAAACAAAACCACGGTTTCAACCCGAATCACAAAGACGCCGCACTTCGCTTCGTCCTCTACCGATATCCACACGAACAACCCCTTTGAACGGATAAAGAACGATATATGCTAGTATCCGTTCTTCATTTCTCTCACAGAAATAACAAGAGAATAATTTTCGGATTTTTCTCTCCTCTTTGTCTCACACAAGATGGACGAAAATATAATAATCCTTATTCTAATTTTTAGGGTGTCTCTTGTGCCTACATAGTCCATAAGTTTCATATCCTATGTGCATGGTAACTATGTAACCATATATGCAACACACCTTATCATATAAGATGTAGGATTGAATGTGTCACTTGACTATGTAGCTCTCCATACAACTTATCACATAAGTTATGATTTTCTGTGTACGTCTCAATAGTTGTTCTTTGTGTGTGACCCTGTAGGTTTACTTAACGTTGGCAATAATCACAACGGATTATAAATCATGAGCGGCCTCTAGCAAGACATCATGATTAACCAAATTAAGCAAATATAGATGATTCGATCAAACCTACTTTATGTCATGCATTGTATCCTTTTGTTACACGATATCTATATTGTCCATAAGGCATGGTATGTGTCAACCTTATGTTGGTCGATAAATATTTCTTGACACCGAATTTGATTGAACATGAAATGACATTAATAACTCTTTATTAATTCACTTGAGCACGGCCGTGCATTTCTTCAATCAAATCATCAAGAGGCCTAAAGATATCTCTCTCAATTTATGAAAGGAACAAATCCTATCTTAATTAAACTCTTTCCTCCGCATAATTCATTATATACCTAATTATAATCTTTATGACCGCCCGGTTAAAGACGATGTTAGATTATATTAAAGTATAAAATTTCTCATGTAGGAAACCGAGATAATCTCAAGTCTAAGGATTACGAGATACATTCTTTACCGAGAATAACTAATGACACGAACCATGTAGTATTCTCACGGTGGGTCAATCCAGTATATGATCTCTAACATATACTTATGTTAATGACTTAATAACTCTTATTCATGACCAGTAAAACGTGACCATCAGTCAACTAACATACTGATGTACATTTATAGCTTATCATAAAGTATGTTTGTCTCACAAACATCCTATGAATGATCCGGGACAGTTTAGAATATCATTCATAAAACTTTATAGTTTTACTATCAAAGTCACATACTTTGATGATATAAAGCTGAATATCATATTCAAGGTTCATTTTAGTAATGAGAATAAAATAACCAATACGCATTTATTATATAAAATATCTCTAAATAAAAAACAATGTTTGTTTAACACAATCCATACATCTAGGTCTCAAATACATTGGCCTAGGGCATACTACTAACATGATTGATTATTTCATTCATCAATTTATACATCTCATGTATAACTATTTTAAGGTATTTTCATCATGTATGAATGGAGTTTATTGTGTGACCGTGTAGGTTCCATTTAAAGCTGACAACGATCTTCTAAATACCGTAAGTCACGAGTAACCACTAGACAGATGTCATGACTACCCATGTGAAATGAAATAATCAGTGATGATAAACCTATCTGAATAGACGTTAACTTATTCCTTTTGTTCTACGATATATGTCTTGATCACAAGGCATGGAAGTATGTCATCCTTGAGTTTGATCAAAGTCTCTTTCCTGACCGAGAATTAGACTGAGTAAATAAAAAATGATACTAACAACACTTTGTTGTCTTCAGTTTGATGATATTTAAAACTATTCCGACCTACTAGTTGATATTGCCTTATAAGTTCAGATTGTCGAAATGGAAATGAATTTTAATTCGAAATGGACGCATCTCTTTGTTATCATAAGAATAAGAAGACGCCGTGCTTTAGTTCAAGATTTCAAGCTTTGGAGCTCTTAGTATAGGTTCTAGGACTAGTTGAGATTTTGAGTATATTATTCCATATTAAATTGAGAAGAAAATTGGCAAAACAGACTTATTCCATCCTCAATGGAATAAAACCTGTCTATTCTGTTGTCAACGGAATAGACAGTATTCCACTCCGTTGAAGACGCAATGGCTCTGTAAATCTGGTTGTTCTTTGTGCTATTCCATTGTCGACGGAATAAGTTTCGTTGTCAACGGAATAGCCAGAATTTAGCCGTTTTGGCTTTAATTGTCTTTGATTCTCTTCCTTTTTGGTATTCCGTTATCAACGCAATAGATGCGTTATCAACGAAATAGCCAGTTTTTCCATATATGTGAGCTGTTTCTTCCTTCTTTTAAATAGCTAGCTCAATTCAAAATTCACTATCAGTTTTTCTAATAGCATAAAGCCTTTTCTTCTCTCTTTATTATTGAATATAATTCACTTAAAAATTTTGTGGGATTAAGGAGAGATTAGCGATTAATTCGCGCTTGTTTGTTGAAGTTAAAGAACTCAACTTTGTAAGTTATTGATGTTGGGTTTCAGACGTGCATAACGCAGCGGAAAATAAAAATTTCGTCCATAACCAATCCGAGGATCCGTGCGTATCGGTTAAATCAAAGAAATAAATCTTAAAGATACCTTTTGGATTATGCTTAATCCGTGACGCTCAAACCATGCGTGTTGTCCATGCGCCTCTAAACCGGTTACCGTCCTAACCGATTTTCCGTCCGTCTAGGCCATCTAGGTCGGATCGTACGGAAGTCATCTACCGCACACACAATCGGTGTGCACCAAAACTCTCAACGAACCGTTCTCATCTTCTTAGGCCGAATAGATCACAAGCGCCGAAAGTACGAACGCCTCTACCGGTGTCCACACGAACAAACTTCTTAAAACGGTAAGAAGAACAATATATATGTTAGTAGCTTGTTCTCCTCTTGCATAAGAAAACTCTTCTTATTTTATCTCACAAAAGATGTATATAATTCCTCTCATATAATCGCACTCTTTCATTTTGTCATGCAAAAGGAAAACACCCTTTCATAATTTTGGCATACAAATTAGAAAGTATATTTTCTCTCTTTTGTCTCACAAAAGAGAATGAGAAATAATGAGAGAAAGAATGATGTGGTCTATAATGAATTTGGAGACTTCTATATCCTTATATAGAGGTGAAGAGTCATGTCTCTTCACACTAAAAGATGTGTATGACATCCTTCATCCTTATCCACATGTCATCATCTAGACTCTTCTAGATTACTGGATCTTTTTGTGTCCATAGTCTTTATATACATATATATCACATCTTATCACATAAGATGATAATATATTTTGTAACATTCTTATGCAACTCATCATATAAGTCGCTAGGATTTTCTGCGTCCGTTTCAGTTTGTTCTTTTTGTGTGATCCTGTAGGTTCACTTAATGTTGGCAATAGACTTGACATTCTATAAATCATGAGCGGACTCTAGCAAGCCATCATGACTACCCAAATTAAGTGAATATCGGTGATCTGATTTACCTAAACAACAATCATGTATTTAGTCCCTTTGTTACGCGATGTCTATATCGATCATAAGGTATGTAATATGTCATCCTTATATTAATCGATTAGTATTTCTTGCATATTCATGGTCTATTTTAATTATATTAAAATAACCTATACACACATATTATATAAAATATCTTAGAATAAATATAATGTTTGTTATTACAATCCATTATCTAAGTCATCAATACTTTGACCTAGAGCATAACACCATCAGGGTTCACGTCATCAGAATATGTGATTCTGATAGTAGAATTGTGAACCAACGAATGACATTCTAAACTGTCCCCAGTGATATGTAGGATTTTTATAGAGACAAACATACTTCAGGTAAGAAGCTATATATCCACAATAGTAGTATATTCGCAGACTGGATGATCATGTACTGATCATGGACATAGGGATATCAAGTCTGGAATATATGTACGTGTTAGAGAACATGTATTGGACTGACCACACTATGAGAATATGCATGGTATATGTCATTAGTGTTTCTCATATGAATAATGTAATTGTTCCTATGACCTGAGGTCACCATGGATTCATGTATGTGGAACTGTATACTTTAATATGATTCTACGTCATGCCTTCCATAATGGGATGATCATTAGGGTCATCATTAGGTATGTACTGAATCATCATAAGGAATGTGAGTGATCAAGATGAGATTTCTTCCTCTCGTTAAGAGGGAGATATCTTTGAGCCCCCTGATGAACTTGTTGGGGAATCCATAGCCATGTACGTCACATGCGCAACGGAACCTATGGATTCAACCCTCCCTAGGATCATCGTTAAGGGAATAAAAGTATGAGATTAGCTATTAAAATTTATACCTCGGATCTTCCTGATCTGTGAGACGAAGAACGGATGCTGGTCTGAACTATTCTGACTTGCAACCTTCCCCTTCCTGAAGCTCGACTCCACGAACCTCCTTGCTTCTCCTATGGATGAAGATCGATCGCTCGCAAGTTCTCAAGTTAGAGAACCTCTACTCGTATCCACGCGAACTTCAGACGCACGGAATAACCGGACTCGGCTAGACGTGTCCGGAAATACTTTCCGAAAATAACTCAAAACTCTCTCTCTCTCTCTCTCTCTCTCTCTCTCTCTCTCTCTATTTATGTGTATGAAGGCTTCTAGAGCTTGAGACTTGTGCGTCTAATAGAGAGACACTGCCCTTCTATTTATACTAGAGAGAGAGACGAACGATTGCTCAGTTATTATAACTAAAAATCCTAATATGCGCCTATTCTATTGCCAACAAAATAGGTATTTCCTTAACAGAATACTTGGCAGCTAAGGTTATTATAGTTTCCATATCTATTCCGTTGGGAACGGAACTATTCCGTTGCCAACGGAGTGATGTTGTTTTGCTCAATCAATTATCCAATAATTGATTATTTTGTTCACCAATTTACACATCATATGTATAACTATTTTTGAGGTATTTTCATCCCGTACGAATGGAGTTCATTGTGTGACCGTGTAGCTTCCATTTAACGCTGGCAACGATCTTCTAAAGATTGTAAGTCATGAGTAACCTCTAAACTGATGTCATGACTACTCATGTTAAATGAAATGATCAACGATCATAAACCTATCTGAATGGACGTTTGCTTATTCCTTTTGTTCTACGATATATGTCTTGATCACAAGGCATGGTAATATGTCATAATTGAGTTTGATCAAAGTCTCTTTCCTAATTGAGAATTAGACTGAATAAATACAAAATGATATTAACAACACATGTTAATCCATTTTGAGCATGACCATGCATTTCCTTCAGTCCTAGTTCATCAGGGGGCCCAGAGATATCTCCCTCTTGATGAGAGGAACAAATCCGATCTTGGTCACTCACATTTTTCGTCATACATGAATCCACGGTGAACTCAGGTCGTAGGAACAAACACACTATTCATATGAGAATCACTAACGACATATACCATGCATATTTTCATAGTGTGCTCAGTTCAATATGTGTTCTCTAACACGTACCTATATTCCAGACTTGACATCCCTATGTCCATGATCAGCAGAACATGATCATTCAGCCTGCGAATATACTAGTGTGGATATGTAGCTTCTTATCTGAAGTATGTTTATCTCTATAACATCCTACATATCATTAGAGACAATTTAGAATATCACTCGTTAGTTCACAGTTCTACTATCAGAAACATGACCCTCATGCTTCTCTTGCGGGAGTGGTTTAGTTAATGGATCGGCAACATTGTCGTCCGATGACACTCTACACATTTTAACATCACCCCTTCGTATGATCTCCCTGATCAGATGGAAGCGTCGTAGTATGTGATTGGACCTTTGGTAAGATTTCGGTTCCTTTGCTTGTGCGATCGCTCCATTGTTGTCACAATTTAGATCCACTGGTTCCAAGATGCTCGGAACTACTCTTAGCTCCTCCAAAAAGTTCTTGATCCAAACAGCTTCTTTAGCCGCTTTTACAGCGGCTATATACACTGCTTGCATTGAAGAATCTGCTACAGTATATTGCTTGGAACTCTTCCATGTCACTACGCCTCCATTTAGACAAAATAAATAACCTGATTGCTATCTAAAGTCATCTGAGTATGTCTGGAAGCTTGCGTCGGTGTAACCCTTTATAACGAGCTTGCCTTCCAGACCTCCATAGACTAGGAACATGTCCTTAGTTCTTCGTAAGTACTTAATGATTCTTTTAACAAGTATCCAGTAACTTCCACCTGGATTAGACTGAAACCTGCTTGTTGCGCTCAATGAGTCATCTGGTCTATCACATATCATGGCATACATGATAAATCCTATAACCGAAGCATATGGGATCTTATTCATGCATCTTCATTCCTGCTCATTTGTAGGACACTGTGTCTTACTGAGTGAAATGCCATATGACTAGGGCAAAAATTATTTCTTGGATTCTTGCATTCTGAACCGTTGCATAACCTTGTCTATGTATGTATTTTGACTCAGACCTATAAGCCTTCTAGATCTATCTCTATTGATTTTGATTCCTAGCACGTAGGAGGCTTCTCCTAGGTCTTTCATCGAGAAATTATCTCCCAACCATTTCTTGACATTCAATAATGTCGGGATGTCATTTTCCATGAGTAATATGTCATCTACGTAAAGTACCAGGAATACTACCGTACTCCCACTAAACTTCATGTAAACACAAAACTCACCTTCGCTTTTGGTAAAACTAAAACTTTTGATAACTTCATCAAAACGAAGGTTCCAGCTTCGAAACGCTTGCTTCAATCCATAGATGGATTTCTAAAGCTTGCAAACCTTACCATAATTCTTAGGATCGACAAAACCCTCGGGTTACATCATATGCACGTTCTCGTTCAAGATTTCCGTTTAGGAAAGCTGTTTTGACATCCATTTGTTATATTTCATAGTCATAATATGCTGCTATGGCTAATAGAATTCTGATGGATTTAAGCATAACTACATGTGAGAAAGTTTCATCATAGTCAATACGATGAACTTGTTTGAAATCTTTCACCACAAGTCTTGCTTTGTAGGTTTGTACCTTTCCATCGACATCGGTCTTTTTCTTAAAGACCCACTTACATAAAATGGTATTCAAGCCTTCGAATGGATCAATCAAATTCCAAACTTGATTGTCTTGCATGGATTGCATCTCGGCTCTCATGGCTTCTAACCATTTTAGAGAGTCAGGACTCTTCATATCCTCTTGGTAGGACGTGGGTTCATCATTTAAGAATGTCACATCATCATCATCATTAGATACGAAAAATACGTATCTTTCGGGCTTATGACGAATCCTATTAAATCTATGTTGAGTCTGTTGTGTTTCAAGCTCGCCAACTATTTGAGAGCTTGTTTGGTCTTCCGTCACAGATTCTATGACTGTGGGTGAGTCTCGAATTTCTTCGAGTTGTACTTTACTCGCACTGCTTCTCATAGAGACAAATTCTCTTTCTAAGAAAGCACCATTGCGGGAAACAAACACTTTGTTTTCCGATGAGTTGTAAAAGTAATATCCTCTTATCTCTTTAGGATATCTCATGAGCAAACACTTATCAGATTTGGGTCCGAGCTTATCGGAAGCTTGACGTTTGACATAAGCCTCACATCTCCAAATCAAGGCGTTGAAAGATTCGTTTGACTCATCATCGATCGAATCATATCCAATAACGATCGATTCCTCCGTTCGGACACTCCATTCCACTGAGGAGTTCCTGGAGGAGTCAGTTGTGAAACTATTCCATATTCTCTGAGATGATCCTCAAATTCCTGACTAAGATATTCACCTCCTCGATCAGATCGAAGTGCTTTAATCTTCTTGCCAACTTGATTGTGTACTTCATTCTTAAATTCTTTGAACACTTCAAAAGATTCAGACTTGTGATTCATTACGTAGAATTTGAATTTGAATTTTTTTTAATAAATTCTTAGAAGGAAAAGTAGATGAAGGGTTTTTTTTAATAATGAAATGTTGATTAAATTTTTTTTTTTTCGAAAATATGAAAAGTGAAAACTCAAGAGTTTTTTTTGTAATATTCAATAAGGTTAGTTTTTTTTAATTTTCCTATATTATTTTTTATTCTATTAATTTTCTATATTTAATTATTTTATATATATTTGGATATCAAAATTTATAATATATAAATTTATAATTATACAAATATTTTGATGCAAAATATTTGCATCATTAGTTATATAATTAAATATCTTAATTTTATTTTAATGATTTTATATTTACTATCATATATTTTAAGAATAGTTGTTCTTATGTTAGAGGTATCTGATGCATATACGGCTATACGGAAAATATCTATAAAATATCTCCGTTATTATTTTGGAAGAAAATATTATTATACGTCAATGTGAAATTTCTGATACGGTTGATACGAATATCGGTATCCGATACTGATATGTTATCCGATATGAGTATCGTTATGATGTTATCCAATACGTATCTGATACAATACAGTCAAATTTTGAATTATCAGCAGACCATAATCTTTTTTATAAATCATATTCAATCCATCCATTTTATTGGGACTCTTTGAAAATTAAAAAAAAAAGTGCGGAATTCTAAAAATAAAATAGTGGGTTTTGAAAAAAATAATGAAACAAGTACAATCACGAGCACAATGACCAGATTTGAAGTTTTGAACACATTGTCAAAAAAAAAAAAAAAAAAAAAAACAGATTTGAACACGAAAACGACACATTTTATTTCTTTTATTTATTTATTTATTTGATAAATTGAAGAAAAGAAAACAAACCCAAATCCCATTTATTTTGTGGTGCCCATAATTTTTCCACTGTGATATTACTTGAGACAACACAACACAAATCGGTACACAGAGACAGACGACATGGCTGCAACAGCTACATACATCTCAAGCTCAAGTTCAATACTCCATTTGAGAAAATCAAAGAACAATAATTACAATTGCACTCGCAAATCAAATATAAATGCTCTGTTTTCAGTTGGGAAAAGCTTGAATAATTCGTTGATTTGTTTGAGGAATAGTAAGTACAGCTCAAATCAATGGAGAAGAAGGAAGTCTTATAGATACACCTCCCCTGTTATGGAATGGCAAGATTGCAGGTTCAATTCACTTTTACTTCATTCAGTTTGATTAGAATCATGCCCAATTTGGTCATGAATTTGTCAGCAAATTATACCCAATTTGACATATTTTTTTACTCAATTATGTTTAATTGGGTCCATACAACACCTTATTTCGGATAATTGCGCCAAATTTTGTAAATTTTGTGGATAATCTTCGCCCAATTTGTTGAATTTTATACTTCTTTTGACACAATTTTGCTCCAATTTGGCTGAGATAATACGTTTTTTTTTTGTGATAATTTCGCTCAATTTTGGAAATTTTATAAATTGATTTGAAATTTGAATTATTTTGTGATACAGTTCAGAAATAGAGGTAGATATACCATGCTCACTTGCATATCAATGTTATTCCGACCGTGAAGCAATTCCTCAATGGATGCCTTTCATCTCTTCAGTTTCAGTACTAATTTATTTTTTATTCATTTTTACCGTACCAATTTTAAATATTCACACCAAATTCAGTTTATTAAAAAAAATAGACACATTTGTTGATTTGGGGAATTTAAAAAAACCGTATATTTTCTGGTATTTCTTTTTTCTCTTTTGATTATATCAGTTCTATAGATATATATATAGACACTAAATAATGTTACTTGTAAAAATATAAACATGTATTAATTTTTTAATTGTAAAATCAATAGTTGCGTACCAATTTTATATATACACAACACAACAAATTAGGTCTTACTAAAAAATATTACCATTTATTAATTTGGGGAATTTTAAAAAACCCTATATTTTCTTGTATTTTTCTCTTTCTTTTAATTTTATCGGTTTTATAACTGTATATACACACCAAATAAAGTTTATTGTAAAAATGTAAACATGTATTAATTTTTAATGTTACCTTAATTTTCAACTGTAAAATCAATAGATTGTAAAAGATAAGCCCGATTTATCAAAATGGTCCCTAAAATATGAAGTATTTGGACGAGACGTCGAATTTTCATGGCTTGCACGAAACTTAAAGGTAAAAAGAGATAAATTTATGGCTAAAATTTAATAATAATTATTTTATCATATGTAATGAAATTATTTAAATTTTGAATTTGTACAGCCAATTCTAAATCAAAAGATACACTGGAGGTCCTTAGAAGGTCTTCCAAATAGGTATTAAATTTTTATTTTATTGCTTAAATATTTGACATGGATTTAATTTAAAACAAAAAAGAAATTAATAAGGTTAAAAAATATTTAATTAATTTAAATTTTGTGTTTTTGCAGAGGCGCTGTTCGATTTTTCCCAAAAGGCCCTTCTTCTTGTAGAGTACAGGTGACTTATATTTTGAAAAATTTACAAAAAAGTCTCAGTTTTGCCAAAATTGCGATAAAGCCCCTGTTTTCCAAACATTTGCAGAAACGCTCTACTGTTATAATAATAAAAAATAATTTTGAATTTCTCTAAAATGTGGGGGATTAAATTGCAAATCACAATTAGAAAAGCGACATTTTGGCATAATGAGGAAAACTAATTTGCAACTTCCATTTTGATTTAATTTTGTTAAATTTATTTATTTTTAATTTGTTTTGTATTTTTTTTGTTTTCAGCTGACTGTTTCTTATGAAATACCACAGGTTTTAGCACCTGTTGCATCGGTATATCTCATTAATTTTTTTATTACAAATTTTTCAAATATTAGTTAATAATTTTGTATTTTTCCAATTTTCAAATATTCAAAGTTAATTTTTCTTAAAAAAAAAATCAAATTAGCTTCTCTTTATTATCAAGACAAAAGCTCAAAATCCAAGGTTTGAATTGGTCCATGTACTTGTTTAGATGTACATGATGCAAATTGAGTGAAACAAATCTTTTTATTATTTAAAATATTGATTTTTTTGTATTATTACTATTATATTATTGTTATTATTGTTTCAATACTATTATTAATTAATTATTTATTTATTTTGTAGGCTTTGAAACCATTTCTTGAAGGGTTGCTTTCAAATGGCTTGGAGCGGTTTGCAAAAGTCGCTAAAAATTATGAAAGTTTACCGAAAATTAAATAACTTTTCAGATTATTTTCCATTTGTATATTTAGTAGCAGATTGCTCATTAGCAGTTTATTGCAAAACTTTTGAAGTTTGTGGTAAAGTGCACAATGTCAAGAATAATGAATGTTATTATGAACTTCTCATTCAAAATGTAATTTATTTGGGGACTATTTCTTTACCCTTTTCTCATGAAGGTCTATTATATATGTCTTTGAAGCTTAATGAATATTAAGTATTAAAAATTGTTTTCTTATATTTTTGCATTTTAAGTTTTAGTTTCTAAATACATGGTGAGATTTCGATTCCTTTCAATGGCTCTTACAGTCTCTCACTACAAATTTCAAATAAAAATAAAGCAATTTATGATAAAATTATGCAACGCTGGTATTACATAAAATATCTTCTTGATAATAACGCATACAAATGATATAATTAGATGTATTTATCATTATTCAAACTCTTTTTAAGACACTCACAAGTACACAGAAACATTTATTTCAACCATAAAAACTTAATACTACAAGAAAAATGATTCTTTTTTCGGACTAAAGATAGCTTTACTAATCAAATCAATTTGTCAAACTCCTCGAGAGTTACAAAAAAACATAACAAAACATCAAAATGAGACGCTCAATAAAGAACAAAAAGAAAAACAAACTATTTTCATAGGGCCAACATGCAACTAGCAAGAGGGCACGCATAATCTCACCACATCAATTAATATCATATATATTATATATAAATCTCTTGTAGGGGCATTTCGGTAATTTAAACAACACTAAATGCAGACCGGAGAGAAGAAGTGAATTGATTTGCCATAGTTTGTGTAGCGAATTGCTGGAATTGTTTCTTAGCATCTGTGATTAAAAAAAAGGAAAAAATTGCAATACAATTAAACCCCACAAATTAATCAAAATAATAAAAAATAAGGAGCTTCACATTAACCCTTCCAAAATTCAAAATATGTCATATTACTGTTCTAAACAGACAAATATCAAATTTACCCTTCCAAAATTCAAAAAACATCATATTTACCCCTCTAAAATCTAAATGTCAAAGTTACCTTTCTAAAATTCTAAATATATTATATTTACCCTTCAAAATTTTGAATTTTCATGGCATAAGTATGGTATGTTTTGGAATTGGAAAGGATAAATTTGATATCTGCTTTGTAGAGGGATAAATATTACAAATTTTGAGTTCTGTATTTTCAGTTCAGAAAAGTAAATATCATATTTTGAAGTTTTGGAAGAAGGGTAAATATGAAATTCCCCCAAAATAATAATATTATTATTATATTATATACCTTTGCGACATTTAGTGAAACCAACAATATTAGCAATGCTTAGAGTCAAACAAACTCCAACAACCAACACATAATCTGCTTGGAATCTTATAAGAGAAAAAATGCCCAAAACTATCCAAGCTCCTGCCTGTATATATGAAAAGAAATGAGGGTCAAAAAGCAAGATTAATAAATCATAAAAATCTTCAAAGAAATTCAAAGTTCAAAACTGAAGTATATAATGATTTAATAAAAGAGAATGAAGGCGTCAATTTTTGCAAAAGAAACTCAGCATTATGCCTAAATTGCAAAAGAAACTATGTTATTAAAAAATTTTAAGCCCCTATTCTTAAGAAATTCAAAATTTCGTCCTTAGGGTTAAGAATTGAGTTTTTCTGTAATTTAGTCATAATGCAGGGGCATTTTTGCAAATTTCGCTAATAATAAACATTAATAATAATCATAATTATTATTATAATTAATTAATGAAAAAAATGAAAAAAGCACTTACAGTAAGATAGAGAGTCCACCAAAAGAGCCAAGAGTCCTTTTTATTCATCCGAGCAAGAGACTGCATTTACAATGTCTCATAAGTATAATTATACGCATAAATAACCCTAAAGAAAAAAATATTTGTTTCTAAGTTTGTTTACGAAACTCAAATACATTTATGCATTAAAAAACAAGTAGAAATGGTTATAAAAGGGGGTATAAACGAAGAAATCATAAATGAAATTAGAGGGACTAAATTGCAAACTTCTCGATCTAAAGATTCAAACTTCCAATCGTTAATTTCATTTCACCATCTCAAACCAACCAAAATAAGAATACAGAAAACCTAATATGGCATGATTATTTGCAAAAATACCCTACAAAACAAGATTTCGGTTCCAGTCCCTCATTCAAGTGTACTCTTCTCAAAATAACTATGATATTATGAAGGGCGTAATTTCATTTAATCATCTCAAACTAAACAAAAGTTAAACAAAATTTAACCTAACAATGATATGATCACTACGATAAATATCCCTAAAAACCAGATTTTGCTTCCAATTCCTCCTTTTATTGCACTCTTCTCAAAACCAATGAAACTAGAGAGACTAAATTGCAAATCTCTTGATCTAAATCACAACCAAATAAACAAAATTAGAGGGACTAAAATACAAACCTCTTGATCCAAAGATTCAAACTTCCAAACGCTCTCGCCCAAATCATTGATCTCATTCCACCACCTCAAACCAACCAAAATCCTTCCACTCACATTTTTCACCACCCAAAAATCAAGAGCAGAAAGAAGCACAGTCACCACAAATATTATCACGAAATTGTTCACAAATAAGGCTGAGAGAATGTAAAACGCCAAAGCAGCCCCCTGAAAGTCGTAAAATCACAAAAAATATAAAAAAATGAAGTATTGGGTGGGTGATTTTTGTTTTTTGAGTTGGAAATTACCTTGAAAAGCACATGGAATAAGCATGTTTTTGGGTTCGAGTAATTCTCTTCGACTACCTGAAAAAGTATGAAATTATGAATTGGGGAAAGATTAAATAGTCTGTAAAGAATTGAAATTTCGTGAAATGAGGCCTGTTTGATTAATGGGAATCAATGTCTCAAGGAATTGAACAAAATTAGCTCTTTTTAAGAAGGTTGTATAAAAATAATTTCATATTTAACGGTGAATCTATGATTTCTCAGTTAAAATTAGGATTATAATCTACAAACTTGTAAAAAATTTTAGTAACTTGTACAAATGCAGATTATTTGGATCTGAAACGAAGCTATAGCTCCATTTTATAAATCTCAAGTGAAAAAATAGAACGAATTTAAATCTGAGAAAAAAAAACGATCGAGATCTGGTTTACGAAAACGCAGAAAAACCATGTAACCAAACCGAAAATCGAAAGATCTTAAGAGAACGAAACAATCTATGAGCGGGCGTGAGAGAGAGAGAGAGAGAACCTGAGTTCGATCCATGGAGGGCAGATTTGATCTGTTTTTGCTTGAAGCGATTGAAGAAAGAAATACGAGGAAAAAAGAAGGAAAATAAACACCCTCGAACAAATATTTAGTACGGAATTCGGGTCGGGTCAAATGTAAAATTACACACCCTCTTATTTTAATTGTTTTTAGGGAGCTGAACTGTAGTTAACGACGGAATCCAATAAAAATATATATAATTTATTTTTTACTAACAATATAGTATATATAATTTATTTTCTAATAACAATATATACATAAAAAGTGAAAACAGTATATAAAATTGAAAAACAGTATATAAAAGCAAAAAAATAAGAAATACACAAAGAATAAATAACAGTATATTAAATGACAAAACAGTATATAAAATGAGAAAAAAATATATGAAATAAAACAAAATAGTATATCTACAGTGAATCGTGCTACAAAGGCCGTCATGTTTGCACATTTCCCTTTATATATATATATATATATATATATATATATATATATATATATATTAAAAAATAATTCAGCAAATACCACTCATTTCAAAATAATGGGGTATCTATCATTTTCGCCGCTATTAGTTGCGGAAAATATGTTATTCCGCCATTAGTAGTGACGGAACATGTTGATTTTCAGTTTTTTCAAAAATTTCTCGTTTGGCTGGCTAAACATGATTAATTAGTGTAAAAAAACACTGTTTTGCCATAGGTAGTGGCGGAACATGAAAAAAATTAATTTTTTTTGTGTTTTTTTCTGAGAAAAAATTAATTTTTTTCCTGTTCCGCCAGTAACAGTGACAGAATACATTTTTTTCACTAATTAACCTCATTTTTGAAAAATTATAAAATCCACATGTTCCGCCACTACTAGTGACGGAACAACATCTGTTTCACCACTAGTAGTGACGGAAATAATAAATACCCCATTATTTTGAAATAAATAGTATTTCCTAATTTATTTTTGAATAAAGTGGTACAGAAAAAAAAAAAAAGTCCTTATTTTCATATTAGAACCTTATTATGGGCCTTTTAAGTCTAAACTAAGGCCTATTAAAAGCTTATTGAAAGTAGTTTTTTTAGAACAAGGTTTTTCTTTTATTTTACATAAATCACTCCCAAGTTGTGCGGTACAAAATATGTCGTACTTAATTTTTTTTTTAATGTTTAACCCATTGAGATTTGAGTTGAGAAATTTTACTAAATAATTGTGTTTGTCGGGGTTTGAATCTATGACTATTGCTTCATGTGTAAATACTTTATCCAATTGAGTTATAAGACATTTGCAAAAAAAATACTTATTTTAGAACTTCTGTTTTTCTTTTATTTTGCATAAATCACTTCCAAGTTGTGCAATACAAAATATGTGAGAAGCTCCTCCCATAATTCTTGAATCTGAATTTCTATATGATTGCCAGTTATCCAGTTATTTTACTCTTACGGTTATGATCCTAAAAAATCGATGGTCATGAAATATATGCAGTTACAACCTAACTGTCTCATAACTATTTTTAGGAACCAGTTACTTTCACTTGTTCTTATATATATCTACACAAAGATGAGAAACAATAAACTAGATACAATACACCAAATTACAACCATAATCCTTTGATATGGAGTCGATCAATGAAACTCTAAAAACCAAATCAACCGAAGAAGCTCAAAAGCCAGCTCTGCCTGCTCGCCTTTTTGCTTTACACTTTTCTATATTTGTACCTGTTTGCATGAGGTATCTTTCTAATCCGTGTCCGACTAGTCAAGCAGATATATTCATAGCGATTATGACCAAGATACAAGCCATTGTTTATCTTATTAATTTTCCTCTACAAATTTATGAGATGTTTATATGGAAATATGGAGTTGTCGACACGTGCGATGTCTGTAGCCAAAGCAATCGCTTTCTTCTCCTTCATATTTTTTGCGATTTTCGCAATTTTTTGTATTAGGACTTAATTTATTTTGCCTTTTTCGGTGAAGATTGTGCAATTAATTATTTTGTTTACTGAATTTTATTTGTATTAAGCCTTCTCTATGAAGCAAAATGCTAATTGCATGTAAATTAAATGTTTACTTAATGAAATGAGTCTTATATAAGCGTCTGGAATTCAAATAAATCTAGATTCTAGAAAGTTATATGTTTGCTTTGTTAATTTTTGAAAAGTTGCTCATGCACAACTCAAAAGCTGAAAGTTCTCTTCTCTTCTCTTCTCTTCCCCCTCTCTCACATGAGTCCCTTCTTCGCTGCTTGTGTGAGATACTGACGCTGGATTGAATGCGCATTGTGACGACTCGACTGTCCTGAATTATTCTGATCGTGCCATCGCAATCGCAAATATACAATTTAAGTAGGCGTAGCTCGTAGACTGCCTTAGTTTCTACTCTTCTTACGTTCTTGATCGTTTTCTTACGTATGTGCCTGCCTAACTGATACTTGCTGTCTGCTTCAAATCTACTTAATTGCAATAATTAAGTTATGTAATTGACCTTAAATTTATTTTTTCTCACTGCATTGCAATTTGACCACTACATTACTAAGTTAAGGATGTACTCCAGAAGAGAATAAAGAAGGGGAGGGTAAGAGAAGATAGGGGTTGAAAAAATTTGTTTGACCTTCTTACATCATGGCTTCGTTTTTTTTACCTAACTAATACTTCTCTAACCTTAAATTTCTCTCTTATCTAACTTGAAGATAACTTTCTCTCTTGGATTTTCATTTCTGAATGTCCTCCATCGGAGAATCAGCTGATAATAGCATAGAGGCCACAATCAGAGTTCTTTGTGGATGCCTGACCTCACTCATATGATGATAGTGTTTTGTAGAAGCAAATGCAACTTAGGAATATTCAAGAGGCTCCAAGATAATCAAACGGAGCACAAACAAACAACAAACAACAAGCACAAACTAGAAATATATAAGCGAAAATTGAATACCAAATTTAAACTAGAAATACAAATTCGAAAATTGAACACCAAACTAGAAATAAAATCTAGAAACCAGTGTAAGCTACTAAAAAATGCAAATAATTCCAACATAATTCCTCTGTTTGGCCAACGAAAGAATTTTAAAGTCTCATTCCCCTTCTTCCACCCTAACACTATTTATGTGATATGATAGTGTTCCATCTTGAATTGTTCTATTCCTTCAATTTTGAGAAAATAAAAAATAAAAAATAAATTAGGAGGTCCTTACTTTTGAGGGGACTTAGGCGTCTGTAGGGGTGGACATTAGGTTGGTTCGATTCAAACCGAACCGAATAACAACAAACCGAATAAGATTTAAACCGAACCGAACTGAATAAATATTGAACTGAATAAACCGATTTCTTATTCGGTTGAACCGAATAAAAAATAAATATTCTTTAATTCATAATTTTTTAAGAACAAAAATTATTTTAAATTAAGTTAAGAGTACAACTAGATCAATTAAACTCATGATTAATTTATTTTATTATTTTTTATTTTAAAGATGAAAATTTGAACAAAACATAAAGAAATGAGAAAATAATAACGTATATCGGTTCGGTTCGGTTTATTCGGTTTTTCCAAATCAAAATCGAACCGAACCGTTTAACCGAATAATCTCAATTTTCAAACCGAACCGAACTGGATGAACCGAAAAACCGAACCGATTGAAACCGAATTCGACCGATTCGGTATGGTTCCCGAATAAACCGAACCATTTGCCCATCCCTAGACGACTGTCTCTCCGGCCATAGGCCAGGGCCGGCCTTGTAGACTGACAATAAATAAATAAGGAAGTGATATTTCTTCTCTCTTCCGTACCTTTCCCGAGGCCTATCATTTTGTTGGATAATTTAGAAGAAAAATATAGAGGACATGATGAAGAAAAAAGAGAAATTTTATTATATTACATGGTATTCTTTTTTTTTTTTTTTTTTTTTGCAAAAACAATTTATTTATAGAATTCAATGGTTCATGTATACACTATAACATGCACCATATTAAACCCTCACCTGAACTCACACAAATACCCAAGTATTAGAATCATATTTCCTAGACATGTATCACCACTCTAAAAAATGACCCAAAACATTAAGTTTATTATTCAACACTTCTTTATCTTTTGGCTAGCCTTTTTTTTTTAGTCTTTTGCATCATCTCCATCGCTTTTTCTCTACACACCTCTTTGTAATTCCTTGTGCATCCTTTTTTTCGAAGAATTTTAGAGAGGGCTTAATTATCCCCTTGCAAAGTTATATTTTATAAATTTTAAAGTTTTCTGTTGAGAAAGAAGCCCCTGGTCTTGCCTGGATGCTTGCAGTTAATATTAAATAAAAGAAAGATTGTTCGAGGTTTTACAAATTGCCAAGAGATATGGCATATGAAAAGAAATAAATTACAAAAATTAAAAAAGGAAGAGCCTAGTGGACTAAAGAAAGGGTAATGCAGAAGGTCTTTACTCTTTCACAATGGTGGTTTTACGTCAGAAATTTTTTCCAGAACAACAGATCAGAGTTGATATATTGTAGAATGGTCTGCGGAGTTGAGGCTTGATTAGAGAAGGTTCTGGAATATCTTTCTTTCCAAATTCAAAATGTGGTTGCCAGATCCAAACTCCCTTGTTTTGAGTGTCTCAAGGACCTGAAATTGTTGTAATCCAATGAAGGACATGATCTGATTTGTAAAAGTGTATTCTTAGAAGAGATGGATTGCTGAGTCAGCATTTTGCATACACAATAGACAAATATTTGGCAGTATAAATCCCCTTTTGCTTAGCTGATCTACGGCTCGTAAGATATTCCTTATCAGTCTCCAGAGAAATACCTTAATCTTAGGGGGTATGTTCAGCTTCCAAACGTAGTTGTATGGAACAATGGGGTGTGGATTTGAATGTATGAAGGCATAGATTGATGAGGTTGTGAATCTGCCATCAGTGTTGAGAGATCACTGTACCAGTGATTCAGTACCAGTTAGAGTTGTTGCATCAGTGGATTTGAATGTATTAAGGCATAAGTTTTAAAGTTTAAAAACTATAAAATTTACAAGGTAAAAGACAAAGAAAATCTCAGGAAATAAGTCCCAAGCTGAAAACGGGCCAACATTCCTTGTGCATCCTTTTGGCGCTCTTCCTTTTGAGTCAAAATAAAATAACTTTTCTCTCTTCGTCTACTGTCTTGAGAAGATTTATCTTCTTTGCCTCCACTTTTTCTCTCTCTTATTTGGATTTCTCGTTTATATTGATCGTGAGCGACTCTGGAGGTACATTCTTTGCAAATTAACCCAAGTCTGTGACAGCCCCAATAAGCTCTCCTAACTCCTCTTATCCCATGAAATTTTTTTAAATCAAATTTCAATATCCAAATACCTAGCATTATTTTTAGGCATGTTAACGGATCGGATCGGATGCGGATTTGTTCAATATGAAACCGACCCAAACCCGAACACATTACAGATTTTTTCCGAACCCGAACCCACGGTTAAAAACCCGAACCTGTGGGTAAATCCGAACCTGATTTAAAGAAAAAGAAACGCCATGAACAAAATCAGGAGAATGAAAAAGAAAAATGGAGAGGAATGGAAAGGAAGAACGACCATGAAGAAAAATCAAAAGAGTTTATCTTACTTTCAGGAATTAACTAATGATATTAATTTTATAGTTATTTCAATTCATATCAATATCATACAATTGGTAGGAATAGTTAATTAAAGGAGAATGATGTATTTTTAGGGTTAACTTATTATATTGCTTTGGAAGAGCCTAAAACTTGTATTGGACTTTTATTTTATTTTTATTAAAGGAATCTGATATGTCATGACGGCACTATAGCATGCCGAATTACGAGACCAGTATATATACAGCTTATTACAGTATAATACAAGTATATATAATTTCATTTTTTTAATAATATATACATAAATAGTGAAAACAGTATATAAAAAATAAAATAGTATGTTAGAACAGTATGTACAAATTTCAAAAGTTAAAAAAGTAAAAAATACATAAAGAATAAACACATTATATAGAATGACAAAAACATTATATAATAATATATTCAAAAGTAAAGAAACAGTATATATACCGTCCGTCGTGATCCGGCGCATGATAGTGCCGTAGTGATATCAGATTTTCCTTTATTGAATTAGTATCATGTAGGCAACCGAGCTTCAAAAATTAGGGTTACTAATGTAATTTTTTATAGGAATTAGAATTCGCATTGGGGTTAGAATTTCGATCAGGGCCAGGATTATTTGAAAGGGTTTAGATATGAAGTGCCAGTATTTCGGAGTGTCCAGCAGCGCCCGATTACAAAAGGTATGATGAAATTACAAAAAAAATATTTTTGTAAACACAAAAGGTATAATGAAATTACAAAAAAGTATATTTTCAAAAATGTATATTTGTAAACACAAAAAGTATATCAATGTGCAAATATATATGTGCACAGCTAAAACTGTATTGTAGACATTTTTGAACACTCCGAATAATTTCTCTATTTGGAATTAGGGTTAGGTAGATTTCACATTTTTACCTTTGACCATTGCCTATTTTTTTGAATACCGGTATACTCTTTAAAAGAGAAAACAAATAGAACAAATTTATTATATTCTTATTTCTATATAATTATAATTTTTTCTTGTGTTATTATATCTTTTAACCTGTATAGTTTACCTAACACTTTGTAATATAATTTTATTGTACATTTTCGAGTGTGGGTATACCTTTATATAATGATGATATACTTTTTTACGTGCTAAAACATTTTTTATAATATTAATCTATTTTTTGAGTATTTGTATCTATTTTATGTGCCAACATAGTGGTAAGTCATGTGTGAAACAAATTAACTGTTAAAAAAAAGAGCTAATTATGGTAAATAAACTAATTTGGAAAGTAACTAAAATTGCGTCTCAATCCCCATAACACTTCATTCTGAGAGTTGCAAGCCTAGTTATGGATGGTTGTGGAATTAGAATATCCTGCTGTCAAAGACAACCGTCTCTTTACTTTTTTTAGAAATTTAGTTTTACATATAAATGATAAGCAAAGAAATAAATGCACCAATAGCGATTCAATTCACCTCTAACCTGATAAAGCACAACCATATAATTACCTTAGCCATGTCATCCCTCAATGAACCCCTAAACTCTAAACCAAAGCAAGAAACTCACAAAGAAACTTTGTCTTCTTGTAATTTCGGTGTATCCTTTCTTACATCTATATATACTCGTATGCATGTGGTACCTTTCTAATATCTGCCCGACTATGCAAAATACCACCAGATCAGATATGATTATATCTTTTATAACCAATTTTATGGCTTCTGTTTATATTGGTACCTGTCCGCTACTACTTCGCGAGTTATGGCTACAAGAAAATATAAAACGGTCTGCACAAACGAAGTGCGCAGCCAATGCAGTTGCTTTTCTCTGTTCTATACTTCTTGCCTTTTATGCATATGTTTGTTTTACGGTCTAGATTATGTATGATTTCGTTTTGGTAAACATTGTACAATTGGTTTTTTTTTTGTTTATCAGGTATTATTTGTATTGGACCTCATATCCATCAAATACTTTCATAAGAGTTTTTTGATGGAAGCATGATGTTAATTTTGTGCAACTTAATATATTGTTAGCCATTATTTGTATTTGAAGTCAATTTTTTATTGTATCGTTCTGGCCAAACGCTATTGAAATAAAATGGAATAGTCGACTTC
The DNA here is from genome assembly GCA_024447665.1 of Juncus inflexus. NCBI lineage: Eukaryota > Viridiplantae > Streptophyta > Magnoliopsida > Poales > Juncaceae > Juncus > Juncus inflexus. The sequence continues at coordinate 6,733,075 of JAJHPC010000020.1, read as the reverse complement.
TTTATTTTACTATTCCAGGTATTCCTGAAACAGGCCCTATATGTACGTATAAATTAATTAATTTGAATATATTAAATATTCATCTTGCAAAATTCAATAACAAACTTGCATCTTCTATCTGATTTGACATGCTTCAAAATATTTTGAACTCAATATTCAGAATCCAAAATGCTTGAAGATGGTTTAAAATTTAATCTAAAAGATTGAAAATTGAAACACAGTAAACATTACATCAAAAAAAATTGTAAATTAATTGTATTCCAATGAAAAGCCTAATTATCATAAATATTTTAGTAAGTAGAAATTTAAACGGTAAACTACTAATTTGCTTACTGAAATATAATTTCACTAAAATGTGACATGATCATTGTTTGCTATATTTACATTATACGACTGCATCTGATATGATCCAATATTTATCGACGTGTATTTCTACTCGGATCATGAGTGTTCTTTATGGGAGTACAAAATGCTTGGACCCATTAGTTATTCTCTTCATACAAAAATCATTTCATATATCTATCTCATTCATACAATGCATGCTTGCTAACATCTCATTCATCTTCATTTGAATATCAGTGATATTGTGCTTTCATTTTCATATGATTCATTTGGCACATCTCCTCTATTTATGTTATTTGAAACTTCTATTAATCATTAATAGCTAAGATATTGGAAGAAATTGATGCATCTCCTCTCCCGGTGGATACGACTGAGCCAGAAGCAGATTTGGTTGTGGTTCAAGGATCACTAATCTGGAATCTGTAAACAACCAATAAGAAGAAGTGTTCAACTGTTACATATAATCATGTAATCGACCCTAGAGAAAAAGTGCTTAACTATTAGATTTACTGACACACAAGCTATTAGATATAGTAAATTAGAGGTTCCAATCTTCTCACTTTATAAAGGCTTAAATAGATAATCTAAAATTAAGAGAGATTTTTAAATATTTCAGAAACTCAGAGGCTTTATGAAAAATTAACAGATATTTAATTTTTTTTTACAAAGTAGAAATGTATAGAAAATAGAGACATATAATTGAATTAATACTTTGTACATATTCAATAAAATTACCAACCAATTATTAACAGAATTAGCTAATTAATATTCACTGATTCAATGAAATTTTGTGTTTTTGATACAGATAAAAGGAATATTAACATAATTATTATACTTAATTTGCTGAACTTTGTGTTCTCATCAAATTATATAAGCTGCATTGTGCAGTGTGTGGATTTGGGATGAATTAACTTAAGATAATGCAGAAATTTTTATCAAATTGAAATTTTAAATTTTCCACTTCTAATTAGTAATATGATTGCCATTATCCATCAAACTATATAGTTGGCATTATCCATCAAATTTCAGATGATAATACAGAAATTAAAGATTCCTTTTTTTTTTTGAAAATTGAATTAAATTAAAAAAAGAAATTAAAGAATCCTTTTTTTCGAAAATTCAATTAAATTAAAGAATCTGTTTACTGAAAACTGAATTAAATTAGATAATCCGTTAATTTAAGATTCATAAACCGAGAGAAAAAAAAACACGTACCATTGATTGATCCAATCAGCTTCATCAATCCTTTGGTCCTCTGCAAAAATCGAAAATCTTAATTTAGTCAGTTTTTATAGCGATTGGAACCAATGTCTAAGAAATTAATACGAAAAATAAAAAGAAATATTACCAGCTTAGATCAGATGCACAGGATGTCGTCTTTTCTGATCCAATATGCAATTAATTATAGATCAGAGATTTTAAAGAAGAAAGAGAAATAGGGTTTTTTTCTTCAGAGAAGAAACTGAATTTCATGGGTCATGAGAGGGAAGAGCGTCGAAATAGGCGAAATTAACTACTAAATCTACCAATCAGAAAGTACTCTGTTCCACTAGCATTGTAACATGATGACTTGTGTTATAACCTGTATTTTTTTATAAATAATTTATTATTTTTATAAATTTAAATATTTAAAAATTTCAAGTCATATTTTCAAAATTCATTAGATTATGAAAAGGATATTTTATATATTTTGATAAACTGAAACTTCATAATTTTTTAAATTATTATTTATTGTTATTATTATTATTATTATTATTATTATTATTATTATTATTATTTATTGAATCAATGTTAGTTACTAACATCTAGATTAATGATTAATGTTCATTGGTTAAGAGTGATTAAACGTATTTATGGATAACGCCATATTTATTTCTGATGCATTTCATGTTTATATTATTTCGAAGTTTTGACTAGTCAAATGCACGAATTTATTAGTCCGGTACATTCTCTTTGATGATTAATGTTCATTGGTCAAGAGTGATTAAATGTATTTATGGATGACAGTCATATTTATTTCTGATGCATTTCATGTTTATATTATTTCGAAGTTTTGACTAGTCAAATGCACAAATTTATTAATCCGGTGCATTCTCTTTGATTTTATGAGATGTAAGATTTTGTCTCTATTAATGTCCATAATTCTTTGAATCAAGAAATCCATTCTTTTGTTTATATTTAGTTCTCCATATCATAATAAAACTACAAAATGAAATTCTTTTTCCAAACAAAATAACTATATTTCGACAATCATGATGGATTGGAGTTTTGAAGCCTCATTTAGTCGAGTCATGAGTTTTTTGAGGTAAGGATTCTTGCTCGTATATATTTTTTCTTTAATTAGTTTAATATTATAATATTCATAATATTAATATAAAAGAATTTCTTTTACATAACTAGAGCCTATGTTGCTCAAACAATATTTTAGTAAGCAATAAAATAAATTATTTGAGAATAGTATATATTTTGAAGAAAATATTTTGTATGCGGGATATAATGAGATGTGTGAAAAATGATAGTAAGGCGAATACAGCCGTACTTAGTAGGTGGAAGCTAGGGCCGCCAATCACTCAATAACGAGTTCGGAAAGATGTGTATCTATGGCATACTCGATGCCATGGACCATTTTCTAGTGTTTATTCGTGTGAGATGATAAGTGAGAAAGAAATAGATATCCCAAAGACAAGTTTTATTTTCTAATGGTTATATTCCCTAAAATGAATATTTTTATATATGAATGAATTTATATAATAATTTATTTTAATAGTATCATTATTTTTAATTGTATGCGAGCATATCTTACTGAGTATTTTTGTACTCATCTTTTTGTTTTTATAAAATTTTCAGGTTCATTTAATTGGGAGACCTGAGGTTGCACAACATCGAAAAAAATAAGATAAATGTAAAAAAAATAATTAAATATAATAAATTATAGATAATAGATTCGTATATATTTATTGTATTCTTCCGCTGTAATACAATTTTTAATGTCGTATATCCGTCGTATATCTTTCGGGATATATGACCGTTACATCTCGAGGCTAAAATGGGTCCGGGATGTAACAACGTGGATAACTATTATTGGTTTAGCTTTTACTGATTTGGTAATCATTGTGTAAATTTAGTAGAAATATTCCTCAGTTTCTTTTTTTTTTTCATTTTCTTATTTGTAAATATTTCTGGTCAACTGTAAAAACTCAAAAATATATAGAAATTCTGCATTTGGACGGTGAATTTTCAGCCCTCTCCAAATGACTTCTTGAATTCACCCCCGATTTTGTAGGTGTTGGATCTTATTGGATCCACATATGAATTGCAAATAAAAAAAATCATCCAACTTTCAATTGTCTCATATTAAATATTTGACATTTAAAATTGTGTATTGAGTTCTCAATTTCCTCCAAAATTTCAAGAATAATAACTATATTTATACCAGTAATGGGTAATCTCTTTTACCAGTAAATGAGTTTTTTAAATTGATGAACAATAATTAACTGGACAAAGATGTCATGAATTTTAGAATGAGACGATTTACTCTAAGGGGCAAAATATATATTTTGAAGGGACACACTATTTTTGTGAAAACAGTCATACTTTAATAATGGATAATAATTACGTGGACCGTTCATACTTTGGAAATGACCAAGATATTTACTTACCAAAATTCAAATATTTTTCTCATGTTCGTTGTTAATTTTGCTAATAATTGTAAATTCTATCTTGAGATGGCCAATTTTGTCAGAGTTATGAGCAGAAAAAAAATTCAGATTTAGTCTTTAACCATAATTGTATTTTATGACTTCATTTTTTGTTGTTTATTTTGTGACTGATGAAGTAGAAAATAGCTATCACATATATTCATTTGGATGAATACACAAGTGTTCATTCATCAATGTTAAATTCACAAGAATCTTTTCCTTACCAACAAATAATATCACATAATCATAAAAAAAGATAATAACTTAGACACTCTAATATTTTGATGAATATATGTTCACTGCATTAAGTTAAAGAAAAAAAGTCAGCATCATCTTGGTGCTTCTTTTTAATGCACTAAAAGAGAAGGATACCTTTACATGTATATTTCAGTGTAGAAAACACTAACATAAACAAAATTTCCAAAATAAATACTTCATAGGTTTACATATATATTTCAGTGTACATCAACCTAGTACTGTGAGGTACTTATCTTATAATTTATTCAGGTAGAACCGTCTGATACTGTGAGGTAAGACTAGATATTAACAAAAACTCTATTTTAGGGCAGTGACTATGTTGGCACATTATTCACATCTTTCTTGAATTATTAATATCATAGGATTCAATATATGATTTATAGAAGTTACGGATTTAATTTGATACAATTCCCACAGGACCCTTATCAAGAAGAGCAGGATGGATACTCATAGGAAAATCCGAGGTTTGGTTGCGAGTCACGACCAGCTTGGGTTGATAGATATTGTATATTCAGTCTCAAAAGAAAAAAATATATATTGTATATTCAGATCAAGACTTGGACGTGGATCGGCTGGTACGGTTATTGCGCCAAGTACAATTTGAATATAAAATGGCCAAATTAATTTGATAAAAGATGATTAAATCAAGTCCAAATTATAGTGAGAAAGCACCAATCATTGCAGTCATTATTATGGACATTAGCACAATATCACTTATTAACACAACATATTGCCAGGATTTTGAGGGCCTTTGACAATTATTATCACGAGGCCTTGAATTTGAAAATGATATTTTAACTATTATCTAAAATTAAATTAAAAATTCTTCAAATATCATAAAATAATTAGTACTAATAATAAAAAATTAAAAAAGAGCATTTTTTATTTAGAGGAATTAAGTAAAAAATAATCTACAAAGAGATATAGAAAATATTTTCCTTAAACTAAAAAATTGCAACAAGTCATCCAGAAAGAGACAATTTAGAAGAAATAATGAACCAAATCAATTAAGCAACAATTTTTATCTCATTGTTTTTTGTCAATTTCGTGTTGCTGCTATTTCAAATTTCATTGCATTTTTCATTATCTTACATTTTAATCCTCTTTCTTTTCTTTTTCTTTTTTCTATTTTTTGTTTCCCTTTCTTTTTCTTGCTGGTTGTAACAGAATTGTTGTTTGTAGGTGTTGAAGTTGCATATGCGGACTATGAATTGTGGAACGATGCTGCGTTAATGCATACTACGGTTGAGATTCAGCAAATATTGGCCTTGAATATTGGGTTAGGCAGCTATTTCAATTGTTATTGGTTTGTTGAAACAAATTTCATTTATATAGGGTTAATGGAATTTCATAACTTCGGGCTCTAGGTATTTTTGGGCCTTATGCAACTGGCTAATGTGCTACAGACCATCGCCGACCCTGAATGATGCACGTAAAACTTGTGGAGGATTATGAACAATCCAACTAAACTCTATTGAGCCATAACCATACCATGATGAGGGTTCCGGACATGCAGAAATGAAGAAAATGCATCAAATTTCTCCAATATCTCAACCTCAATAGGTAGAAAAAAAACTATAAATACACAATCGAGTGATGTACCAAAAGAAATCATTCATAGTTTAAAGAACAATATCATTGTCCGGTTTAAAGAGAAAATAGATGAGTTATGAAATGTGTTTGGCATGACTAACAAGCAACAGATGAAGCTATGAAGTGTGTTTGGCATGACTGACAGAAGTGGATTTTGTTTGTTGTGAATTGTTTTTTGTATGACGAGAAAGAACTAATGGACCCAATCTTTTTATATGGGCGCTCCATTTCTGAATAAATAGGATTCTTTTCATTGATTTAATCAGAACGGATGATCCCAGCCTTCAACTCCTTTGGTGGTAACAATAAATATCAATCAATATAATACTTTATGAAAGATTAAATTTTCAATGTAAATATGTAATATTTAGTTGCATTTTTTTCATTCAACTTTATTTGATTAGAGTTCGTTTTTTCACATTTTATCAATCATATCATCCTTTTTAGTTCTATATTTTAATCCAAATCAAATGGACCAATCATGTTACTTCTATTCGATGGTAATAAATCTATTTCATTATTGGATGCTATATAAGGCTAACAACCAACTTAAATGATAAATATACAAATATCTGTTTATCTTCTTTGATTTGAAATACACCCTGTATTAGATAAACCCCATATTATAACAAGAAAAAATAAATAATATTAAATATTAATTGAAAGCATAGAAATAAATTATTGTGATTATAATAAGCTACATAATCCTTTCTAAGTTCTAAAAGTATTAAATATATACATCAGCTGAAATTGCAAGAAGGGGTAATTTCATATATGCTCCTCAATAAAACCCCCAAAATATCACTAAATATAATGAATACGCCTACAAAGTATAAGTAATATAACTTGCTCAAATAAATTGAGATTTCCTTTTTTTTCCTCTTTAAAAGAATGAAACAATAAGGTAATAATAGCAGAACCAGCACAGCCCCAAAATTTTGGATTACCCCGACTTAGTCACGTTTCACAGATAATCGCTCTGCACTCCACAAAAAAATAAGAATAATTCAATCAATAAGAGCATAAAAATCATAAAAGGGAGTAAAGAATGGTATTTTACATACATGCACCTAGTAAAGAATGGTATTTCACATACATGCACCCCCAAAAAGTTTTCCTTTCATTATGTTTCAATAAAAAAAGATTCAACCCTTCACGCAAATTTGTCTAAAATATTATGATAAAAAACAATAGCAAATTATATTTTCCGTACTTCATGCATGCTAATATGGTCGAGATTGATCATTGAGAACAGAGATGCATAATATATTACAACTTCGCGATGGCAGAAGTGTAAATTTGAATGTAAAAGGCACACAAGCAAATAAAGAACAGAATAAGTTCGTAAGTAACAAATCATACAAGTCCCAGAAAAGAGATATTTAAAAAAACGAATAAACACTATTAAAAAAATGAATAAACATTATTAAAAAACCGAATAAACAACGGTATTTTACATGCATGTCCCAACAAAAAAATTTCCCTTAGTTATGTTCCAAAAACAAGATGCAACAATTCATGCAAACTTTTCATTAAATTGTCTAATATTATGACAAAAGTAGCAATATATACTCCATACCTTAAAACTTCGCAGAGGTGAAATTGTAATTCAGAAAAAGTAAAGGGTATATAAGTATAAAAGGCACGTACTAATAAGTTCATAAGTGACAATCATAGAAGTCCCCCAAAGAGACATATTTAGAAACCGGGGCCCAAAACCTCTATAAAAACCTCTCCATCCGTCTTCTTCTAGAAGCTTCCGGACGGTTTTTCTCATTGTTGGTCTCCCACTCCCATAATTGTCCATCACCTATTAATGAGAAGATAATATTAAGATGTATTTTAGTACACTTATGACACTGGTTTGGATGAATATAAAAAGATCAACTCTATTATATGGGAATTACATATATACCCTTCCAAAAAGTGTAAATAGCAAATTTAGCTTTCAAAGTGCAAGTATAAAAAATTTCCATGTAAAGTGTAAATTTTGGAAGGTTAAAATTGCTGTTTTTAATATTGGAAGGGTAAATTTGATAATCTGAGCTTTTCGAAGGGTATATATGAAATGGCCCCTAAACCCTAAACCCTAAGCCATATAATATTTTATCCACACAAATAAATAAATAAATAAATAAAATGGTACTTGTATTGTATAGGCAATAAAAAAAGATATTTTAACTACTAAATAAAGTAAACATTTTAGGGTTTGGTACCTGAAGTCTGGTTTTGATAGTATCAATTGGAGTGGTGAGAATTGAAGAGCAAGCACCAGCAATTGTGCCAGCTGTCGCTTGAACTGTAACCAGCTCGAATTGAGATGGTTTTTTATCTGATTCATTTCCATTTCCATATCCCAGACTCCTATTGAACAAATAAAATAAAAACATATTCATGTTCATAATATATAAACATGGAAATCTTCCAATTTCGCTATTTCGCCTTTTTCCAAGGTTTTATTGCCCTGATTGGTGTTTATTTGTATGACCGGTTAAAATGAGGGTTAACTGAAGCAAATTTAGGTTGAATTGAGGCATAGTTACAAAGTTGAGGGCAATTTTACATAAATTAGGCTCAACTTGCACAAAAAAAAATGTTAGTTGCGGTAAATTGAGTCTCATTACCCAATTGGGGCGAAACCAAGACTCAATTGCACAGCTAATCGGATGCATAATTGTAAATGCACGTCTCAGTTGCAAATATAATGGCTTAATACAGGTCTCAGCTGCAAATGTAACAGCTTAAACACAATCACAACTATTAAGGGCATAACTGTAAATATACCTACTTCCAAACGGCGCATTGAGCATCCCCATAAGGGTTAATTAATCAAAAAGGGCCTTATCTTAAACTCAAGGGCTCAAACAAAAGGGGCTCAATTGCAATTACATAAAATATTAGGACACATTCCTAAATAAATAGCAAATGTACGTACTTCCAAATGGCGTGCTGAGCGGCCCCATAAGACCCCCACCAAAGCGCAGCAGCAGGCGAGTTTGTTAAAATAGTAATTCCAAATCCTCGGTACAATCCTCGGATTCCTTCAGTCCGTACGACTTTTCGTATCACATCGATCGGGCCGTCGAATGATGTCATGCCTGGTAGACCCTGTACCATTAACCTCTGACAAATCTAGAAGAAAGAAAAAAGGAAATAGAAAGAAAATTGGGAAAAGATGATTAATTGGTTGTTGGTTGGTTAATCTTTTTGATGTATCAAGAAAGCACGAGAAAAAAGTGAATATAGAGTCAGATGTGTAAGGGTTTGTGTCTGGTGTTTGTAATATTGGTGCCGTTTTGGTACTATCTTTCTTTAGAAAATTTATGGGAAATTTTTAAATTAATTACTTAATTGATTAGATAGGGATTGATTAGTGGAACTAGGTAATTTTTATTTGAAATACTAAAAAAGGAAATAAAAAATCCCCCAAATTTAAGAACATTTTTTGGGTATTTCATTGGGTTATTTTGATTCCAAGATTACTATAGGATACACAACAATTAATTTCAGTTTAGAGTTAGATAAATAACAAAAAATAAAACAACGAAGCAAAAACTAAAACCAAAAAGCAAAAAAACTAAAACCAAACCGAAAAACTCACCACATCTAAAGGCACGAAATAAGCGCACGAAACAACATTCGACACCAAACCCGCCACACCGTTGGCCACACCGATTCGTCCCGCATCCGAAATATCTTTCTTCTCATAATACCTCAAAACCACTTCTTTCGACATCTCAAGAGAGGTCAAGGCCAAAACCCGGCCGGGCAAGGCTCCGACCGCTCCGGTACCAAACCCGCGAAAAAGGCCGGGAAATCCGTCGGATTTTAAAATTTGTTTGAAGGTTTGGAACCCGGTAAGGTGGGAGGATCCGGACCCGGTAAGGTCCACTTGCATCCGAGTTTTGACGATGGCTGTTGGGTGGAGCAGGCCTTGCTGGACTGTGAAGAGGATCGAGCCGATTAAGTGGAATTTCGTCTTGTCTAGCCTGTTGTTGATTAGAAGATTATTAAAGTTGGATGGTTTAGTTAAAGGATTTGTTTTGATTTTGGGGTTTGAGGGTTTTGAGGGTTTTAGTTGACTAGGCTTGTATTTTTCTGATAGTTTGTTGAAATATGGTTATATTTGGTTGGGTTGGAGTAAATGTAATGAAAAAAAGTATTTAATCGCAGTAATACTTGAATTTGTTTAATCACAGTAAATAGAGAAATAAATCAAAAGAAAAGGATTAAATGAAACATGTTTAAATCCCTCTTTGATTTTCTTTTTCAACAAGCTGGGGTGGTGAAGTTTAAATCCTTCTTTAATTCAAGGGAGCCGATACTGCGTGACGGTACTATAGTGACCCTGTAGCGACGGTATATAAAAACTGAAAACAAACATATAAACTGAAAACAAACAGTATAAAAAATTCATTCAGTAAAACAGTATATATTTTAAAAAATGAAAATACTATATAAAAACATATAAACTGAAAACAACCGGTATATAAAAATTCATTCGGTAAACAGTATGTATTTAAAAGAATGAAAACAATATATAGCCTATATAGAAACGCTATAGAAACGCGAAAAAACAATATATAATCTCAATCCGTCGCTACAGAATCGCTACAGTACCCCGTCATGATTTCTCATTTCCCTTAATTTAATGTGTTTATTTTCGGAGGTTTTTAGATGAGTAAGCTTGTATATTTGATCGTTTGTTGGAGTGATTATTGGAGTTTGTTAAATCGAAGTTGTATTTGGTTGGGTCGGAGTAAATGTTTAAAAAGAGCTATTCAATCACAGTAAACAGGTATATAAATCGAAAGAAAGGATAAACGAAACAACCCAAGTTTGTATTAGGATTAAATCCCTCTTTGATTTTCTTTATCAACAATCTGGGGTGGTGAAGTGAAAGTTCAAAACGTTTCCAATAGGCAAAGTAAAAAGCAACTGCTCTTGAGAGAAAGAGAGAGAGGAGAGACCTGTCCCATTTGATATTGACTTCAGAGAGGGAGAGATCGGGCGCCTCCGCCTCCACCGCCGCCGCCGCCATCTCCGCCGCTCTCCGACGAGGGTTTGGTTTCTACAACAGAGAGAAAAGACTTTCAAATTCAAACTCGTACAGAAGAGAAAAAGTCCTCACTTTGTTCTGATTTGTCTGCTTTTTTAGAGTTTGTTTCTAATTTTGTGCCGTTTTGTGGGAACGAATAGTAAGGGCGTCGAAAAGTGTTTGTAAATTTATACACGAGAAAGAGAAAGAAAGGAAGAGACGCTTTGATTTCTGCAATTTTGATTATTTGATGTTGCTGATTGAATTTCTTTGAGAGAGCTATTATGTAAAGATGCAATGTAGCATGTCGAAATCACGACGACAGTATATACCGCTAATAAATAGTATATAAAATTAAAAAAATAATATATATAATTTATTTTTTGTAACAATGCATACGAAAACAATGAAAACAATATATAAAAAACAACATACTATATTAAAATAATATATACAAATTTCAAAAGTAAATAATGCATAAAAAATAAAATATATCTAAAATGGTGAAAACAATAGAAAAAAAATATTAAAAAGTGAAAAAACAGTATACATAGAGTCCGTCGTAATTTGGACGTGCTACAGTGCATCGTGATATCAGATTTTTCTTTCTTTGAAATAAATAACTAAATAATTTGTTAATAATTGTTTACTAAAAAAAGATAGATCATCAATCGTTTTATCAATAATATTATCTACAGTAAAATTAAGTTAATAAATTCATATTATTTAATATGATTATTTTGTCAATATAATAATTTTATAAATTAAAAAAGGATAAAATATTTCACTATAATTTTCATTATTGTATGAAAAGATTCCAGTCAAAGCTTGCAAGCTCAACTTGAAGGTAATTTTGAAATTTAAAAGAAATCTCAAGTTTGAATCCCGAAAAATATTGGAGTTTTAAAAATAATATTGTATAATGTACTTAGCAAAATTTCTCACTTCACTTGGTTTGTGTCTAGAAAAAGAATAGAATTTTAAAATTATTAATGTATTATTTCTATAAAAAATAATTCATACAATATATTTGTAATCATAACATAAAAATTAATTTAATAATTATTTATAAATACAATACAATCTAAAAAAAGAAAGTTCAATTTTTGTAAAAAGGTTAGATCAATGATTTTAGAGCTTATAAGTGCAGGAATATTGTAGAGATGAAGCTTCTAGTCGGCTCTCCACGTCAAAAAGAAGTCACCACGTGGCGATGTAAGGGGAATAGTATTCCAAAAATTCGTATTGGGAACCTGTTGTTGTAAGTCAGACCAAAAATTGGTTTTCTTTCAACATCACACATGAGACAGTGTCATGCATGTTATATGACATAACATGACATACACTAGAATATTTCCTGCCCTTCCCTGCAGTATTAACATATATTGTAAAATACTAAAAATGTAAAAACGTATCTAATTATTTTTTGAGATATTATTTGCTCCGTGATATACTAATAATACAATATGTAATATGTTCATGTATAATTGGTTAAATATTTGGTCAAATAAAAGACAATAATAATTTGTTAATTCCTCTGTTCTTGTATAATTACACATATTTTACCCAAAACGGATACAATAATTTCATATATAAAATATATAAATATAAACTTTTATTCAAAAAAATAACTTAAAAATTGTTATGAATAATATAAATGTAGATGTTCATAACGTTTTAGATTCATAACTCTAAAGATGTTATATATTCCTCTTAATTCATCTCTTTAATATTATATAACATATAAAGTTTACGTTATAAATAGAGCTTTGTAATGTGTAAGAAAGAACAACAATTGAATACAAGTAAATGAAAGATTTTCCTCTGTATATTCTCTCTTTCTCTCCTTTTTGTTTTAATTATTTTATAACACGTTATTAACACGAGTTGCTCTCAATACATCAAGGAAACATATGTCCATCTTCGGTAATGATATCATGAGTTAAATCTAAAAGTGAACTAAACATGAACAAATGTAAAGCCGAATTTGATGTAAAGTGAAGAAGAAGAAGAAAAAATTCATTTTCAATTTATTTTCTTATTTAGATTTATTTTATTCCAACAATCTTGTTATGGATCTGAAGTTGCAATTGTAACATAACATTATATGATGCAACCGGAAGTTGCACAGTTAAGAATTAACATGAAGTTAGAAGATTCCGAATTAGCCTGAAGATGACATTTTATAATCATTTGAAGTTGAAAAAAAAAAATATATATATATATATATATATATATATATATATATATATATATATATATATATATATATATATTATAAACAACACAAAATCAACTTGAAGTTGCAGTTGATACTATATGAATATGAATCAAGAGTTTGTTTGGGCATAACAACAGTTATAAAGATATGTGCCTCATTGATATTGTATGACTTATATCATAATATTTAAAAGGAAATAAAAAGATATTTCTCCATCTCATGGTGAATAAGAAAAAGAAAAAAATATTTTTCTTATTTAATTTAACGCTCTGAAAGAGCCAATATATGCCTCAAATGGGGGACAAAAATTAAATATAAATAATGTATTAATTTTCCTAGGTCTCGAAAAATATTACTAAGTTTTTGAGATATATATTGGATTGGAACCGATATCATGCCGAGACTATAAAGAAGATGAATGATAAATATCTTGTATTTTGAATAATATTTCAGAAAAGAAATATATATTAGAAAACATGTAGTGTTTCTATTGATTTATACTATAAAAGAATTAGCACAATTATAAGTTATATTTATTAGTAAAACAAGAAGTTTTGCAGACTTAAATATATTTATGCTTCTGCATAACAGATCGGGCTAAGCATTCTTAGAATGCATTCATTATAATATGTGGACATGCAGATCCGCCATAAAGATAATTTTTATTCTAACATAATGGATAGTGTTTGTGGGCTTGAAGATCCACCTGGGGGATATTTCCAATTTAAGGATATTTGGGATAATAAGGAAATGTAGTAGTGTGTATATTAAAATATAAAAATATTTATGAGAAAAATGTCTTCTTTTCATAATAGCTTGCTTGTGCTATACATGTATTAGTATAATTTGTGATCAAGATAAATGAACCGGAAGTTCATTGGTTTAAATGAAAATGCTAATACCACAATATTGAACCTGAAGCTTAGATATTACTTTTAATGCACATAAAGTTGCAATATTATTTTTAACGAATGCATCAAACGTTGCGAAATAATGAATTAGTAAATATGTTGAATTGCTCTCGGCGAAAAAATTATGAGGAAAACCGAAGGATAATTGTTAGACAAAAGATTATTGCTCAAGTAGTTGCAATATAAAAAGGTAGATATTACTACTCTTGTAGAAGCAGATATTGTTGTTCCTGTTAGATAAAAGATTATTTCTCATGTAGAAGCATATATTATTATTGAACTAAGCATTATATCTTTTATCGAAGCAAAATAATGTATTTTATGGTTATCGTACAACTAACTTATTTTAGTTCTCTGAAGTGAATACCGCCACTTATAAAAGGCATGATAGTGTGGTTAAAGAGGAGGAGAAGTGAAGTCATAAAAAGAAAAACCACACGAAGAAAACAATAAGACACAATAAAATATTTTGGCTTCCGTACGAAAGCCCATTGGTCATGTACTCGTCGTAGATTAAAACATCTTATTGAAAATTTAATGAGGTCTCTTTAAAGGAGAATTAAAAGAGTAAGATGATCAATTGTGTTACACCCCAATCCCGTTTTCGGTTTTGGGAGACAACATTAATAATATCATTACAATATATCACTCAAAATATAAAATACAATTAAATAATATACTTAATTTTTAAAATAAATTACTAATTAGCTACGTTGTCTCTCGAAACCCGACCCTTGAACCTGAAAACTAAAAAAAAAGGGGGAAGGAATGAGTCTACCACTCAATAAGGGCACCCGTTTCATACGCCACAAAACAAAAGTAATATAATATTTTATACCAAATCATAATAAATAGTAATAAAATAGTTTTCCAAAATAATTAGTAAATAATAGATAAAAATATTTTTCCGAGCTCGTTGTTGGGTTATTAACGGCCATGGGAATCAAGAGCCATGTGCGGTCTCAATCTCAAGCGGCCACGAACATCGAGAGCCATGTGCAGCTATAACTTTTACGGCCACGGGCATCGAGAGACATGTGGGGCATCAATTTTTATGCATTATTATATCATAAATAGTCTATATAAAATAAATAATTTAAAACGTACGTATGAGAAGAATAATTCCTTACCTCGAAAGATATGACATGACTAAAGATTCGAAATTTCCATACATCTTGCCACGACAAGGATATTAAGTTTTGTTCAAGAAAGATCTCATGGTAATTATTTATTGAGGAAAGATGAATAAGAAAAATATGAAATTATGAGTGTTTAGATGTTATTTGGAGAAGAAATATTTATTGAGGAAAGATGAATAAGAAAAATATGAAATTATGAGTGTTTAGATGTTATTTGGAGAAGAAATTTATAGAATCAGAAACATGCTTGTGAAGGTGTAAGAGTTACATGAATATTTATTTCGGCCAATAAAACTTAATAAATAAGATGCATGAGAGTTACTTTTGATACATTGGAAAATAAAGAGAAAATGTTCGTGACCCTTTATTGACTCGGTCAGAAGAAAAGACACCCTATGAAACGCCTAATTGAAACAAAACCATCCATTTACTCTATTAATGTTGCATGTTAATATTTATATATTTGACTAAGTCAATCGAATAAATGCATAAAACCAATATTTATACGTTTATAAAAATATTTATATGTAAATAAATTACGGATTATAACAAATTGTGTTTATAATGAAGAAAATTTCAATGAGCCCTTAACACATGCTATATTTGGATGTGAAAAATTTGCTTGATCCTATATTTATTTTTATTACGTATTCAATTAATAAAGACATGAAATTTTCTATTTTCTATATGATCCAAAATGAATGTATACTCAACAATAAAACATGATTAGACGCTCCAGAAGAACTATTACTTTGTTGTCTAAAGTTATATGAGCAAGATGTTCACAAAATCGAAGAGCAATTTTATGGTTTCGCCATTAACTAGAAGTTTACTAATTAGAAAACAAATTTATTATTTAACATGAAATAGGATTTCACTAATTTGAAAAGAAATTTTATGATTTGAATTCTCTTCGAAGAGAAATTTCATGATTTGGCATGAACCAGAAGTTCGCTAATCTGGGAGCAATAATGATGCAGATAATACAAAGAATTCAAATGTTCATCTATTAAAGAACCGAAAGATTCTTTTATCAAATGAATTTTCATGTACTGCATGTCGCCAAGGAAAGTTAATCCTTAGACATCACAAACTAAGGTTGAGAATAAATCATCCAATTTTCTTGAGCTTATTTATCGAAATATATGTGAGCCTATTACTCATTCATGTGGATCACCTAGATATTTTATGTATTAATAGATGCGTCTACTAGATGGTCACACGCATATTTATTATTATCTCAAAATGTTATATTTGCGAGATTGTTTGCTCAAATAATCCAATTAAGATAATAATTTCTGGATTGTAAAAATAAGATAACTCGTCTTGATGATGACCAGTGAGTTACATCCCAAATATTCAATGACTATTATACGTTGATTGAGATTATAGTTGAGCATTGGCCCACACACGCACATAAGATGGCCTAACATGATATTTATTAAGTGATTATAATAAATTGTTTGGCCCATAATAATAAATCAATGCTTGTCTTCTAACTAGAGCCATGAAAAGATACATGCTGCAAGATTAATTAGAATAAAGCCAACTATATATGATAAATACTCCTCGTTACAGCTTGTGACTAGCCTGTAGCTAAATATATACCATTTCAAAAAAAATTGGATGTGCAGTATTTGTTTCGGCAGCTCCACCGCAACGCACAAAGATGAGTTACAAATTAAAGTCGGACATATATGTTAAGTTAAATCGCCCTCAATAATTTCATATCTTGAACTTCATGACATGAAACTTATTCATTAGATGATTATTGATTATAGATTTTTTTCTTTCATAAATGTGATTAAGTCACATATATTTGCTGACAACATCTCAATTCGGATTGATAATCTTGAATGATCATCTATTCGTTTCGTAACAAATGAATCCAAAACATACCTAAAGTGTGGTAGATTATGCTGTTTATAGATAAAAACCCTAGAAGGAGAATTGAATGAATAGTCAAGTAAATATTGTGAAACAATCAAATATTAATGAGAAAGTTCAAGATATAGACAATTCAAGTCCCGAAGAACTTGTTTATTAATTAATGATAGCATTAGGGGGAGAAAAATAAGAGTTGGAAAACTATAAGTTATATTATATGGAGTGCATCATTAATAAGATCCTCAAACATGTAAATATATTATTTCCATTGATGCAAAAATAATTATCATATCATATATTCCAGCATTATGTGCTCATAGTTATATTAAAATATCCTTGGATAATTTTATGTTTGATATATGCCAAAAGCATAATCGACAAATCGGTTCCAAAGATAAAGATCCAAGGAAGAAGAAAGAGTATGATAAGAAAGATGGCTTGAGATTATCGATACTAAAGAAATAAATTATTCCAAAAATAATATTAACGGTAAAAGAGTAGAAGACATGGACGAGCAAATAACCAAGAAGAGGTTCAAGTACCTAACAATATTGAAATTGATGAGATCTCAATAAATTATGTCTCTACTATAAAATGGGTGGAACCGAAATAAAATCATGATTAAACAAAAGCTTGCAATGTGATTGCAATTAATATAATAAGTGAAATGAGGATCTTGAATTAAAATTAATCGTATGTCGACATATTGAATATTGGCTATAAAAGAAAGATGTGATTAGAACATCATTATATTCTCTTGTGAAATGTGAAGTTTTGGATCTGTAGTCGAAATATCTAACAATGTACAATGGTAATGTACAAATGAGTGTTTGTAATAACACATATTAAGACAAATAAAATTGTGAAATTCAAAGTAAGAATTGTAACTGAAGATTTTATATGCATAAGACACATCCATTGAGTACTCTAATGATTGATCGATCATTTGATGTGAATAAAGGTTTGTATATAACCTCATAAAGATTATGAGGAAATTATTGGTCCTGAAGTACCAAATTTTAGTGTTATTAGCGCACTAATTAATCTTGCTAGTAATATAATACTTGATATGTATTTTTTTTTAATATATTAGATCTAGTAGGTATTAAGAGGGTATTAATCCTATTTTGCAAATGATATAAGATTATTTTATTTTAATATTTCTAGATCTTATTTAATTAGTTATGTAGGTGCAGGATATTTGTTGATTCTGACAAATAATGATATTAGACTGGTTATTTATTTACATATGGAGGAACCAAGTCGTAGGAACCCTTTTGTCCAAGAAAAACATGTTAGTAGTATGCCCTAGGCCAATGTATTTGAGACCTAGATGTATGGATTGTGTTAAACAAACAATGTTTTTATTTAGAGATATTTTATATAATAAATGCGTATTGGTTATTTTATTCTTATTACTAAAATGAACCTTAAATATGATATTCAGCTTTATATCATCAAAGTATGTGACTTTGATAGTAAAACTATAAAGTATTATGAATGATATTCTAAACTGTCCCCGATCATTCATAGGATGTTTGTGAGATAAACATACTTTATGATAAGCTATAAATGTACATCAGTATTTTAACATAAGTATATGTTAGAGACCATATACTGGATTGACCAACCGTGAGAATACTACATGGTTCGTGTCATTAGTTATTCTCAGTAAAGAATGTATCTATAATCCTTAGACTTGAGATTATCTCAGTTTCCTACATGAGAAATTTTATACTTTAATATAATCTAACATCGTCTTTAACCGGGCGGTCATAAAGATTATAATTAGGTATATAATGAATTATGCGGAGGAAAGAGTTTAATTAAGATAGGATTTGTTCCTCTCATAAATTGAGAGAGATATCTTTAGGCCTCTTGATGATTTGATTGAAGAAACACACGGCCGTGCTTAAGTGAATTAATAAAGAGTTATTAATGTCATTTCATGTTCAATCAAATTCGGTGTCAAGAAATATTTATCGACCAACATAAGGTTGACACATACCATGCCTTATGGACGATATAGATATCGTGTAACAAAGGGATACAATGCATGACATAAATTAGGTTTGATCGAATTATCTATATTTGCTTAATTTGGGTAATCATGATGTCTTGCTAGAGGCCGCTCATGATTTATAATCCGTTGTGATTATTGCCAACATTAAGTAAACCTACAGGGTCACACACAAATAATAACTATTGAGACGTACACAGAAAAATCATAACTTATGTGATAAGTTGTATGGAGAGCTACATAGTCAAGTGACACATCCAATCCTACATCTTATATGATAAGGTGTGTTGCATATATGGTTACATAGTTACCATGCACATAGGATATGAAACTTATGGACTATGCAGGCACAAGGGACACCCCAAAATCAGATTAAGGATTATAATATTTTCGTCCAAATTTTGTGAAAAAAAAAGGAGAGAAAAATCCGAAAATTATTCTCTTGTTATTTCTGTGAGAGAAATGAAGAACGGATACTAGCATATATCGTTCTTTATCCGTTCAAAGGGGTTGTTCGTGTGGATACCGGTAGAGGACGAAGCGAAGTGCGGCGTCTTTGTGATTCGGGTTGAAACCGTAGTTTTGTTTGGAGAATCGGTTTGCTTGGGGAATCTGTTCGTTTGGAGATCGGTTTGTTAGACCGGTTAGGCGAAACATACAAAGGATCGGTTTGGAAACCGGTTTGGAATCGACCAAAGAAAAGCGTCAACCAAATTCGCTTTTGATCATCACGGATTAAGCGTAATCCGAAGGTACAAAGTTATGAACTTTTCTTTGATTTAATTGTAATTCACGGATCCTTCTTTTGGGTTTCGAATTCGATTTTGTTTCATTTTTATTTTTCTGCTGCGTTATGAATGGTAGAAACCTAACAAAACATGTATTCCTCAATGATGATAATAAGACGACATTGATTTTTGAAGATAATACAACATGTATATGTCAGAGTTAGAAGAATGATATATAAATATTTCTATTTGTGAGGTGGAGAAACAATACGCTATGGACTCTTTTTTCCTTAGCCATAGTTTTGTCCCATAGGGCTTTCCTGGCAAGATTTTTAATGAGGCAGATGTTTGATACGTATGAAATTAAAGATGGACATCCAAGGGGGATTATTATGAATAATATAAATGTGGATGTCCATAACGTTTTGGATTCATAACTCTAAGGATTTTATGTATTCCTCTTAACTCCTTTCTTTAATATTATGTAACATATAAAGATATTTTACGCTATAAATAGATCTTTGTAATGTGTAAGAAATAACAATAATTGAATGCAAGTGAATGAAAGATTTCCCTCTGTATATTCTCTCTTTCCCTCCTTTTTGTTTTAATTATTTCATAACAAAAATATCATTATTTTAGTAAATAATGTTTATTATATATATATATATATATATATATATATATATAGAGAGAGAGAGAGAGAGAGAGAGAGAGAGAGAGAAAAAGAGAGAGAGAGAGAGAGGGGCTATCTTGCTTTTAAAAGCACCAGAGGGTTCATGCTTTCAATTTTTTAACCGTTTGATGTAAATCGAGATTGGTGTTGGATGAATAAAGATAGGCTTTGACGGAGCCGTTCGCTTTTTATTATTTTCCGTGACTTGCCCATACTCCCAGCCTTTCATGAGTCCAAAAAGTGGTCCTTTTTTCTTTTGTTTCTCCTTCTCTCACTCTTAGTTTTTATGTAAAATTAAACGAAACAACTTTTTTAGTCCATACTTCAATGGGGGAATAATTCTTGGTCCGTTATGTCACTTAGTCAACTCCATTGAAGTCAATTTGTAAAATACTAATTTTATTTATTTTTAAAAATGAAAAGAAGACAGAGGATCATGCTTGCACTACAGTGATCAAATGGATTTCGTGGTCTGTTTTGTCAGACCAGTCATGCACATACGAGAAATCAAGTGGAACCAAGAACTACAACTCTGAACTGAGTAGGATGAGATATGCATTCTGAAGGATATCTTGTTGTTCTCGGTTTGATGATGTTTAAAATAATTTCGTAATTACTAATCTTGTTTGAGAATGTCTTATTAGCTCAGAATGTCACTCGTCAAGTTTTCGGAATTGAAGCATCTCCCTGATCTCGGGAAGACTAGAAGTCGTCACGCTTTTAAAGGATTTCAAGAGAGCATTTCAAGGCTTGGGAGCAAGCTTCTTTAGTCTTCTAGTGTGTTGTGTGGTGTAAGTAATTTAATTTGTACTAAAAAGAGAGTAAAATCTGCAATCTATTTAATTTCTACTAGTTTCATTGGCAATGGACCTAGTTCCATTGGCAACGGAAGTAGTCCATTGCCAACGGAAGTAGTCCGTTGGCAACGGACCGCCCCGTTGCCATTCATTTTCTCCTGGAGTTTTGGCTGAAAAACTGTTGCGTGAGTTCCGTTGGCAATGGAACTAAAGGAACATAGCCGTTTGATTTGAAATCCTCATTGATTTCCTTCTGTTTTTGCAATTCGTTGGCAACGGAACTACGCAGGTTTCCATTTTTTGAGGGCGACTCTTTCCTCCTTTAAAAGAGGCGCCGCCTCAGTTTTACACAAGAATTCCACATACAAAAAGCAGAAATACTCTCTTCTTAATACTGTTAAATTGCTCTAAATCTCAAGAGAGACTAATCGAGTTGTTGAGCGTGTTGCTCGTTGTTGGTTGAGATCGAAAGATATCGAGTTTGTAAGTTGATTGTTTCACCGGACGTCAAGTTTGTTGTAAGGCGACGGTGGATCGTGGTTTTGTACTCAAACACTATTTGGATTAGTGATTATCGGAGCCGCAAGGCAAGTCCCGGAGAGTAGGCAACTCGTGAACGCGGTAAGGGCCGCTAGCGAGTAAACGGGTGGTTAAGGCTAAACGCAACTACCTCGCCGAACTCCGTCATTAGATCGTGTGTTCGGTATCTCTTTACTTTTTATATTTACTTTAATTTCTTGTTTATTTAGTTTCTTTGTTAATTAGAATTTAAACAACCATCAAATAAAAGTCTAAAATAATATAAATATAAAACCCTAAGAAATAAGTATAATCTTCACGTTTTCGCACGTTTAGGCCTATTGACCCCCCTATAGGCCTCAATTGTTCAACATATCTGACTTCTTTTATTCCCACATCTTGTATCATGAAATATTTTTTATGTAATCGAACTACCAAACTATATTTTCTCGATTTCTTTGTTAATAAAATTGTGCACAGTAAACATGTTGAACATACTATGAATTATATGAATGTATTTTATATGTATATTGTGTTGAATTAAGTTAAAAATGCAACAAAAAAGAAACAAAGAGCTTGTTTTGCTATCAAATTTAATTGAGACACAGATAAATAAATGAAAACCCAAACTCATTGTTGACGATATCAATACTAATTCAAAAGACAAATTAAACATGAAATACAATTCGTAACATAAACAAATAATTTATAACAAAAATAGAGGGTTCATAACATAATTCATAACAAAAATAGAGGGTTCATAACTTGAACAAACAATTCATAACAAAAACAGAGGGTTCATGACTTAAACAAACAATTCATAATATCAAATATTTTAGAATAGCATTAAATCATCATTTCTCCTTGCAAGTAGTCAAATGGTGTCCCAGCTGGCCACACTTTCCACATCTCCTTTGCCCTGATCTAGCTTTCGTTTCATATTGCGGCTTCCACCTCTGTGGCTTTCTTTTTCCTTTGCATTGAGATTCCGGAGGATCTTTCGGTTGAACATCTTCAACTTCTATTTTCCAGTTTATTGCAATTTCACTCTAATACTAACCTTGCATCCGGTTCTTTGTTCTGGCGTATTCCTTTTGGGTGACCCTTTCTTTTGGATTATTTCATCATCTTATTTATAGGTCTGAGAACTAGAGGTTCCTTCTTTCGAGCAACATAGAGCCCATGCGGTGATTGCATTACCTTGTTTTACTGACTTATAGTGTCTATTTTGCGCATAGAGAATCCAGTTTTGAATGCATAAATATTATAAAATTTAATTGCTTCTTCGGCGCTGTTAAATTCCATCCCAACGGATGGCTTATCACTTACCATCTCCACCTCGGACATTTGTTGATTCCAGTCTTCAACAATTTGATGGTCGGTGTTGTCGTTGTTAGAATAATGATCTTCAGCATCAATGGAAAAATCAAATTCATGTTCCTACAAAAGATAAGTTTGATTAATTCATGTTAATAAGTGACTTGCAGGTTGCAACATAATACTAACTAGCTTAACACTTTAATTATTAATTAGAATAAAATATCTCTAAAGAAGATATTCAAGATAAATTGTTAACTTTAACCTACATGACAGAGACATATTATATACCTCTTGTGGGAATGAAAGATTTTCTTGATCCATGATGGTATGCAGTGGAGACTTGACCTGACCGATTGATTTATGGTTGGAGAGTTGACTCGTAGAGAAAATGGATGATTAGATCAAATCAACGAAATATGTGAAAGAGCTAGATAAAAATAAAGGAAGAATTAGAGAGAGAATATTGGAAGAGGAAGTCATGAAGGAGGGAGAACATGAGCATAAAAAGATAATCAACCTCAAATATGGAATATTATTTTCTTAGGAAGTGCAAACATTTTTTAATGGAGGGGATTTAGAGGAAGTGCAATCGTTTTTACCGGAGGGGATTTAGAGGAAGTTTAATAGTTTTTTATTGGTGAAGAGACAGGCAGTAGAGACCAGACAATAAAAGTAGTGAAACCGAATAAAAACAAACGATTCTGTTAGAGTGGAAATTTATTCATCCAACACCAATCTCGATGTACATCAAACGGTTAGAAAATTGAAAGCATGAACCCTCTGGTGCTTTTAAAAGCAAGGTAGCCTATCTCTCTCTCTCTCTCTCTCTCTCTCTCTCTCTCTATATATATATATATATATATATATATATATATATATATATATATATATATATATATATATATATATATATATTAGAACAACATGCAGCTTTTCTATTGATTTGTATTATGAAAGACTAATACAATTAAGTCATATTTATTAGTAAACCCGAAGTTTATTGACTTAAAACTTATTTATGCTTTTGCATAATAGATTTGGTCCAATTTGAAAAGTAATTTTATAATTTTGACATGAACTTGAAGTTCACTAATTAGAAAAATAACTTTATCATTAAACATGAACCAAAAGTTCAATAATTTGAGAAGTAATTTTATGATTTGACATGAATCAAGAAGTTCACTAATTCGAAGAGAAATTTCATGTTTGGCATGAACAAGAAGTCCACTAATCTCGGAGCAATGATGATGCAAATAATCACAGGGAATTCAAATATGCATCAATTAATGAACCAGAAGATTCTTTTATCAAATGAATTTTCTTGTGCTGCATGTTTTCAAGGAAAATTAATTGTTAGACATCACAAACCAGGGTTGGGAATGAATCACCCAATTTCCTTGAGCGTATCCATCGAAATATGTGTGAGTCTCTTTCATGTGGACCATCTAGAAATTTTAATGAAAATATATCTGTTACACCCTGGAACGAAATTAGTGCAAAGGAAGGCTAGTTGACTACTCTCACCTTGAGTAGTGGATGTGAATTATAAAACTTAAATAGGCTAGTGCACTAATTACTGGCACCAACCAAGTTAAAGTCTTTTTCAGGACAATATGGTGTGGACCCTGAAGGTTGGACTGGGCCAATTAATATATTAGGATGATAGGATCTAACAAATGGTATCAGAGCTAAATTCTGGAGGTATTATCGTGCTGCTGAAAACGTACCATACTGTTATCATACCCAGGAAGCCTGATGATCTTATATGACTCAGTGGCGATATAAGTATAGGGGGAAGGTGCACACGAATGTGTACTAGGACGAGACTGGGACCACGCATCAGTTCTGACGATGACGTTGGAAATTTAAGTGGAGGAGTTTGTTACACTTCGGAATGAAATTAGGGGAAATGATGGCTAGTTGATTACTATTAGTCCTACTTAAGTGTGAATTATAAAACTTAAATAGTCTAGTGCATAAACTACTAGCATCAATGATGTAGTTAAGGAGTTAACACAGCTGTAGTTCATAGTTTAAACCTTAAAAATATGTTTTTAATATCAATTAACATTTTGCTCTCTTACAAGATTTATAAAACTTAATTAACATTTCTTAAATTTAATTAAGAAATATTATTTAACTTAATTAAGCTAATTACTATTTCGTAATGATAATTAATTTCAATTATAATAAGTTTTATTTGAAATAATATTTGTTAAACTTATGTAAATTATTCAAAAATTAAAAGTAAATTGTAATTGTACACCAGACTTTCCATTAAGTTTATCGAATTTCTCTCTCCTTTGAAATAAATTATTAAAAAATCTTAAAGTTTAATTAAAATGTATTTAAAGTTAAAAAATCTTAGTTTTATTAGTCTCTCTCTGAATTGAAAATTATTCTTAAAAATATAACTAAACAATTCCTTATGTTTTTCTTAATAAAGTTTAGAAAAATTATTTAAAAAAAGATTTTTAAAATTAATTAACATTTTTTAAACTTAATTAAGTTAACTAATATTTTTTATTAAGTTTAAGAAATGTTAAATTAACTTTAAAAAATTATATGAGAGAAGAAAACGTTAATTGATATTAAAACATATTGTTGACTCCTAACTAACGGTAGGGACTTTTTTGTAATTTTTTGGCAATAATTTAAGAGATTTTTTTATAATTTCCTATATTGCAGGGTTCTTTTTTGCAATTTAGAGAAAATGTAGGATTCCTTTTTTTTTTTTTTTTTTTTTGCAAATTTCTCTATTTACAAACTACTCTTGCGTTATATTATTATAAATTTATTATATATATTCTTTTATTATCATAATATAAGTATATTATATTTTTACAATATATAAATTGATATGTGGTTATAAATGGTTCTTTTGAACCAGATCTTGGTTTTCATACAATAGAATTTCGGTTATATACAAATGGATCGAGTTATGTATGGGTTCAGGTTATATGTCAACAAATCTCTTGTTCTGTAAGCTGAGATCTCGGTTTATGTAATAAATAAATCCGGATTGTACATTAATTTTGAATATTATTTCGACATATTTTATTAATGTTTTGTTTGTCGTTGAATTTATTTTTTAGTTATTTTCTCTAACTATAAAGTTTTAAATGTCAATTGTCAAATCTCAAATGTCAATGTAATATTTTCGATGTTAAATATCAAATTATCCATGTTAGAATATCATGTTCAATATTAATAAAGTATCATTTTTATAGAAAGAACAATATCTCATTTTTAATGTCAACATACTATTTTCAATGTAATGCAAAGTTTTCAGTGTGAGTGTACTATTTCTAATGTCAATATATCGAGTATTCACTTTTCACTACCAATATATCGTTTTCAACGTAAACATACATTTTCTATTGTTAATATATTATTTTCAGTGTAAATTTAAGTTTTCAATGTTAATAGAGGTATCATTTTAATGTTAGAATACAATTTTTATTAGAACTATTAAACTTTCAATTATTAATATATCAAGGTTTCAACGTCAATAAATCGTCTTGTGTAATTTTTCATGACAATTCTAGTGTTTTTCATATAAAGGTAAAATTTTCGTTATTGAAATGTCATTTTTCTTTTTAATTATTAAGATATCTTGCATTTGGATGAGGGATAATTCAAGTCCTTTCGAAATTTCCTAAAAAACAAAGTATTAATATATCTTTTGAATTTGTGATATACCTTTTTTATTATAAAAATATGTTTGTTGTTTATATTTTTTTTGGCAGTATTTAGATATAAGAAAATTTATTCTCACAACAATAATGTTTGCTTTGTATCATTTGGGACCATTAGAGACATATACATTTTATAAGAAAATATAAAAAAAGAAAAAAAGAAATAATTTTTTCACTTCAAAAATTTGTTTTGATTTGCTACTTGAATGAAGATTGAAAAAGAAAGATAGCTAGTTATCTAAACATATATTTTTAAAAAAGAAAAGAAAATAGGAAACAAAAACAATTCCAAATGAGGCCTAAGTTCTTTTTCTCATGTGATTATGAGATTAATAGTAAGTGATAAATTATTTATTTTTTCCGCACTCTATATAATAAATCTCCTAAAAATATAGAGAGATGTCTAACATTTTTCTTTATTTTTTTCTCCATTTTTAAATTTTTATTTTTGCATCGTAAGAGAAATTAAAAGAAACATACTTAAGTAGATAATTATATTTGGAGTTTCAGTTTAATTTTTTTTTACTTTTTTTAATGTTTTAATGTTATTTTCTCAACATGAAGTATCTTTTCATTAACACAGTAACACTACATTTAAAATCTTATCCTTAAAAATCTAATAAAGATACACAATTCAATCCATTGCAAATAGATATGCATTTATTGTATTCAGTTATTTAAAATTACATTTATTATGTTTGTTTTTCTTGTCTATTTTGTATCAATATTACAGATTATATATTACCTTATTATACATCTCATAAGAATATTATATTTGTATAATACCTCACAACAACAGTCAACAACTAAATTGTTATTATAACTAAAAAAGACAATAAGTAATAAGTTGTTTTATGATTTAATTCCATAATAATTTTTTATATCAATATATAATTTTCTTTATAATAATTACACATATCATATCCAAAAAATTTAGGAGAATCCATATCGGAGTAATAGTATTCTATCAGATACTCCTATAATATAATATAATATATATTACAAACATCTATAAGGAAAATCCTCCACTAAATGATATTTTTAATTATTCAAGGACTTTAATTTAAACAAATAAAAATGAAGGCGCAGAGAAAAAAAGGTAAAGGAAAATTCCAAATATCGAAAATGACATTTATGCACCTTAAGTTTCCTCAATATAGCAAAACTTAGGAACTAAACTTTGGCGGTTCTATAATTCCATAACATAAATACAGAAAATTAAGACTCCCACTCAAGGGCATTTTCGGAATTTCCGAATAAAATATAGCGCGGTCAATGGCAAATGTCGTAACAAAGTATTGCCACCCAAGGGCATATTTGGAATACGAAAAATCATTGAAAAATAAAACTCGAAGACCTGAAAATAAGAGCGCTTTCAATTTCTTCTCTCTTAATTCTAATAAAAATTCTCCGAATTAGGGTTTTCTGGGATCCATACTCAAAATCTCCATCTTCGATTTGTCCGTGAAGAATTGTGATCTTGTTTCCGGCGCGGTTGGATTCGTCTTTGTGGTGAGATCTCGTTCCTGTTTTTACCAGTCTTGTGGATTTTTGTTGGGTTTTTTTGATTGGGAGTGGTGTTGTGTTGTTAGTGTTGTTAGTAATCAGTGCAATTGAAGTTTTGGGTTTAATCTGGCTGTTTGTTTTGGTGCTTTTGAGTGTTGGGTTTGATCTGGTGTCGTGAATTTGGGTTTTAGGGTTTGTTGTCTTGATTCGAAGTGGTATTTGTTCTTGTGAGGGTATATTTCGATCTGTTAAGTTAATTTCAGTAGTATTTGGATCTTTGGATCAGTATATAGGGGAATTTCAATTTCCTTCGTTTTTATTGGACTTTTTTTTGTATATTCTTGCAAGTTTGATTGGATCTGTTATTGTTGTTACATTATCAAAATTTTGGGTTTTCAGCTTCAATTGATCGATTTGATCCATTTATTAACAGAATTTATGTTTTGAACTGATGATTTGATTTTTTATTCTCTTAATTCAAATCTAACACAATTCAATTTCTCTCGCAATTTCAGATTTGTTCGGATTAAATGGGGAGCGAAGGTCAACAAGACTACATCTATTCAAATGGGCTGTACTATCAAACCGGTACAAACTACTTTGGATACGATCCGAACATTGGCTTGAGTCTGACACCTGGCATTCAAGCCACTCCTAAATGGGACGAAGTTCAGAATATTTGGAGTTACGATGTTCAAGATCTTCATCACTCTGTATGTACTAGCAAAACCCTAGTTTCTTTTCATTTTTA
The DNA here is from genome assembly GCA_024447665.1 of Juncus inflexus. NCBI lineage: Eukaryota > Viridiplantae > Streptophyta > Magnoliopsida > Poales > Juncaceae > Juncus > Juncus inflexus. The sequence goes on along the minus strand of JAJHPC010000020.1, from coordinate 6,703,973 downwards.
TTCAGAACCCTAGTTTTTTTTTCTGATTTCTTGCCCATTTTCTTTTTTTGTTGATCCAAGCTATATTGTTTCTATTGATCTTCTGTTTTTCTTTTTTTAATCAACTAAGTTGTTCATCAATATGTGTTTTTCTTATATTTCATTTCATTAGCCATTATTTTTTACAAAAAATAATCCAACCATCTATTTATGCGGTAAATTGTTTTCTCAATTTGAATTTGTTTGAACATTTTTATCCCTTCTACCCCCATGTTTCCTTACTCCTATTATTACCCACTAATAACATTATTATCCATTTCTCAAAAACAGGGAATGGGTCTGCAGCAAGAATACGTATACCAACAAGACTACCTCTATCCCGCCGCCCAATCCTACGATTCCTACCACCAGCCTTACCCAAACTACACCCTCCAAACCGAGAATTCTATTCCCGCACAATCCTACCTCTCAAACCAGAACTTCCAGCACCAGCACCAGCACCAGCTCGTTATTCCTGCGGAGCTCGGGTCCATCGCGAACCCGGTCTACCAGCCTGGCGCGATTGAAACCTTGAATTACGCAAACTATCTGAGTAGTTTGCAAAGGGATAATAATAATAATAATAGTAAGAGTCAGAAGGGGGCGGTGCAGAATTTGGTACAGGTCAGACAGAGCGGTACGACAGCGAAAGGCGTTTTGTCTGCTGCTCCCAATTCGCTTAATCTGGTAATTTATTTATTTTTTTTTATTTATAAGAGGGAAATTTGTAAAAAGGACCCTGTGTTATGTTTAAATTTCGAAAAGGCCCTTGTAGAACTGAAAATCACACAAGAAACACAATTAGTATTAGTATTAGTCAAAGCTTGTTTAATTAACTACATTTCCTAAAAATGGAGGGGCTATTTTGTAATTTAGACATATTGCAGGGGCTTTTGTGTAACTTTTCCTTTAAAAATTACTAACTTATGGAAATCTGTAAAAAGCCCCCTGCATTACTGAAAACTGCTAAGAAAAAACCAGAGAGTAATAGTCAAAGCCGGTTTAGTCAACTTCATTTAATAAAATTGCAGTCACTTTTTCTGCAATTTAGCCATAATTCAGGGGCTTTTCCATAATATCCCTTAAAACATAAAAACCAAGTTCTTAAGTTTTAACTTCTCTTGCTCCTCTTTTTCAGATCCCAAACTCTTCTTCCTCAATCAAATCCTCCTCGCCCCTCCTCTCAAAACCAACTGGACCCCTCCAGTTCCCTCTCTCCTCTCGCACCTCCAACTGGACATCTCCAGTCCCCACCCGCTCCTCCAAGCCCTCTCTCCCCAAACTCCTCACCGTCCAATCCTACTCCTCCAAACTCCCCGTTGGCTCCCCCAACAGCGAGATAACGATCAACACCGAGCATTTCAACTGCGCGGAATTCCGGACGGAGTACGATTGCGCGAAATTCTTTGTTATTAAGAGTTACAGCGAGGACGACGTGCACAGGAGTATTAAGTATGGGGTTTGGTCGAGCACGCCGAACGGGAACAGGAAGCTGAGCGTCGCGTATGAGGACGCGCAGCGGAAAAAGTGCCCTGTTTTTCTCTTATTTTCGGTGAGTTTTTTTGTACTTGTTTTTCTCGCGGAATGGAATTTGATGTATATGGTATACCTCTACAAAACTAAAAATATCAGTAATACCGCTCGCTACAAAACCAGTAATAGATCACGGGTACCCCTATAAAACCATTCATACCACTAGTGATATTTCACGTTTTATAGGGTTATGCGTGAAATTATGATGTTTTGTAGGGGTACACGTGAAATCTGGCCTTTCTTTTAAGGCTTGTTTTTTACATGTATATTATACGAAAAGGGTGGTAGTATTACGTAGTATATGATATAAATTATTCATATTTTGTTGGGTACTATTGTTGTTATTATTGTTGTTGTTAATTATTAACATTCTTTGCTCTTTTTATGTTTAATGGTCATTAAGTTATGAATACACATGTAAATTGATGATTTATGCGTATAAACTATATATTTTCAAGCAATTAGGTGTGCAGTATATACAAACTAAATATAGAGCTAGGGAGTAGTAGCATTACCGAAATACTAACTCACAATACTATTATCACTAGTTTCTCTTTCTTCTTGCTGAAAACCAACCCAAAAATAAAAACAAACTAAACAATAATTATAATTCCATTCTTTTCTGTTTCTCTTTTTTGTCAGGTGAACGGGAGCGGGCATTTCTGCGGGGTGGCGGAGATGGTGGGTTCGGTGGACTTCTCGAAGGATGTGGACCTGTGGCAGCAGGACAAGTGGCCGGGCAGCTTCCCGGTGAGGTGGCACATCCTCAAGGACGTGCCCAACACCACCCTCCGCCAGGTGGCGCTGGAAAATAACGAGTTCAAGCCCGTCACCCACAGCCGCGACACACAAGAGGTAGTACTTGTTAATAATAATAATGATAGCAATTAATAATTATAATATTGTAGTAATAGTAGTAATAGTAGTAATAATAGTGATAATAGTGTTTAGTTGATTCTCTTATAGTGTTTTGTTATATGTAATGTCTTGTTATGTATTGTTTTGTTGTGCATATACACCAATTTTAATGCGTATATCACCCCATAGAAAGCTGTATATTTGTATAATTAAGAAATATTTAATATTTAATAAAAAACTGTTTGTAGGTGTGTGATAGAACAATATATCCAATGAATAATTATAATAATAGTAATAATCATCTCATTTTAGTGCATCAATTTTATTTCTAGTAATTATTATTATTAATATTAATTCCATATATGACCCTGTAGAGCAAGAAATAAAATCCTTGTATAACCCATGCAAAACACAAGAAAGCATACATAAATATCTCCAAGAGAACATAAAACCCCACAAATTCCATTTCCCAAACTAAAATAAAAACTAATCTTTCTTCCTAAATCTTCTTATCAGGTATCGCTGGTTCCAGGGATAGCAATTTTGAAGATATTCAAGAACAGCAACGCACGGGAATCCGTGCTGGACGACTTTTTAAAATACGAGGAGCAGGAGCGGAGCCTCCACAAGCGCCGCACCCGGCTGCTCAGCTCTGACGCCCCTGTCTTCGTCCCGGTCTCCAAAAAACCAGAAGAAAAATCACAAGAAATTAACCCTAACCCTAGTTTGGAAGGAAACCCTAGTTTGGGTGGGGTAGAGGCGGTGGGGTCTGGTTTGGTGCCGGAAGGAAATCCTAATTTGAACCCTAGTTTGGGGGAGAAAGAGGTGGTGGGGTCTGGTTTGGTGCCGGAAGGAAACCCTAATTCTAAGACTAACCCTAGTTTGGTTGGTGAGAAGGAGACGGAGGATGGGAAGAAGGATTTGAAGAAGCAGGAGGATGTGATGGTTGTTAAAGCGAACAGCAATGGGAACCCTAACCCTAATTTGGTTTGGAAAGAGCAGGCTGGGAAGAAGGAGAACGGCGCGGTTGTTAAGGCGAACAGAAACCCTAACCCTAACTCTAGCCCTAATAAGTCGGTGGTGAAAAAAGAGGCTGCTGAGAAGTTTGTTGTTAAGAAGAAAGACGCCAAGAAACAAGAGAATGGCACGGTTGTTGAAGTGAGTATTAATGAAGGAAACCCTAACCCTAATTTTGGGGGAAAAGAGGCTGTGAAAAAGCAAGTGAATGGTAATGGTGCGGTTTATAAAGCGAAAAATAAGTCGGAAGTGAAGGAAAATGGAAAATCGGACCCGATTGAAAGTACAGCGGAAAAAATCGGGTCTCTAAGCATAAGTTTGAATATTAATAAAGAAACTGGAGGGTCCAGTAGTAAAAAGGGCCAAGGTGATGTGGTCACAATTGGGTCTATGCATGTGAGGGTCAATAATAATAATAATAATCCCTAGTTTTGATAATTTTTTGGAAAAAAAGGGATGTGAGGTGGCGGTTTCGTATAGGGCGAGGAGTGACTTGCGTCAGATTGATTGACATCATTTTTTCTTTTTTTTTATGGTTTTTTATGTTTTTTTTTCTTTTTTATTTCTGAGGTTTATTTACCATCTCTATTTTAGAATAATTCTTGTCTTTTTATAGGTTTATATTGGTTTTAAGGGGAAAAAAAGAAAAGAGATGGTTTGGTTGGTCTAGGTGAAGATTTGGGGGTGGTATAGTTTTTTTTTTTTTTTTTTTTTTTCATATGTTGGTTTTTGTTGGTTATTTTATTGGTATTTTTTGTTTGTTGGAAAAAAAATATATTGTGAAGGTTTGAAGAAAAGAGAAAAGAAAAAAAAAATAGATGTTATTCATTCTGTCTTCTTTTTTGTTTGTTTTAGTTATGAATTTAATTCGTGTGATTGTGGCATGTTATTCATAGAACATAAATTGACGTAATTCATGTTTGGTCCTTCTTATTCTTCCTTCTTTTAATGTTTTTAATGTTTGTATGTTCGTTAAATTTAACATGTAAATAATAATATGTCATGTATTCTTAAGACGTAAGTAATAACGTGTTATTTAAAAAAAAAAAAAATAAACATGCCCCAATAAATGGGAAATTAAGAATTTTTCATTTTGTAAACATTTGTCACGTCATAATTGTCACGTCGAAATATGTGTCAACAATACATGCCACGTCATTATTATTATTTTTTTTTTAGGAAAATGTCACGTCATTGCTTATGTGCCCAAGATTAATAAACACATATTAACAATTTTATGCAACGTCATTACTTATGTGTTATTGAGATATTTGGATGTAATAATTGTATTAAATCCGTACATCACTTACACTTCCTCATATTACAAAACTTCTTTACAATCAAGAAATAGAAATAATATTAACAACTTGAATATACTCCTAGTGTGACAAAATCATTAATGTTCATATTTCTCATCCAACCTGTTAAACACCAACGTGATCTCGCCAAGGTTCGCAATCTTATCGGTCATCTCAACAATAAGTTTCATTATTGCAGTTGGAGGCATCTGAAGATGCTTGAGATACCCACGGGTCAACGTTGGAAAATTTCATCGCTTTGATTTCATAATACAAGTCATCCAACACTTGGTTTGCGTCACTCATTGCTTGAGAGCAATCGATCATGCACTGCATGAGTTGCATGGGAGTATTGTCGTTCGATTTGTCCATATGTACACTAATTAGTTCTGATGTTGCATTCACCAAATCAGTCGCGGTTCTAAACATTATATTGAAATCAAAAGAAATGAGAATTGTAGCGAATTGAGATAGGAGAAGATACTAAGATTTAAACTTATGAATTGGATATAGTGTATGTAAAATTGTTTATTTTGATCTTTCGTATAAATATAATTAATGAGCATAAACAATTTCCCAATTGCAAAAAAAAAATCTTTAATATCTCATTGTAAAAATAGTACACTGAAAATGATGTTTGATTTAATTCACAATATATTATTACCTTACACTGAGAAGTATCAACTGATGGACATCCGCAGTTTTACACTTTTACTCTTAGAAAATTTTGAGAGGTTGTCAACACATAATTTGGGTTCGGGAGTCTTTTCGCATGCCGAATGGTGGGAATCGGATACCGACATAACCGGGGAAGTCGCAAGGATGGAGATTGAGAGAGAAAGTAATAGGACGAGAGAGAAGATGTTAATATCCAAATAATTTTGTTTTTGTTTAACTTGAATTTGTTTTGGTTGTAATGTTTTAAAAATAAGGTCAACACGTTCCATTATTCATTATTTCCTTTTGGAATAAAAACAAAAAGTACAACTCATATTTTCTCCATGAGATAATTTTGATTCAGATCATGATTCTATCTAATTGAGATGTACTCATTCAACTATCATTTGTCTTCTTTACATACTAGGACTTATCTCGTTCCTCTTCAATTTATACTTTTTGTATTATATTTATATATTATATAACAGAATTTATTTAATTGATAATATTTTTGTTTACGTAAGCATATAAAAATGAGACATTACTAATTTGAAATACTTTATTTAATATAATACCTAGTGAATTAAAATATATATATATATATATATATATATATATATATATATATATATATATATATATATATATATATATATATATATATATATATATATATATATAATAATATTACTCACAGAAAATCCGGCATACATATTATATAGTATATATCTAAATTTATTTAATTGATATAATTTTAATTTATGTGAGCATATGAAAATATGACATTACTCATTTTAAATAGTATATTATAATATATAGTGAATTCTACAAAAATATAATAATTCAACTCACTACATGCAAAATTCGAATAAAGATGTCACAGAAAATCCGGACGCACTAAACACGACGTCCAAAATTGTAAATTAGTATAAATATAAATATAAATATAAATATCATTATCTCGTCTCCAAATTTCCATCAAACCAAATTTGTCAAACACACAGGTATAACTAGATAACTAGAGACATAACTTATAATGATAATTAAGTTATTAGAATTTAAGTGAACAAAATTTTGAAATGCCTATATTTATATATGTACTTGGACTTCGGAAATTATATGCAAGGCTAATCAGTAGTATTTTTTTTTACCTGTATGGTTAAAATTCACCACTGCTAAGGCATATGATTAGGTCATTTGTAAACGATTCAAAAAAAAAATCATTTGTAAACTCAAGCCTATAAAAGTATTATTCTAAACCTGAAATACAAATTTTTAAAAATCCTATTTTCTTATTCATATAAAAAAAATCAAAGTTTGAAAACAGCTAAAGAAGTCTCAGAATCACCAATTTAAATGCCTTAAAAGACTGGATCCAGCAAATTAAAACCAATATATTTATAAAGTTGGCCCAACAAATTGAGTACATTTGAAATCTAAGTCCAAATTCTGATGCATTTATAATGCCGTTTCCTTGGACCATTCTCCTTGGACGGGCCATTGCTTTCTATAGAGTTTTAAGGCTTTAAATAATAGAATATAAAATTCTTGGGATATCCGGAACCAGTGAAAATACAAAATACAATGAATCATAGATCATCAGTTTTAAAGAATCAAAAAATAATGAATGTTGGCAAATTTGGAACTAGCTCTTAAATTGATGGACGTAAGGAAGGAGCTGTCAAGACGCAGATGATCTTGTTCGTCCATGGTTTTCTTTGGAACTAATGGATGCACCAGATCTGTCTACCTACCTACCGTGGCAATAAAAAGCTATCGCCCATGCTGATGTTGGCATGGCAGGATGGCAACAGTTGTTGACTTGGCTGATTTGAACAAGAAGCAGAAATTGAGGAAGAAAAAAATAGATATTGAAATAGAATATCTTATGTATCTATTTATGAAAAAAATGTTTATAAAGAAGAGAGTATTTGGACTTTTAAGGTCCTATATCTCATATCACTCACATGCAGTGGTTAAGGAGAATCTTATTTTATTTTCATAAGAAGTGGATTCTGTTTTTAGTACTAAACACATTATAATTATAATTTAAATAATGGATGGGTTATCCTTATCTCCATAAATCAACACAAGAAAAAGACAAAAAGACCATGTGGTACATCCAATAATTTAGTATGTGACACTCAAAATTTTAGTTAGCAGGAAACTATATTTTACCTACCATCTAACAACACATAAATTATTTATAAAAGAAACATAAAATATTGACAAGACATTATGATATATTTGAACTTACTTTTATTTACTGTTAGGAAATAAGGAGAAGAGTGTTTGAGTGAATACTTCATTATTCTAATAATATATGTTAAGTAAAAAATAGAATAAGAAATTAAATTAATATCTTATGTTTGAATAAAGAGATTGATGGCGTACGGAAGCAAATAATTGAAAGAGGAATAAAGACTGGATACGACACAAGAAGAGTATTATTCAACTCAAGAAAATAACTTTATTGTTAATTGATTGATTGTCTCTTACAATAACTAATATATCATTTATATAGGCAAAAACCTGAGTGGTTGCCAAAAGAAACATTTACCTTATTACTAAATTTGTCATACAATACTGCCTAATATGAAAGATAAAATAGGAAATAAAAAAGAAAAATGTGCAAACACGACTCATTGTAGATATTTTGTTATTTTTCATTTTATATACCGTTTTCCCATTTTATATATTGTTTCGCCATTTAATATACTGTTATTTATTCTTTGTGTATTTCTTATTTTTTTACTTTTATATATTGTTTTCCCTTTTTTATATACTGTTTTCACTTTTTATATATATACTGTTATTAGAAAATAAATTATATATACTGTTATGTATATATTGTTATTAGAAAATAAATTATATATATTGTTATCGGATCCCATCGTGAACAGTCGTGCTACAGTGCATCGTGCCATAACAGGTCTCAATAAAAAAATACATGGTAATAACAAAATCTATTTGTCAAGAAATCTTATTCCCAAAAAAACTTCTTCCTAATTTGTAATTATGAAATGTTGAAATAGATATAATGATTTCTTAATTATATTATCTTCTTTTTTTTGAAGCTGCAGCCGGCGAAGAGCCTCGTTGAGATTTCATTGAAAATTAAAAAGTTTTGTACAAGAAAAAAGAGAAATAAAAGGAAGTAAAAATATTTATAATAATATCAAAAAAACAGAGAAAGAAGAAAAAATTCCTAATCCCTAACAGTATTGTCTCCAATTTGCCTACTGTTGGGCGATCTCCGTTAGGACGTTTTGTCGGTGTGGTACTTTTTGACCAAAGACCTTTTGATTATGTGCCTTCCATATGTACCAACACGTACTCAGTCAGTCTGTCTCCCATGACTGTCGGGTATCCTTGTCTTTACGTACCACATGTTCTTTCCAGAAGTCCGCTATTGTTGTCGATAGGTCGGAGTCTATTCCTTTATGCATATACACTTGCCTTGCAAAATCACAGTGAAGGAATAGGTGATGGGCCGTTTCGATGACGTTTTGAGAACACATCATGCATACTCCTTGATTGGGTCATCCTCTTTTGGCGAGGTTGTTCTGGGTCATTAGTCGACCGAGAATCATTTACCATGCAAAGAAACGGACCTTCTGTGGACACTTTATTTTCCACATCCTCAGGTTATCTGCGTATGTTGCATGTGCCTAATTATATTATCTTCTAGTATTTGACATCACTAAGTAATGGAGTTCTTTTGAATAGTCACTAAGTAATAGAATTAGATCACTTCTTTTTTCTATGGAACACTTTTCCTCTCTTGTTTAGTAAGATAGTTTTTATTTTATTTTTATTTTTTTTGGGGGGGGGCGCCCCCTATAAATCTGAAATTTATTTGTTTACCCTTGATAATTATAATTTAGTTTCTTAGCATATAACATTTGCCCCCCCGCATGAAAGTAATGAATACTAAAACTACTAGAGTTATGAAAGTAAAATATAAAAGATAAAAAGTAAGAATCTCAAAAGCTTTTCTGCACCCTACATGATAAAGTTTGCTAGTAACTTCTCAAGATAAAGTTAGCCAGGAAAGTAAATAAGTATAAATCAAATTTATTGTTACTTGAAAATTTAAAATATAGTGTAGTTTGATGTATCATTTTTTTTTTAATTATAAGTAATTTATCTGCTTAGACTGACATTAAATTTACAAAAATATTTACATTCAATTTCCTAAACTATATGGAACTTTTATGTATCATTTTATTTTGTATAGGTATCTTTTAATTACTTAAACTATATAGAACTTTCACATCTAACTATATTTTAATAAGTTTAAGATATTAGATATGTTACAATTATTTCTAATAGTAGTTATATTTTAAAACTTAATCAGTATTACTATATTATTTAAAATGTCAACGGTATATTGTATCAATTTTTTGTTCAAATGATCATACTTTTTTATGATTAATAAAAATTGTTAATATATAATTAAAAGAAGTTAAAGACTAGTTAAACTCTTCTTCAAATTTATTACAGAATGAAAAAATTAGGCCAAATTTAAAATGAATTTTTATTTTTATTAATTAATTATGTAAAAAATATTAGGCATATGCATATGCATATTATATATAAATAATAAACAAATGGAGTCATTAAAAAAAAAATATGATGCTTTTCGTAAAGAAAATTTTGATGGTTGTTTTATTTAGATGCTAGTCCAACCCGTCACCCCCTAATGTTAATTTCTGATTCCGTCTCCGAGTTCTTTGACTCAGAGAGGAGTTTAATAGAGACTTACAGAGGTCATATCCCTCAATTGTTAGCATTTACTAGATATATATATAACGATTTTGTACATTATATTATCCCCCCACCGGCACCACCCACCAAAGAAGCATACAAATATGAGAAGACGGAGAAATTTTTTGTACCCTCCTACTATTTTGGGTCAAGCTCCACTGCTCTCCTACTTTATTCTACTATTTACTATATATTACTTTACGAACAAGACCAATATCTAACCATTTTGTGATTACAACTCTTTTATTGATTCAACAAATGTAAGGAATAATTCATTTCATTATTTTTGTACAGCCAAACAATTAAATTTTCGTGACACAAGTTTGTCGTTTTTAAGACCAAATTCCTACGAAATACCATTTTTATGAGAATTATTACATTAATTTAAACAAATTAAACATTTGGGGCAATTATTGTTCAAATAGATTGAAAATTTGAAACCAAAGAAATGCAGTTTAAGGGAATCGATCTATTTTGGGGCGATCCGGTGGTTAGTTGGTGACTATAAACTTTTTAAAAATATCAAATCAAAGAGAACTTGATCCTCTCCAGTTCTTCAAACCCTTACATATATATTGTGCAATTATTATGTAACTATTTTTTATTTAATTAATTTTAGCTTGCACAATTTCAACTCAATATAATTTGATCAAAACTGAATAAATAACAGTTTTTATCAAAACTAATCAATAATAATACTGTAGAAATATAAACAATATTTTTTTTATTAAATAGAATAGATAATGAACGTTTAATTAGTGATCACAAATATTCAATCATTCGTCAAAACTACTATTATCAATACTTAACATTAAACATTACATTGTTGCAAAATTTGAATAAATACAAGCTAATGAAGCTATCACTAACTATAACGTATCTTGACTAAAATCTTTGGGGGCTATAGTAAAAATTATACTAAAAATCTTAGGGCGACATATATAACTTCTGATTCTATTACAAAATACAGTAATATACTTATATATGTATAATAATTTCTTAAAATCTTGGGAGACAGCTGCTTCCTCGAGTCCTCTGATCACTAACACTCATTTCAATTAATAATTCAAATAGTTTTTATTTAGTCAATGTATCTTCAGTATAGTTTATGAATGTTCTAATATTTATGCATAGTTGTTAAATGAAATATCCAGTTTTCGCACTGGAGATGCTAAGTAAGATCCAAGTAAGAGGATCAATCCCTAACTCAAAACCACTCTGATGGGGCCATCTTATCATCCATTTGGACCATTTTTTCTTAACCCTCTATTTAGTGTTAAAATGAAGCATTTGGTGTGGAAAACGTTTTGTGTTTTTATATGAAAATATTTTTTGAAAAGATTAAATAATTTGATAAATATGATGTTTATATTTTTTGAAAGGAAATATGATGGTTATCGGTAGTCTTTTGAGTGTCTCAAACTATAATGGCATGTGCGACTATTTAATAATCTACACATAAGACTATAATGTAATAGATTGATAAACTCTTCAAAATAGATTGTATTATTTTTGGGAAATTCTTCAAAAAACCCTAATTTATCTAGAATCTATGAGAACCCCCTAACGTTTCAAAGCTTTTCCATCCAAGAAACTTTTTAATGGACCAAAACATCCTTATATACTTATTTTCATATTTAATTTTATTTAATTAAAAAATATATTTTACATGAAATATAAATATCAAATGAGAACTAAAATATGAACAAAATCATGTAAATAATAAAGAAGAAAATAATATTTTATGTAATATAAAATTATAATTTATATAATAGTAAAATATATTATTCAATATAATATCATAAAATGAATTAATGATATCATAAATTAATATTATAAAATAACATTAAAATATATCATGAAATATTATGTTGAAAAATATTATTTTTCATTTTTAATTGAATAAAATAAAATATAAATAATTATATAAAGATATTTTCGTCAATTAAAAAAAATGGATGATAAAGTTAAACATAGCACCTTATTTTGGGTAAAAAAAAATTCAAACCACTTTATAGGGGTTTTTTGAATGAGTCTAAAAAGTTAGGGATTTTTTTATAATATCTAAAAAATTTAGGGGGTTTTGAAGAATTTCCAATTATTTTTTGCGCGATTTCTCTCTCCCTCATGTTACTTTTCTAAATATTTCTTTTTATTGAACAAAAATAGATGATATTATTCTATATATAGTCATAATATAAGAATTTTCATTTCTTCACTATAATCTCATGTTCAGCAAGTTATTAGAAAAAAGAAGCAAAAACAAATTAATCAGTCAATGGTTAGCAACAATAAGACCACACAGAAAATGTCACAGTAGAGCATACTACATTTTTGTCATGTGAATATGTGATCCACTTTCTTCGCAGACAGCACCGTTAAAAGGTAGGCATCAAGTGGGTAGAATCATTTATCATTTTCTCCGTTCACCATATCACTGAACATATCAATTCATTGAGATACCTGTTCCCAGTTACAAACTGGACATACTCCATTGTATCAACAAAACGATATATACAGAGAGTATGAATTGTTAATGGAACATGACAAAAGTCATCTTTAGTTCTTCGACTAAACTTGGTGTTTTGTTAATCCTTTACTGTTGTCATCTTTAGTTCTTCAACTAAACTTGGTGTTTTTTTAATCCTTTACATCAACATAAGTATAATAAGCAGAGCAGGTTCTGTAATTTAGGAGATCCAAAACGGGCATCTACTGCCATAGTTATACTTAAAAATATAATATATGCCAAATTTAATCCAATAATATTGTAAATAAAAAATAATGAGAATTTTTTGTGCAACTTCAATTATATGTTATTTATCTTAGTAATATCAAATTAAAAAAGAAATATTTTTATTTATAATTTTATTTTCTATAAATTTTACTTCTTTTTTAGTTTCAATCAAAACCAAATAGTAATTACAAGAGTTGTTTTGTTACTATTGATTAAAATATAGCAACATGTTCTTACAAGCATGAAAAATAATAAATAAAACCGAATTTGATGCATTAACAACTGGAGTGGAACAGAGCAGGTCGCATAACTATTGTACAGTGAGATGAAACTTAATAGTTGTGCTGGCTTTGTAATTTCATATTTATTTTTTATTTTACCAAATATTACTCTAACTTAAAAATATTTTTTGTTTGAGGACATATCACCTTGAGATCCAAAGCGGTCGACTTGATTGGTCTATCTCAAGAGCCGTCTCTGATAATAATATGGGGTATATGGGGTAAATGATGAACCTGGTCTAGACGGAAGTTATGAAATTCGAGGGTCTCGTGAGTGTTGAATTTGGTGCCAGTCTCTCTGTCTCTTCCCTTTCAATTCATCCCTGTTTTGTATTTAATAAATATTAAATTATTTTTCACATAATTAATATTATTATCTCTAAAGTTGGGTATTCTTGGACCATACTTTTCTCTTTTTAAACCCTTTTTCAGTTAAATTTAGAATATTTTTATTCATGTTATATAGTTTACTAGTCTCTATAATAAGGTTGTTCTTAAATAAAATATTATATTATTAAAATTTATTTATTTTATGAGTTACTAACAACGTTATAGTAAAGAAGATGAGAATTTTTTATAATGCGTAAGAAGATGAGAATTACTGTCTTTTCTATTTAAGTTTGTACAAATAACATTTTTAAATTCTAGAAGTTCAAATTTCAAAAAAAAAAAAAAAAATACTCTAGAAGTTCAAATTTTCTTTTGAACTTTTATTGTAGAAATCCAAAAATTCAAAAACATTAGAAAAAAATCAAAGAAATTATAAGACCTACGTTGAAAAAAATACTGACTGTGACATTGAAAAAAACACTCGACCAGAAAAAAAGCAAATTTGAAATTCTCACAGAAATGACATTTTATAATATCAACTATAGAGCCCGAAGATGATATTTGTCCAACCTCAATTATTGAAATATCTTTTTTATAATATTTTGTTATATGATTATATAAAATTAAAACAATTTCCAATTTAATAATCAATATAGCGGCTTCAACAAAGAGAAATAATAATAATAATTTCTACTTACAAAGTTGTACAGACTCAAACATAAAAATTTATTTTTATAATTTCTTCCGTTATAAAATTATTTCACATTAAAATAACTCTTCTAATTTAATCACTAATAATTTGACTGCTTCATTTGCCTTAGCCTATGTTGCGCGGACACTTTAAAAATCCGGTCGTGTCTGTTTCAGACACCGTGTCGGACACGACGCTACTCGGACACTCCTTGGATACGTATCCGATACACCACGTGGCGTGTCAAATATTTTATTATTAAAAATCGCCATGACATTTCTCAGACACGTGTATTGGGCATGGTAGGGCAATTATTGCACTATTTTATTATCTTTTTATTTTAGAGATTAGTTCATGTAACTTTTCTATTATAGTAATTATGAGACTACATATTTATAATAAATTTTGATTATTTAGTGTCAAATTTTCATATACAAACATACAAAATGTCAAATATTTTGTATGCATATATAAAAATAAAACTTCAAATGTTATATATATTATATCAATTATAAAATATTATGTATACTTTTCTAATTATAAGGTAAAAATATTATATATACTTAAAATAAAATAAAATTGAAATAAATAATATATACAATAATTAACTAATATATTTTATTTATAAAAATAAAATAAGAATATATATATATAAAATGTGTCATTTATATATGGTATCACACATGTCATGTCATTTATTTTTTTATATCTATCATATCACCGTATTCATACGGTATCACACACAATATCCGTATTTATGTTCTTACAGCATAAACGCTGGCTCATACTATGTACGAAAGAACATACCATACACAGTCACACAAGTGACAACAAACAAACAAACAAAGCATATTTGCATTGAACTCCTCTTCACCCGTCCTGTCCTGTTTTATCTATCCTCTCTCTCTGTGTTAAATATTTACTCATAACAGAACAAAACAGTACGTGTCCAGGCTCAGACACCTTCTCTTTCCATATTTCTTTACCATTAATATACCAAACCATTCCTGCATTCAAACAAAACAACCCTACATATTCACACACTAACCCACACAACAGAGCTGAACGTAGAAACAAAGAGAGGAATGAGAGAGATGAGGGGAACTGGAAGCATTAGCAATCTTCTTCACACAACGACATGCATGTCTTTCCTAATCATCCTCACTATGATCTTCTCTCTGCGATTCATGGCGGAGTCTTTGAGGTTCGTGCGCAAGGCTGACGCGGGATGCACGGCCGCCGGGTCTCCCGTCGTGTTTAATTTCGGGGACTCGAATTCTGATACGGGAGGAATCATGGCGGCTTTTGGGTTCCCGATTCCTCTCCCCGAAGGCCGAGTCTTCTTTAAAAGATCCACTGGAAGACTCTGTGATGGCCGCTTGATTATCGATTTTCTTTGTAAGTTTGAACTCGAATTTGGTTTTGAGATTTCAGAAAAAAAAATCTGTTCTTGTTTTTTATTTTGTTCAATTTGATTGAGAATTGCTTTTTTGTACTACACTTGAGGAGGATGAAGAAAGAAAGAGGAAAGGTTTTTAACCATTGTTTTGATAAAAAGCTAATATATTTTACACTTTGAGAATTGCTTTTTTAATTTTTAACCATTGTTTTTAAAAAAAGCTAATGTTTTAATGTGCAAATTAAAAATCGAAAATTCCAAGTCTTTTCCCTTCTTTTTATGATTTGAGAAATTTTATTAATAATCTCTTTTATACACGAGATAAATAAAAGAAAGAAGATACTTTTTAGGCAAAATTGCACTTCGACCCTTAAATTATCAACTTGTGCAATGTGGGTCCTAAACTAGCCTAAATAATGAAAAGTGGTCCTTCAATGGCTTGATGCGATTGACATAGCATCTTTTTATATTGGGAATATATATGAAACAAAAAGGCATCATTATATGTTAATTTTGGAAAATCTAGAGGTATTAGTGAAAAAGTAGGGACAATAAAGTCACAAAAATGATTTAGACATCCATATTGGAGGTTCTGGTGAGGTGACATTATGATTTATGAACAAATTTTAATTAAATGAAAAATTAGTAAGAGCTATATTTTTATTTTCAACAAGATGAGAAGAAAGCTAGAATATAAGAAAATATAAAAAGTTGGGAGTTCATATTTATTGGCATCAAATATTGAAAATAATGAACATGAGACTTTCGGTTTCGGCCTTCTTAATTCAGTATACAAAATTAAATCACATGATATAATCATATTTCTCTATGGTATAGAATTTGATGTAGACAGTTGCTTGTGCTTTGCCTTTAAGAACCGACAATAGTAACCTACCATATCAACCAATGTAGTCTCTTTTAGCCTTTTTAGTTCTTATATGATAAGTTGTAATGCAAGTAAGATATGTAAGTCATGATCCCTTTAGACATGGTGCACCATGTCATTATGAACAACCTTACCTCTAGGGATGTAAATGGTGAGTGTAATGCCCGAACCAGATATGAGTAAAAAAATCCGTATCCGTATCCGTTCGGATCTGGATTTGTTTAGATTCGGATCTTTTAATTTAGGTCTGGATCCGGCATTGTATTTCAGTGTCGAATTCATATACAGATTTGAGCAATATCCGGATCTAGATTATTGTCAGAAAAGAATACCCATTTTTTGAACAAATTGTAAAATATGGTTGCTCATTTAGGAACCCAAATTTTTTATGCATTTGAAGATCTATTAAGTTAATATTAAAACATTTTTAAATATCTATAAAATAAATAATCTAATTATTTAACAACATAATAAGACATTATATAAAATAAATTCATGTTTTTTTTCTATATATATTTATATTTTTGGACGATTTTTTGTTATTTTGTTTGTTTTTTGAACTAATAATGATATTTTTTTAATGAAATAAAACTATATTTTTATACAAATTTCGATTTTTTTATGCATAGTAACATTTGAAGTTGTAAAATAAATATTTGTTTTAGATACTAAGTATCTATTTTAATTATCCAAATAGAACCTGATTTCGTATCCGTATCCAGGATGCCTTGACTTCGTATCCGTATTCTGGATACCCGAACTGTATCCGTTTAATATGCGAACCAGATCCGGATCCCAAAAAAATACATACTAATATGAGATGACCACTATCCGAACCGGATTCGAACCATTTACGCCCTATTTACCCCATTTGGATTGTTCAAAGACTTCACAATTTGATAGTTTAGGGACGAAATTGGTTTTTTTTTTTTTGTACTTCTTAGGAGTACATGTAGTATATATTAAAATGCCAATTTTGAATTTAACTCTTGTTCAATTTTTTTATGTTTGTTTTGTTAGGTGAGAGTTTGAACACACATTTTTTGAGTCCATATATGGAGGCATTGGGGGCTAATTTTAGCAATGGTGTTAATTTCGCAATTTGTGGGTCGAAAACTCTCCCGAAAAATGAACCATTTGCCTTGTACGTGCAAACCCAACAATTTCTCCATTTTCGAACTCGGACTTCATACCTCATGAGTCAAGGTAAAATTTCAAATTTCCAATAACAACGGTCTCCATTTTTTTTTTTTGGAGAAATTTCTTTTATAAACACTGCAAAAATTAAAACATCGGAAGTGGTATCCTATAAAATTAGGAACAATTGAAAACAACCCATATTTTTTTTATGAAGTGCCCAATCAACCTCCTTTACTACTATTTCTCCCACTACAAATGAATAATAAAGGAGGATAGCTTAGACATTTTTCTAACAGAAGTTTGGTGGTAAGGGCTATAGGGAATACATTTTTCCATATGAGGTTTATCTTATTTATTTTATTTGTTTTTCTCTAAATTTCTTAATGTTTTTTAAATGTAATAGGTATGAATGGGTTGCTTAGTGAAGAACAATTTAGAAACGCATTATACATGATAGATATTGGACAAAATGATATATCGGGTGCCTTTCAAGAAGCAAATGGGAATTATAACCATGTTCTTTCTAGAATTCCCCCTATAGTTGCGGAAATAAAAGATGCCATCAAGGTATATTTCTTTTTTTCATTTATTTATTTTTCATATTTGCACAAAAATCATGCAATTAAAAATATTGATAAATAAATGTGAATTATGTCAAGCTATAGTAGACTACTAGCTATCCAAGTAGCTGAAACATTTATTAATCACCCAAGGTGAGACTAGCTGTAATTCCACCAAGTCATACAGATTATAAAAAATTAATCTGATTCTCTCTCTACGCGCAGTTATTGTATGAAAGTGGAGGGAGAAAGTTTTGGGTACACAACTCGGGCCCTTTGGGTTGTGTGCCCCAAAAAGTTGCGATACCGAGAAATGACAACACGGATGTTGATGCAGCCGGATGCCTCATATCACATAATAATGGTGTAAGTGAATTCAATTCCCAGCTCAGCACGCTTGTAGATTCGTTGGGTGCAGAATTGAAGGATGCTACTATTGTTTATGTCGACATATATTCTATCAAATATGATCTCATTGCTAATTACTCAAAACATGGTAAGTTAAATACTTCTTAGTCAAGTTAGTTCATTTATTCATTTATTTTTTCCTATGCTATCAAATTTTAGTTATTGTTTCTGATTTGTTAGGGTTTGAAAATCCGTTAATGGCATGTTGCGGACATGGAGGCCCTCCACATAATTATAATCCTAAAATATCATGTATGGCAATGGGATTTACCTTATGTGAAGATGGATCGAAGTTTATAAGTTGGGATGGAGTACATTACACCGAAGCGGCTAATTCTTTTGTTGCGTCAAAAATTCTTACAGGCGAATATTCAAGACCTAAAATCAGTTACGATTTCTTTTGCAAAGGTTGATTGATGAATTAGTCCCTCCACTTTTTTGGTATTGTGGAGAGCACCCCTTGTATTCAATGTAGTTAACAGAATTTGATGAGGTATTATATAATACAGTTTTTCTATCTTTTTTTAGAATACTTTTTTCTGTTTACATCGTCTTCTTACATTGCGTCCTTTTATACAATTGATCAGTTCTACTAAAAACTTCAAAATCAGAGGTCAAGTTATATTGCTAAAAGTCTCTATTATACTTTTGGTTAGGTGATTATCATTTCATCAGTCAAGTATAATAATAGAATCTATTATACTTTGGTTTGGTGAGCATGTTCATTTCATCAGTCAAGCATAATAATACGTCTCTATTATACTTTGGTTTGGTGAGTATGTTCATTTCATCACAGATATGAGAAGAAAATTGAATAATTTATATGGATTAATTGATCCACTATTAATATAAATTGATTAGGTTTTTTATATTGTTGATTAGATCTGTCTAATTTTAATTCTAATTCTAATTCTAATTAATCATATGTTAATCAAATAGTCACAAAAGCATTCGCTACAATTTGTATTGAAAATTGTGATATGCAATTGATTCCAAACAATAACTATTCAAGTAAAAACACTCTACAGTTTCTTTTCTTGTATAATTGATTATTTTTTTCAACAACCAGTAACAAGACTTTCTTGTAAAGATTGAGGCCTCCCTTCTTGCATGCAATAAATAGGTGGTATTGTTAGAGTTGCCAAAGTTCCGTAAGTATTCCAACAAAATGGGCCCTCCATTTTCTCCCCTTCAGAAGGCAATAACTCCACCTCAGACAATGTAATGTTGCTACACGGCACTGAGTCGCTACACGCAAAATGTACAGGCGGGCTTTTTATGTTATACGTGCCTTTTATGTTACTATAAGATACATCTGACACGTAAATTGCCGACGTTTGATTCTTGCACTTATTGTTTGCCATACAGTAGTACTGATCGATGTTGATGCAGTTTCGTACATTTTCCATCACGATAGTATCGAAAATTATTCCTGATACCGAACCTGTACCACCTTGCCATGTCTTGATACGGACACCGTTATCTGAGTTGTGGATCCTTACATTTCTTGCTGTTATGTTTGAGACACATGCATGGGAGTTGTGTTCGCCTAAGCTACCGATGCTGCATTTACATAAAGTAGTTTACTTCAACCATCTATATGCACAAAATTATATATTATTTTTTATTTAATTAGATTTTTCTATAGAAAATAAAGTTACCTAATGCCATGTCCTGGCCCGCACGTCACATTTTCGATGTGCACATCAGCGCATCCAGCTCCAATTGATATACAATCATCCCCTGTTCCAAATTTATATTTTTTTAACAAATTTCAAACTTAACCTCTTGATTGATTCTGATATATAGATTTGTGAATATATATACCATTGCTTATTCTTGAATTATAGATTTCAACAGATGTTGTATTCTCTATGTGAATTCCATCTGTATTTGGACTGAATGATGGTGAATTTATCCACATACTGTCAATATGGACGTCATTGCAATTGTCGAATTTCATGTGAAATTGAGGGCTATTTTCGATACTCAAGCCTTTTACTGTAACATTGTTGCTCATGAAAAACTTGATCAACTGAACAAGAGAACAAAAGAGAATGGATCATATTTTCATAAAAAAGACACTACATTTTCATGTATACAAGTAAAATGCACAAAAGAGAATGGATCATGTATTCACAAAAAAGACACTACATTTTCATGTGTACAAGTAAATTGTACAAAAGATAATGGGTCAGATTTTCACAAAAAGACTATATTTTCATGTGTACAAGTAAGTTGCAAATGTCATGGACACATTGGAAAAACAAAATATTATACCCTTACAAAATAAAAGAAACACCATGTACACCCCTTATTTGAGTCTTATTTGCTTTTTAAGAGTATACATGTCATTTTTCGTTGTGGGGATATAAATGATAATTATGTTAGAGACGAGAGAGGACACACATGAAAATATACCAAAATTATAGATAAACAATAAAACAAAATGCTTCTTACCGCTGGGCTGTCACATGGCCCAGGCAATGTGGATCCATTTGGGCCCTGAAAAATATAGCAAAAATAGCCTAACCAATCAATATTAAGATATAGGAAAAGTATATATGTCCCGTTCATCATCCTCCCAACTTATCGTTTACCACTGATAAATGGGCCTCACTTATATTCAAAATAAGTGGGCCCCGTTTATCAGTGGTAAACGGTGGGTTGGGAGATGGTGAGGGGATGTGTATATAAACCCTAAGATATATACACAGGAAAAATTTACTTCAAATTTTATGAATGCTTTTACCCTATGAGGTTTACAAGGGAGGTTCCACCAATTTTCACCATTTCCTTCAATGGTACCTTCTCCTTGCAAAGTCATATTGTCAGCTCGATAAAATACGATCCATTGCTTTCTACTGTCACTGTTCGGCCAACAATCAGGCCCATCTGGTGGCATCAAAACTCCATCGATCTATAAAAACATGTATGCAAAAATATTTAAATTCAATAATAATAAAAATTTTCTGAATTATATCATGATACACATCATCTATACATGTATAATTGCACTGCCAAAGTATAATCTTTTCTACTATCTTACTTGAAAAACAAAACCAGGCTGACAAGGACCAGTAAATGTCGTAGAAGTAACCATAAAAATTCCATCGCATGGTACAAGTAGTACTGCATTCTCAACTCGACATGCTGCCTTCCATGCAGACCGGATGGCTTTTGTATCATCATTTGACCCGTTTCCAATTGCACCATACGATTTAATATTGAATATGACTGGAGTTGCATAATTGTTAGGGTTTGTTGATGTTGAGTTGTTTGAATTTGGGGAGGGTGAGGGGGCCAATAATGGAGGATGAATTGGAGTTGGAGAGTAATTAGGGTTCTTTGATGTAGTGTTACTTGAAGTAGAGTTATTGTAGCTAGGGGAGGGAGAGGGGGAAGGTGAAGGAGTGGGGAAGGGGGATGACGAGTTTGAATTGCATGAAGTTGAGTTGTCATAACTAATGGAAGGGGAAGGCGAAGGCGAAGGAGTAGTTGAGTTGTAATAACTAGGGGGTAAAGAGAGAGTAAGGGGAGGGGAGGGGAAAAGTAAAGAGGGGGAGGGGGAGGGGGAGGGTAGTGGAGGGTAAAGGACAATAGGAGTTGATGAATTATTAGGGTTTATTGAAGTAGAGTTGCTTGAGGTTGAGTTGTCAGAATTTGGAGAGGGTAAAGAGGGGGAGGGTCGTGGGGAGGGGAAGGGGGTGGGTAGTGGAGAAGAAGATGATGAGTTTGCGTTGCATGAAGTTGAGTTATCATAACTAATGGAGGGAGAAGAGGAAGAAGTATAGTTGTTTGAAGTTGAGTTGTAATAACTGGGTGGTAAAGAAGTGGGTGAGGGGGATGGAGAGTAAAATATGTTGGGAGTTGATGAAATATTCTTCTTCTTTGAAGTAGTAGAATTGTTATTGCTAGGAGAAGGGGAAGGGGAATATGAAGAGGGGGAGGAAAGAGGAGGGTAGAAAACAATAGGAGATGATGAATTATAACTAGGAGAAGGTAACAAGGGTAATGCGGCGGAGGGTAATGGAGAAGGTGAGGGAGAATGATAGGGGAATGGAGATGGAGAGGGTGAGGGTAAAGGGGAAGGGGAGGGCAACAATGGGTTTAAGTTGCATGAAGTACAGTTGTTTGAAGTAGTATTATTTGAAGTAGAGTTGTTATAAGTAGGGGATGGTGAAGAGGGGTAGGGTGAAGGTGATAAAAATGGGAAATATGAAGGTGAAGGGGAGGGTAAAGTGTAAGGGGATAAGGAGGGTAAAGAGGGAGATGAATTAGTAGAGTTTTCTGAAGTAGAATTGTTTGATGTTTTGTTGCAATCCGGAGAGGGTAAAGGGGAAGGGGAGGGTAAAGAAGGTGGGGGTGAAGAGGGTAAAGGAGGGTACGGTAAAGAAGGGGAGGGCAAAGGGGAAGGAAATGGGGGTAAAGAAATATGATTGATAGTGTCATCATGGTGGTGATATTTATGGCCTTTTACGGGCTTATGGTAGTGCTCTCGACTATTCTTTTGATTATAGTAGTGAGTTCTACAGTTAGTGGATTGTAATTTCGATGCAAGAATTGCTATTATGAACAATAATGGTAGAGACTTCAACATTATGACTAGAAAGAGAGTATAGTTGATATGAAGAGAGTTCGAACTTAAAAAGAAAGTTGATTTGCTATGTTTTTAACATTATTGTTTAGAAGTTTTAAGTATTTTTTTGGTTTGGAGGAGAGAGGAAGGGGAGAAAGGAATGAGTTGAATGTAGGGAAGGAAACAGAAGTGCTATTTATTAGAGGTTGCCCACCCTTGTGATCTCTTAATTCAAAGTAGTTTATTTTGTACTTATATTCAACTTGGGAACTGTGTTTTGGGGTTTCTAATCTTAGAAGAGGTTATTGTTTAAGGGATATGACCATTTCATATCGGTTAACTTGGTGTCTTATTATATATTTGAGAAGAATCATGAGAAGCTTCTTGATCTCAATTTTATTCTTTTAGGCCAAACTAAAATTTTTTGTCACTTCTCAATGTAAATTGCATCCTAAATCACTTTAATTATTTAGGTTCTCATACACATGATCAATTACTAGTTTTACTATTTGTCCAAGTAAATCGTTACACCATCCATTTGTGTTGTCAAATTATGAAAGAATAATTGTACACTCGGAATCGACACAGATAAACAAGATAAAAGTATATAAAGCACTTCTCTCTCATATAAAGCTTTTTTGACGGATTTGAAGTTTGAATCTCGACCTTTTGATCAACCAAAAACAATGATGATAATGCATCAAAATACTTATATTTCCAAATATCCTCTTATAAATTAGAAGGACAAACACAATTCTTTTCTTAATTCTTTACAAAAAGTAGCGTTAAATTATTCAAGAAAACAGAAAAAGTAGTGCTAGGGCGGTTTAAAGTAGATAAATGGACACCCACCCCCGTGAACCCTAGTGATGTCCTTTTTATTTTCTAGCTATACAAAAAGGATAACATAATATATATTTCTACAAAAATTAGAGGCCCATATCAGAAAGGCATATAGAGAGAAGAAAACAGGAGACGACAGAGGTTAATAACGTATTGATTGTCACGGGGCCTGCTAAATTTTCCCATGCATGCAGAGAAGAAACATACTGCATGAGAAAAGCCAATTGTCTGGTTTCTGGCTTTCGGGTTGGCCAATATTCACGGGTGAAAAGTTAATTAGAATAACAATTTGTGAGATCGTTTCTTTTTGCTTGATAGACTTGATTCATTATAATATAACAGTTTTCTTTTTTGCTTAAAATTATAGAACAGATGCTGCTCCAATTATTATTATTAATTCTGAAAAAATTTCTCTAATTAAGCCATGTAAGCATTAAATATTAATCATTAGATTAGATCAATTAAATGATAAGATTTAGTCATATATCATTTAATGGTTAATTCTTTAAAAAAAAAATTTCAAGATCAACTCATATATATGTAAGGGTGTAAATGGGTAGGATATTATCCGCCGAACAATATCCGTATTCGCAAATAATTTGTATCCGAATCAAAATTATCCATATTAGCCAGATACATATATATATTCGGATAGTTTTATTGGGACATCGATACATATTTGATTATTGATTTGGCCATGATTACGGATAACATATGTATCTGGATAATTTGTTATACATATATTATTCGTTTTCGGATATTTCACTATATATAGAATAAAGATACGGATATTATATGGATACATGTATGTATCTTTTTTTTTTAATCATATTTAGATATGGATATTAGACTTTTTTTTTGAAATGGACAAAAAAAAAAGATTAATTCACGGAATAGCCTAGTTTTGAAATTATTTGGGAAAATGAACATTTCGCCTCATATCTGGGCGAAAATCAGTTATTTTCGCCCGGGGTCGAGGGCGAAAAACCCATTATCTCATTTTTCCCTCACTCACTTTGTTAGCGTTAAATCGGCTATTAATTAAGTTATAAAACAGACATTTTCGCCCAGTTATGGGCCGAAATTTGGAAATTTTAATTTTTTCCCATAATCTCAGGTTAGAAAGAATTCTTAACGAAACGATTAAAAAAATTGAAAATTTTAGTATTTCGCCCCATATCTGGGCGAAAATTATTTTGGCCCAATAATTGAGCGAACAGACTGAGCCCAAAAAATCGAACCAAAAAGCCCAAAAAAATTAAAAAATATCATTTTCGCCCCACAGTGGGGCGAAAATTTAAATTTTGCAATTTTTTTTTGTTAAAAATTTCCTTCTGACAGGGGCGAAAAATTTGTAATTTTAAATTTTCGCCCCACTGTGGGGCGAAAATGATATTTATAAATTTTTTTGGGCTTTTTGCTTCGATTTTTTGGGCTCAGTCTGTTCGCTCAATTTTCGCCCGATTTTTTGGCCAAAATAATTTTCGCCCAGATATGGGGCGAAATACTAAAATTTTCAATTTTTTTAATCGTTTCGTTAAGAATTCTTTCTAACCTGAGATTATGGGAAAAAAAATTAAAAATTTCCAAATTTCGCCCCATAACTGGGCGAAAATGTCTGTTTTATAACTTAATTAATAGCTGATTTAACGCTAACAGTCGGAGTGAGAGAAAAATGAGATAATGGATTTTTCGCCCCTCACCTGGGCGAAAATAACTGATTTTCGCCCAGATATGGGGTGAAATGTCCATTTTCCCAAATAATTTCAAAACTAGGCTATTCCGTGAATTAATCTTTTTTTTTTGTCCATTTCAAAAAAAAAGTCTGAATATTACCATATCCATGTTAATCTTTTGTACATGTAATGGTGTAAATGGGAAGGATATTATCTAACCTACCCTATCCATATCTTTAAAAAATATATATCCGAATCAAAATTATACATATTTGGCCGAATATAGATACATATTCAGATAGTTTTATTTGGACACGTGTGATTTGATTATCTATTTGGCTTCGGAATACATATATAGATAATATCAAAATCCGGATAATTTGTTATTCAGATAGTATATGTTTTTGAATATTTCACTCTATATTGATACATATATGAATATCTATTATGATACGTGTTTGTATATTTTGATTTTTATCATATTCATATTTGGATACGGATATTATCCATATCCATATTAATATTTTATTGTTGATTCTTATAAATTTTTCTTAAAAGTTGTTATTATTTATTAACTTTGTCGTCACAAATAGTTCACGATTTAGAAAAATAACCAAATACGTATCCGTTTAATATTCAAAATGAATCAATATTTATATTCGTATCCAATAATATTTAAACCATATTCATATATGTATAAATACATGAACCGAATTCGTATCTGAAACTATTTGCATTCGTATCCACATCATTAATATTTTGAATCTTTGTTTAGAATATACTTTTGACTTTTTCTTTGTTGTGTTTATATTCTACTGTAAAATTTTGACACAATTGTAATATTTATTTTTTTGCTAAATTAACATTATGCTGTACAATAATACTAATGTCTATTATATTTTAATATAAATATTATAATTATCTAAATTGCGTTTTAAATTACTTTCTAAGTAATATTATAAAAATTTCGTGTAGCGCGCGAAGGATTTGCTAGTTTGTATGGTAATTGGAAGACTAAATGAAGTTCTGTTTAATTTATAGCAAGTAAGCAAATTAGCAATATTAACTATTCAAAATAAGGCTAGTATCCTCATACGGCGCAATTCGTTAATTTTATATGACAGATATATCAATTGTTATTTTATGCTTAGCTCCAATATGGATTTTCTTGCGCAATTGTACTCTTAATTGGATGAAAATAATGCATGGGAGATCTTTATAGAGAAGAGAATAGAGTCACTTTCTCCACTAAATATTTGAAGATGTAGATATTGATTTAACTTTTTTTATGGGAAATGTGATATCACAACACACTGCAATATATCAAAATTACGAGACAATGTATATATAATGTTTTTTCTGCTTTTCAATATACTATTTTCTCTGTTTTAGACATATTTTTATTTTTTATGTATTATTAATTTTGAAATTTGTTTATACTGTTTTACCGATTTTAATATATATTTTTGTATTTTATATACTATTTTCAATGTTTATATATATACTATTACAAAAAATGAATTATATATAATATTTTTTTTTAATTTTATACACTTTAGTCGTACTGAATTGGGCATGCTACGATACGTCTTGTTATAGCAGGTCCCTTGATAAAAATTCAAACTTTCAAACCCCTTATCAAAAAAGGAAATAATTTCACATATTTTTTATATACTAGTTTGCAGAGATAAAAATGAACTCTCTCTTGTGGTCTCTCTCATCTTTTTTTAGTTTCAGCTCCTTCCATCTACTCTTTTTTTTCCTCTTTTGTATTCGAACCTCCCACCAAGGGTCGGAAAATCAGAACCGGGGTTGGTTTCTTGGGATACCAATTTAGAATCAGCTGAATCTGATTGGAACGGTCGAATCGGATGAAGAATCGGACTAATTTATATAAAAATAATAATTTTATATAATTGTGAGAATCG
The DNA here is from genome assembly GCA_024447665.1 of Juncus inflexus. Lineage (NCBI taxonomy): Eukaryota > Viridiplantae > Streptophyta > Magnoliopsida > Poales > Juncaceae > Juncus > Juncus inflexus. The sequence continues at coordinate 6,676,364 of JAJHPC010000020.1, read as the reverse complement.
GGTATTAATCGGATTAGATGTCGATTCCGACTCAAATGGGCTAAATTGTAGTTGACGATTCTCAGAACCATACCTCCCACTCATCAACTCGAGCCTTCCACTCTCTTGTCCTTCTAGTCCTTCTCTCGAATTTCCCACTCTTCTAGATTTCTACACCTCGTCCCACCACTCGAAACCTCTCACTCTCCCTCTCATATCCTTTTATCACAAAGTCTCATTTTCTGCCTATACCCTATTTGTTATGTATGCCTCTAAATGTCACCATAATATGTATTTTTTCAAATAATAATATTTAGGAAAGCATGAGGAGATGGAAATAAGTATTTAAGAAATATTTAGAGAATTGAGGGACATGTTGTTTTTCCATATTTGTATCTTATTTTAAGATATTCCAAATTGTATTATTAGTTTAAACAATTTATATTTTGGTAATTATTAAGACTCTACTATATAAAGAAGCATAAAACTATTATAAGTGTATCACAATTTGTACAATGTAATCCATCATTTGGTTATTAAGAACTCTCTCTTCTTCTCAAGTTATTTCTCTCATCGATTCTCTTTCTCTATATCCATATTCTCCAATTATCTTAACAAAATTGGCATTAGATAGAGGTTACCATCATACCATTGCTTCCGCAAATCGAGTATACATCGTCTTGCATTATCATTGAATCAAGCGCAGTTATGTCGGCCAAATTTGATATTGAGAAAAATGATGCCACGATGAGTTTTACATTTTGGTAAGTGTGGATGGAGGCTATCTTGTGTAATCTAGGTGTGAAGGCTGCCATCTCGGGATGACCAGATGAGATAAAGGATGGAGTTTGTGAGATGATGCATAATAGAGCTCGCTCGACAATTCAATATGTTTTAACAACTCGACTATGAAATCATGATGGAAACTACAACAGTTGGTGAAAAAGTTAAAAGATAATCTACATGCAGAAATTGGTTACCAACTAGTTTCTTTGAAGAGACACTTCTACTCCTTAAATATGGCAGAAGATAAATTCATTAGCGTCCATGTTTCAGAATATACTGCTCTTGTTAACAGCATGTAGAATATCGGTATAAAGTCATGGTATTGGTTTGCTCGTTACCCACGTCATATAAAGGTTTAGCGATACCATACTCCATAGTAGGGAGTTGCATAATCTTTAAGATGTGAAGATCAATTTGTTCGTCAAGTCCGACATCGACAATGACTTGCCCGTAGCCGAGAGTAGTCATCAAAATATTGAGTTGTTTGTAGAGAGGTAAACATGAGAGAAATCCAAGTACATAGAAGACTTATTTGCGATCTAAGTACAAGAACCTGACGTGCAACTAATGCAAGAAGACATCACACATTAATGACTACTGTTATAAACTCAAAAATAAACAATAGCCAAATTCGGTAAGGTTGAGTTGTTTGTTGTGGCGAATGAGAAGGAGAGATATAAAGATGAATTGAGTGATGGATTCGGGGGCTCTACATCACATAACCTCGAATCAAGAGTGATTCACCACATATGAGGCTTCTAGTGGAGATTTCTTTTTGGAGACGATCATCTCTGTTATGTTGCCGGTGTTGGCAGGGTGAGGATCAGAATGCAGACGAAGTTGTCTATATATTGGCGGACGTTAAGCACATACCGATATGAAGAAAACTTGATCTCGTTAGACACTCTTTAAGATATCAGTTGCATGTTTCGTAGAGAAGGTGAAGTTCTCAAGGTATCAAGAGGGGCTTTTATAATGATGAAGACAACAAGGATCGGTACATTATATTTTCTGAAATTTGACACAGTTTTAGGCTCAGTTGACGTCGTCAGCTCTAGCTCCAAAGGCGGAACCAAAAGCATGGGCAAGGATGGACTAGCATCTAAATAAAACAACTAACAAAATTTTCTTTAGTAAACACATCATAATTTTTATTTGTTTATTACTTATATATAATATTCCTAATATTTTTTACATAATTAATTATTCAAAAAATCATTTTAAATTCAACCAAATCTTAGTATTTTCATTATGTAATAAATTTAAAGAAAAGTTTAATAATTAATCTTTAACATTTTTTAACTATATATTAACAATTTAATTCAATCATACAAGAAATGGCAATTTAAACAAAAAATTGATACAATATAGCATTGACAAATTTAAAATAATATAGTGAGAATGATTAAGTATTGAAATTATAATGAAACAATTGTAATATATTTAAATATTTTAAATTTATTTAAAAGACATTTAAATGTGAAAGTTATATGCAATTTAAGGAAAAGAGAAGCCTACACAAATCAAAAGATTATATGAAACTACATTAGATTTCAAAGCCACAACAAAATCTAATTTGTACTTACTCGTTATTAGCTACCTTTATTAAGTATAGTGTAATGACATAAGCTTTTAAGATTCCTAATTTTTATCCTTTGTAGTTTTTCTGTGAGACTTAACGGTTTCATTATTCGATTACTTCCATGCATAGAGGGGCCAAATGTTATGCTACAAGGACTTGCAATAAAATTACCAAGGATTAATACAAAATTTTTAGATTTATTGGGGGGCATTCCCCCTTAAACCTAAACCCCCTCCCTTTTGCTCGTGTCTACTTTTGTTTCAGACAATACCAAATTGTAACTTATGAGGTTGCAACTTATGAGTGCATGGAGGATGACAATCTTGGGCGAAAGAGACATACTGTGTGACCAAAGTAACGGGGAAGCGGGTGTTTTGTAAAGATTTCTTTTATAGCAAATGGAAAAGACTCAGCCTTATTATGGCTGTTTAACGTACGAAGAAAACTTTTGACTAATCTATTTGGATTAATTTTGGGGACCATTTTGGGATCATTTTCTAAGGATTGTTCGCTCATCGCATTGTTGTTAGCACTCAACAAAAAGGCATGGCCGGACGAATGAATTAGAAACTACTTGAGATGACTTGGTGCATGTTTTATAACACGGACTTGGGAAAAGTTATGGGCTGCTTGTTGGTTGGTTAACCGTTCTTCAAACACAGCCATGAGGTGTGAAGTACCATGAGAAGTTTGGTTGGGTAAACCGGTAAATTGCTCAACAATGTAGGTGTTTAGATATCTCGCTTAGGCAGAAAAGCAATGAAGGAAAACACGAGTTTAGAGAGGAGAAATATTTTCTTCTTGGATATGTTTTAGATGTGAATGTGTATCACTTGCGATGTCGAACACGAAACATACTAACGAGCAAAGGAGCAAGTGCTAATCCGCTATTAAGGATATTGAGACGGTTACGAAAAATGTGAAGTTTAAAATTCACGATCATCAAGGTCATGTTACTCGATGTAACTTGGATCATTATGTTGACTCTCGTTTTGACGTTGGTGAATCGGTTAAGGAGAGTTGTGAAGGGCAACAGTCTTGTGCTATGGTAATAGATCGGGTTAGACCTCCCATGATCAAGAATGGATACTCCAGTTTTGTGTATTGTTTGGCAGCAGCCAATATATTAGAGTTTGGCGGCTCTTCGACCTGGAAGAAGACAATAACCTCATGTGAGGCGCCAAAGTGGATTGTTGTCATTAAAGAGAAGGTCATTTTTTAGGTTAGTACGTTTTGAATCAAGGGTGAGAGTTAAGGTGGAGATTGTTATGAATGTCTCTAAATCTCCCCATAATATATTTCCTTTCTAATAAAAATATTTTGGCAATCTATACTGTATCTTTTTTTGGATATTTACATATTGTATCGTTAGTCTAGACAATGTATATTTTGTTAATTAGTTAAGTCTCTACTATATAAAGATACATAAAGTTATTATAATTGTATCTCAATTCTTATAGTGCATATTTGCTTATTGAGAACTTTTTCTTCTTCTCTAGTTATTTCTGTTGTATTATTTTATATAATACATTAAAATTTTAAAACTTATAAATGTAATCATTTATTTATTTTATACTCTTAGTATAAAATATGCCTACAAATATTTGTAGGGGTTACAAAATGTTTATGAGGAGATTTAAGAGAGTAGTTAATTAGAAAATTAAGAATCCAATTAAGCTTTGAAACATATGCTCTTCAATTTCCATAATCGAAATAAGAGTGTATGGTCATGTACTTGAACTCTCTCCAGGCACTTGACCCCTCTCTCTCTCTCGCCCCCCTCCCCCCCTCTAAAAACAATGGATAGTCAAATTTAAAAAGAGAGTTATATTGTCTTCTTCCGAATTATATTGATATCATAATTATAAGTTTGGCTGAGAAATCGGTGCTTGTGCTTCATATCTTTCGAAATGAAGGATATCGTTCTGTAACTGTGCTATCAGAGTGGGAATCGAAAAATAGCTCAAAGTGTAGAACCTTGGAAGTGGGACCAACGATATTTCCTACAAAAGAGAGCGTAATCTACTGTTAGGGAATTCACGACACGATCGCATGACTACACTAGACTTATTTTCGTTTGCATCAATTACTTTTTTTATTTATTCTTAACAAATAATTTTTTATTTAATTTTTATAGATATTTAATTATTTGGTTTATTTTGAAAAATCTAACCAACAATTTCTCTCACCAGTTTTCTTTCTCTATATCAGTCTCCCAATTATTCTAACATCATATGTAGGTGGTTAAACGATCAATTTAAAAACAATGGAAGAGAGAAAAATCAAATAGAAGTTAAATTGTTTCGACACACAAACTTTACAAGATCATACCATTACTTCGAGTGGAGTTACATTTTTTTTTTAATTTTAGCGTAAGAGTTAATTAAATAGGATTTCTGATTATGTTTATTGGTGTTGTAATGAACAATGGTTAAGAAATGTGTCTACATTACTCACAAAGAAAACGAACAATTATATTGGAAAATATACTACACATATTGCTACAAAAAAAATTTCTCTCCAAGAACGGAAGGTCGACAAATAAGCATTTTTTTTTGGGACGAAATTCGTGTCTATTTATATCGCTAAAGATTGTTTCTCTAGGACAAAGGTTTTTTGGTCGCTAAATATTATAAATAGCTACAAAATTGACTTCCTGACAGAAAATTTAGTTGCTAAATGCAATTTTTGTAGTAGTCATTCTTCATCATATAACAAACCATACATAGATTCTTCATTCTGACAACAATCTCCTTGTTAACAACTTCAAATGGTAATTAAGTTTTTTAATAAAACACCAATTACTTAATTAAAAGCTGAACTAATTACGATCTTTGGATTCCAGTGTCACGGTCACGGGGTCATAGTAATTAAAAACCAAAAATCACATGCAAATATGAAGTACTTCAACACCAATGAGACTTGGGTTAATCCCAAAACGATCAATAGGCCAAATCCCCTAATTAACTATTGTTTAGAACTTTAATTAACCTAGTGGATATATAATGACTTGTATAATGGACATGTTTAATTTGGATTATTTGCGATACATGGATTTGGTTTTACATGGATTTGATAACACGAGTGAGTTGTTTAATTAGGAGTACTTTAAAATCATGTATATGAAATCAATTTTCTGATTTGTAATGATTTCCACCATAAGAAATTTTTCGTTCAACTTAGTTATTTATATAATTATATTCTTTGATGTTTATTAGGCAGCTAAATTATATATGGTACTGTTCTTATAATCAATAAATCCCACACAAATAATGTTATTTTTTTCTTATAAATTTACTGTTGGTCACAAAGCAAATAAAGTTGATAATTGTTTACAAGCCTCAATTACGAAGGAGAGAAATGTAAAACTTAAAGAGAAATACAGAGTCACGAATCGTCAAACAGTGTTAAAACTATGGTTGGACACAAGGATGGAGAAGCAAACCAAACAGGAGAAGAATGATTGGGACGTAACATGGTGGGCGTATTATTGGGGAGTATGGCTAATGAGAAATAATATAATATTTCAACAAAGTCAGTTCAATGAGATAAGGCTACATGAATCAATTACAACCTTCAGAAACGATTGGGATAAATATGTAGGTAAGTAGAAAATAGAGAAGTTCGTAGAGCGTGGCTAAAAGGGCAGGGTATTTAGCTGCTAGGTATGAGTCTTTTTCTCTCTTGTTAAATAAAATGTAATGTAATATACGGGTTGTATGTAATGGATGTAAAGGAAGTCTATATCAATGAAACTAAGGGCCATTTGGCCCTTATTTCCTTCAAAAAAAAAACTTAAAGAGAAATGTAAAGGCAAAAAAAAAAGCTCAGCAAGAAGGTTAGTATCGAGGGATTTGAATAAAAGAAAAGAAAGAGAACTTGCACTTTTCAGTTATGCTCTTCTATTCAGGGACATCTCCGATATTTTGGTTGCCCTAGCCCAAGTTGTAATGGTTCCAAAATGTTGTCTCCCAAATGCATGCCCCAAATTAAAAAAAATAAAATATTGCAAAAATTAACAATATAAATTTTGTAATATTTATTAAATCTGAAACAAAGTACATACTTGTATTCTCAATTTACTTATATCGTATTCTCAAATAGCTTATAGACCAACCGGCAAGTGTGATCATTCAAATCCACATTTTCGTTGCATCTTTTTATTATAATTCCTGTATTTTTCTTTGTTGGACAATTTTTTTTTGAATTGCAAAGTACATACTTATATTTTTCTTTGTTGGACAATGAATCGAACATGTTTTGTGTCGGAAGTAATTTTGTCGCTAATTTTCACAAAGAGTATCAGCGTTTGGATGCTTAACTTCTAATTCAGGCCAACCATATCTTCTATACATGGATTTTTGTAGAATATATATGATTCAAGACTCACAAATCCTCACTGTGGCCTCATTTGTTGCTAATGTTTTCCATTCAGAAAGTGTTTTATGAGGAAATTGGCCATGTAATTCTTGTATAAGGCTGACACTAATTAAAAATTGGTGCTACGAGATATCCAAATCTTTTTGCAAATGATAACACAACTTGATTGTTCTACGCTGTGTTATTCAATTATTCCAATTTAAGAACCAATCTGAAAAAGAAAATTATAAAATATAAATCTAGAAACTCAAACCACATAATTCTTCCTTTATTCTTACAATAAATAGTGACTATTAATCAAATTTTGTATTTCCGCAACTAACACTTTCAGATATAATTTTGTTAGAATTTTTCTTCATTTTGAACTCCATATTAATATGATTTTAATTTATTTATTTTTACTTAGCAATGTGAAAATATGAAAAAATATATATAAGTCACATCAAGTTATATTTTAAAATATAAAATTGATTATGTATGAGAATATAAAAATAGACTAGGAGAAATCTCGCACTACACTTTTGTTAATTAAAAATAAAATTATTCACTGCAGTCAAATTTACAAGCATTTAGTTAAGTGCAAGCATAATAACAAGTCAAAATTTGTGAACTAAATTTATATTTGTACCAAAATTAAAGTGTGACAAATAGTCTGTTGATTAAAAAAATAGTAATTGCAATATAATATTTCTTATGAAATGTAGATGTCTCATTGATAAAAAAAATATCATTAATTACAATATAAAATCTTTTACTTATGATGCATTCAAAAAATTTAATAATCTAATTATTTAAAATAATATTCTCATACATAATATTGTTTATGTACATGTTTAACATTTTTTTTTCACAAATTCAATTGAGAGAAAAAAAAAACATTAAATTGGGAACTTTACTAATATGATACTCAATATATTAAAAATTTGCAAAAACAATTTAACTACGAAGGTTTTATTAAGAAAAAAAATATTCAAATAATGATTATTAAAAATTTCTTGAGAAAGAGAAGATAAGAAAAAAGAAAGAAAGAAATAAGAAAAGAGTATGATTTGTTTTAATTGAAAAATCATTTGAGATATTTATTTATTTAAAAGAGTTGTACGGTTTGTTTAATCTTCAATAAATTCTTTGTTCAAAATGTTAATTGTAATTTAGAATGTTTATTGAATGAATAAATCTCTTTGATAGAAGAACATTCTCGAGACGTCCGCTATGTGCTTCGATTTTTTAATTTATTATCAATTAAAAATAATATTTATTGAATATATTATATTTTAAAAGCATATTTATTTAATGTTAATACTATAAATACATATATTCTCTTACATAATTTTTTCGAATATTTTTCTACATAGTCCATATACACATACTTACATAAAAGAAAAAATAATTTGGAACCAAATCAATACGGAGTTCAAAACAAAGAGAAAATTCAAACAAATTTACATATTATATTTTTAACAAGAGAAATATGATATTTGATTAAGAATTACTATTTTTTTAGGAAAAAATTATATTTGTGTTTTGATATGTAAGCTCCTCATCTTTTAATTATATTTAGCTCCAAATGATATATATTTAATTGGGTGAAATCGGTTCATGAACCCAACGAATGACAACAATTACCAATATAAAGAGATGTAGAATTCTAGAAATGCGCAAAATTAGATGTGGCGCATAAAGTTCTACAAACACATTTGACCACATGTGATATTTAATTAGATGAAATTAATTTATCGTAAATCTAATGAATGACAGCAAATAGCAATACATGTCATCAATGCAAGATGATGCTGCCTTCTGAAAATACATAAAAGTAATTATAAAATAAACAACGCATAAAAAGTAAACAAACAAATAACAATTATAAAAAATTAATGATTAATCAATGGCTAATATTTGTTCATATCTTATTATCCGACGATAGAAGCAATTGAGGTGATGTGACACAGTGAAAATGCTCAAAAAGAGTTGAAAAATAAAGGAGTGGGGGTAATTATATATAACAAAACAACGTAAAATAATAAACCTTTAGAAATTAAATTTATATAATTAGACTTCTAAATTGTATTATAACTCCTTATATTATTTTTCCTTTTGTCAATGCTCATTGAGCCACATCACCATTTTCTAACAGCCGTTCGATGAATAAATTTTGTTAAATCTTAATATTTCATTTCTCAAATTCATTGATATTATGTGATAACTTAGAAAAGATTTTAATCAATACATTATCATATAATTTGTCTGGTGATTATATTCTATCTCCAATTTCTTGAGAACTACCAAAATAGTTGGTTTCACAAATTTGTGGTATTCTATAATAATTTAAACATGATTATTGGCACATCATATGATTTATTGGATTAATAGTTTGTGTTATATCCTCGATTTTATGCAACCACTAATGTTGAGAACCACACTATAATACTTTATGTATTGTGAGTTTCAAAAATAGATTATCTGATACGTTTATTTATGTAATGTATACATATCATACATAACTTTGACAATAAAATAAACAATGAAGATATTATGTTAACACTACGAAAGAGTCATGCATGTTAGTTTCTCTTATATATCAACTTATTTGTTTTCTTATATAGTTTATTCTCTTCTTAAACATAATCTTAGTATCATCAATTTTATTTCTCTTATTTCTCCATTATTCTCTCGTTATATTGTAAAGAGATGATGATATAAGAAAATTTAAGAAATAACTATATACTAATTTTAGGAATAGGAACACAAATATGGTAGCATATCAAGAGTCAATTATTATCTCAATCAAATTATTCACTAGATCGTTGACCTTGCTCTAAATCTTTTTAATTTAATTATTAGTTAAATTCTTTTATTTTTCAAACTCAATTTGTAAAACACATTTTTTTTAAATGAACGGTAATGCATCAATATGCAAAATAAATTCATAAGTAAAAATTATTTTCAACTCACTTTATATAATTATATTATATTATTTCTCTCTCTCTCTCTCTCTCTCTCTCTCTCTCTCTCTCTGTATATATATTTAGATTTTGTATCATTATAATTTTTGGCATTTTTTATAAAAATAAACAACACAAGTATAATATTATAAGTTTAGCCTGAGTTTTATTCTAGTATATATAAATATCAAATTAAAAAATTGATTAAAAACTGGGATATTACACATATTGCGGTTCAAACTTTAGGCAAAATTTATTTTATATTTTTAAAGGAAAAGATTAGTATTACTATTACATAACAATATTAGATAACATTTTTCACCGTCAGTTGGTCGTCGATGAAATTCACTGTTGAAAACATAACTTGGATGTTGTTTTTCAGTGGTGGGACGTTCAGCGAACGCATTGCAATAAAAGAACCTTTTTTGAGCTACCCAATTTACTGTTTTGTTGTATGACCCATTTGAGCTTCACATGTTCTAATTTTCGCAAATCATTTATTTGATTTCTCCAATTTATCGCATTGAATTTATTTTTCGGTTCTACTTTATTCAGCGATTATTCTTAAATCACTATTGAAAACATTACTCTGATATTGTTTTTTCAGTGGTGACATGTTCAGCGAACACATTACAATAAAAGAACCTCTTATGAGCTACCCCATTCACTATTTTGTTCTAGCAATTTGACCCGTTTGAGTTTCTCACTTTCTGATTTCCCAAGTCATTCGATTTCTCATTTTATCGCTTTGGATTCCCTTTTTCTTGAACACATCAATATCGATGATGAAATTATTATAAATATATTAGAAAATTGTGTTTCACTTGAAAACCTTAGTCTTAAGAGATGTGGGTCACTTCCAATGGCCAAACTTATTAGAAAAAATTTGATGCTTAAAAATTGATAATGATGAAATGTAGTTATTTTATGGATATGGAGACAGGCATGCCTAAACTTGAATTGTTTTTATATTATGGCTTAGTTTCAATTATGTTTTTGGAAATGTATAAAAAATAAATGATATGTTTTTCACTCAGTCAGATTAAAAGATTTTTGTAAAGTGAGTAGTTATTTGGGTTTTATCATATTTTGCACATATCAAGGTCTTGACTTTATGTTCAATTTGCCTAAAGCTACTCCCTTGTCTTTCTTATCTTGTTTATCCTATTAAAATAATGTTTAATATTGAAATAGTTTATAAATATGAAGAGCTATAGAGTTGATTTTTATTGAACTAAGGAACTTACAGGAGTTACAATTTTTCATTGATTCAATAAGCGAAGAACATATTATCATACCCTAGTCTTAAAACATTATTCATTATTATTTTTCAATTTTTTTTGTTAATTTGTTACCTTCCGACCAATACTAACACACCAATTTATCTAACGTCTAAATTCACTGAAGAAAAGTGTACATGCGATATATGATGTGTAGTCGGGAATACATTCCCAACCGCACCCCGATAGCCCCGTACTGATATGTTATTATTGCTTGCTTACAATATAGAACTTAGAAGTTCAACTCCACTTTGTCTCTCTTCACACCAACTAAAAAATACCATCAATGTCCAATACACAAACAAGTATCAAGGTTTACACAGAAGACAACCTATATTTGTCTTCATTTATTACCAAGTGTCTCAATTTAAGAATCATTTCTCTGTTTTATCAATTCATATTCGTACATGTAGCATAGCATGTCGAACATTGACTACCGTGTAATAATCACAATTTAGTAATTGACGACTTGTCTAATCATGCACATTTTTATCGGTCTAATACATGCCGCTTATAACTTATTGAACATTAAACCACGTGTTAGTATACACATACATTCTCTTCCCTTGCTTCTATTTTGAACTGTAATTCCATCATCTGTCTTGTCAACTAATAAAATATTGAATTACTACATATTTCTACCCACATTACAATCATTATAAATTTCTAATGTGACTCATTCCGAATTCCGAGTCCGCGATTCTGCAGAATAATTACTGTCTCGATATGATACATACAACTACGCACCTCGAAATCATTACGATTTCCGAATACTTTCGTACTAAATATGACATGGAAAACGTTCGGTCCTACCTAGCTACTATGGTATCCGACGTGGATCAACGCATCATTTCGATCTGGGTCATTATTCGGGTTGCCATATATTTTTCCATTGGCAAATAGTCCCGGTTTAAATTCATGTGTTGATGCAAAAGTATCAAAAAAGTTGATCATGTCTCCAAAAGCCTAGTATTTTTATTTTCAATTTATTCATCTATGAAAAAAATTCAAAAGAAAATCTTTTTTACAATAATGTACATGGCATCATTACATGCATATCATTTCTTTAACAGTCCTTGTATTACAATGAGAAACAGGGTGCGTTTTTTCACTGGTTGGCTTGTATTATTGATGACTCGTATTTTTTTTATAGCTAAATTGTAGAAAGATATTTATCTTACAATCAAAATACATATTTATAATAAAAAGCAAACAAACAAGTCAAATATGATAATAAACACACAATCGAGTCAAACTGATACTAAACTATAATAATAAAAACACACAACATTGCCAACTTAATAAGAAAATAACTCATAGAAAGAAGAAAACAACTAAAAGAACAAATTCTGACTTGAGGACATGGCTCCTTATAATGATACTAACTAACAAAAGGCCCAACTTAAAAAGAAAATAACTAACAGAACCAATTCTAGCTTGAGGACATGGCTCCTTAGAATATATGCTCCTCCATCTTCTCGCGCTCCTCTTCGGGAAATATTTTAAGAAACTTCCTGCCAAGCACAGTAGTTGCAAGGCTCAACGGGACAATCCCATAATGGCCTTCATCTTGGTGTTGAACCAATGCCGCCTCGCTCACGAAAAAATTTCCGCAAACTTTGCACTACTTAGTGCAATTATGTGAAACTCCATAATGAGTTTCTGAGTCATCGACTAACTTAAAAGATTTGAGACTACGATTCGCTATATAGCACGAAATGCAGTAATGAGTCATTTTGAAAGCTTGGTAACTTCTCATTTAATAAAAAAAATTATAAGAATTTCTTAACATAAAGGTTGAAATATAATTTTAAACTTTTGAAACTATATACACTCTGGTATCATATATGCTCTGATATCATATCTAATTTAAATACTATTATTTGAATATATTAATAGTTAATAGTATAAAATTGTTTTTTGCAAATTTATTTATATGTGAATTCAAAAAATAGTGATTATAGGAATTTAAAAAAAATCAAACATAGTGATTAAAAAAAAAATCAAAAAATATATTTTGCTATTAGTAGCGTAATAATTATTTAAAATTATATTATAGGAATTTAAAACGACAATAGGGCCGTATTTTTTTGAGAAAGATAGAAAATGCTATTTGCTCTCTTACATTTGACAGTATTTTCTAAGATGTGGCATCTCAGTGAGGCTCTTCTATATGCGCTGATGTTTTGACGGCTATTGCCTCGGTGTGGGAACATTTACCTTCGAAGTTTGCTTGTATCTAATAAAATGTGGGAACATTACATGGTACATTTTATTATTATTATTATTTTTTGCTATTTTTTGTATACAATTTATAAAATTTCCTTTCTGTAATTTTCAATTAGGTTATCAAATTTTCAAGTTAGTTTTTCATGATATGTTGATCATTGATGTGATGGGGATTCGGATCGTTCTCAGCGAGTTGTGCATAATTTTCTTGCTCTTAGTCTTCATAGCTTGGGGGATGAGAGAGTAAACCGGATTTTGGAGAGGTTTAGTGCGGACCTTGAAAAAATTATGGAGGCACCGGACTTCTACAACGATGTTATTGCTCGATTTTTATCCACCTGACAGGATTTCAATGAACTGATGGTGAATTTAAACGTTGGGCAGGTTAGTAGGTTGATCATGATTAGATGATGAATATGTTTTTTTTTGTAGTGTGGAAGAATGAGTGAGGAAATTGAATGATTTATCAAGAAAATGAGTGATTTTTGTAGGTTTAGTGTCCTAGTCCCATGTATGTGTTAGGAGATGGATTATGTATTAAAGACATTATTATTTATTCACTAAAGGTTGTTTCTTATATATTTGCATGTGTGGGTGATTAATGTATACTTATATAAATTATATCGACCATGAATGATACTTCGGGTTCACGTCATAAGGATACATGATTCTGATAGTTAAACTATGAAGAAATTATTGACATTCTAAATCATCTCTAGTGATACATAAGATATTTATAGAGATAAACATACTTCAAATAAAAAGCTACACATCCACACTAGTATTTTCGCAGATTGGATGATCATGTTATGCTGATCATGGACATAGAGGTATCAAGTCTGGAATATAGGTATGTGTTAGAGACCACATACTGGACTGACCATACTATGAAAATATGCATGTTATATATTATTAGTAATTCTCATATGAATAGTGTGTTTGTTCTTTTGACCTGTGGTCATCATAGATTCTTGTATGTGGATCTGCATACTTTGATATGACTCTATGTTATCTTTAACCGGATAACTATTAGAGTCATCGTTAGATATGTACTGAAAACACAATGTTTATAATTAATGTTGCCCCCTTTTGAAAGTGCCTATTAGCCTTTCTGGAGCTTTCAATTAAATTTGAGCTACCATAAATGATATTCACTTATGTCTTATTCATTATCATACGAAAGAAATAACTTTTACTTTTAATAATGATGTACGTAATACCACTATTAAATATGTACACATCTTCTACATTTATCTCGCGGCTAACCCAACTTTTATTCATATTTATTGTATCAACAGTAACTTCAAGTTGATTTATCATTTCTACGACTTCATGCTGTATATAATTTTTTTTCAACTTGGAATGATCATAAATTTTCAACTATTGATTTATAATCTTTCAACTTCATGTTGATTAATAACTTTGCAACTTCTGGTTTAATAAAAAAATCTTTCAACTTCTTGTTTGATCATATAATCTTACAAGAGGTTAAACAATAATATTAAATATAATAAAAAAATCTTCTTGGGATTATGGACATCCTCACACATGAATAACGTTTATAATAGTTTCATTATAATGTAAGTCAAGCAAGAGCGGGCTTAAGTAGAGGAATGGGCCTAAGGAGTGTGGACTCTTTCTATTTTACATTGATTTCAAGAGTCCACTCTTATTTTCGATTTTTTTTTAATACCATATTTTTCAAAAATAAACCAGCAAATACCACTCATTTCAATAATATAGTATCTACCATTTCTGTCACTGCTAGTGGCGGAACAGATATTGTTCCGCCACTAGTAGTGGCGGAACATCTAGATTTTATAATTTTTCAAAAATGAGGTTAATTAGTGAAAAAACATGTTCCGCCACTGCCACTGGCGGAACAGGGAAAAAAATTAATTTTTTCTCAAAAAAAAAAATTTCAGAAAAAAAAGTTCATGTTCCGCCACTACCAGTGGCGGAACAACATTTTTTTATACTAATTAACTATGTTAGTGGCGGAACAACATTTTTTTATACTAATTAACTATGTTTAACTAGCCAAATGAATTATTTTAAAAAAAAAACTGAAAATCCACATGTTCCGCCACTACTAGTGGCGGAACAACATCTATTCCACCACTGAAAATGGCGGAAATGATAGTTAACACATTATTTTCAAAACAGTGGTAAGTATTGGTTTATTTTTGAAAAAAATGATATATAAAAAAAACCTTATTTTCTAGGAATTAGTATAAATTTTGGGCCTTGAGGTCTAAGGCATGTGCTTGAAGCTGGGCTTTGTAGGCAACAAAATATTACATCTTTTTTCTTTTCTTGCTTCTAAACCATAGGCAAATATTATATCTATTATCACTAGTTAGAGAAACAGAACTTTAAATTAGATTACACAAACTTACAACTATACATATATTTATCATACACAACCCAGTACAATCAATTTCATATAACACACCACAAATTAAAAACACACAAAACAAACCAGACAGTTTTGCAATTCACAAACGGAATATCCAAGTATCGGAAAACAAAAAAAAAAGGGAAAATCCAAGTATCCAACATTTCCAAGAGCGCACACACTTAATGAAGTATTAGGTATTATCCAGCATTTTCAAGCACACACAACATTAATCAATCATTATAATCCAATTATCCAACATTTTCAAGCGCACACAATACTTAATGAATTATTATGATCCAATTATCGACATTTTCGAGGGCAAAAAAATGATCAATAAGTCGGATACATTGGACTTGTTGCAAGGCCGCATGTTCCTCTTGTATCACTAATATCCTTTTCTAAGTATATATAGCCATTCTCACCCCACGTAGTACCCCAAGAATTCTTCCCGATCCAATACTTAACTCCATTAATATCACGACCATATCCAACTAGAGTAATAACATGATTAAGATCCGTCCCACAATCTCCACTAAATATGCCACTACTGTAATGATGGAGCCCAGCTGCAGTTACAACTGCCACCACAGGTTGTTTAGCCACCCTCAGCGTGAGTTGATGCTCGTTATTTTGCACAACATACTCATGACTTCTAATGGAGGCCGCCTTGTGTGAAACTTTGTCAGCATTACACGTCGTTTGGTAGCCGACATAGGGATAATCATCCTCAGTGGTGATACCACCATTTGAAATTATGAAATCGTAGGATTTATCAACCCAACCCCCGCCACAGCCGAAGCTAACAGGTACGCAATCTAGGAGTTCTTGCTCTGATAAAGATATTAATTTTCCAGTATTGATTTGTACGATCCCTTCTGTTGAGGCTACAGTAGCAAATGCCCAGCATGATCCTGCATGGTGTAACACATTAGCAATGGAAAACTTTGGAGCTATTTCCTCGAATCGATATAATGTGAAAATGAGGATTAATTTGCTCTACCAAAATAAAAGAAATTTATAGACAAGTGGGCGAAACTCCAAATTCCAAGTCAAGTATTTTTGGTATTACTTTACTAGTTTCATAATTCTATTGTAATATTGGATAAGTTGCATTCTTCAGAATTAGAACGAAAGAAAGAAAAAGATCATAATGTCGCTTACCACAAAAACCTTGGTCTTTGACAGGGGTCACTGCACCAGCTTTTCTCCAGTCTACACAATCAGGCGGGGTGTGAGTTAAGTTTGCAGAACATTTAAAACCCTCTGGTATCTTTCCCGTTCCTAAGAGAGCCACAAACTCTGCAGTAGTCAAGTCGGTGAACTGGTTGATGCCAAGGGTATAACTATGATTATTCGCCTTGTTAAATTCGTTAATATACTTTACATTTTCACTGAATATTTTGAAGCGGTATTGTTTCTCGGTTTCATTCTTGTAACATTTAGAGAACTTGGCTATCCACTCTTCATACATCCTGACCCAGGGGTCACAATCACAAGAGGGGTCCTCTGTACAAGAGACATTATGGAAAAGGCATAATGTAGAAATGAGAGAAGTTAGAAGAAAGAAATGCAAGAGAGAGGAAGAAGAATAAGCCATATATGAAAAGATGAATGTTTCTTTTCGTTTTTTGAGTGCATGAGCTCAAAGGGGTATTGGGTCTATATATAGTGTGGTTATGTAATGATTCCAGCAAATACATTATAATTTGATAACATAGTTGATAGAAGTAAAATAAAGCAGTATATACATAATGCAAGAATGATGCGTGGTTTGAAGTGTTCTTAGTTCTAAAATATTCTTCAATGGCTAAGACGGCAATTTATATGCTGTATATTATTGGATGGAATACAATGACATTCGTGGACTTTGGTGATTTAAAATATGAAATATTATTTGAGAGGATATATGCGGAGAATATAATTTTTGTGATGAGGTTATTAATACTATATATGGTAGTTCATAATGGATAATGATTGACCCAGTATAGCTTAACTGGATAGCATAATAATACTTCTAATTGAATTTTGTTTTACAAAATCATTTGAGATTAAACATCTGAAAAACATTATCTTGGAATAAACAATTTTGACTAAGTCTTTCAGAGGCATCTTTCCTATTTCTTAACTTATGTCAACCAAGAAAAATCCATATGAGCAATTCACTCTTTAGCTAATCCAAGAAAGCGAAAGCTTCAGAATATATTTTTCATGAAATTATATATATTAAACTAATAACTATAATTTAAATAATTTTCAAATATGATAACTGAAATTATATCTTATTTAGAATACAATATAACTCACGGGGTCGCACGACGGCGTTACCACATGAAGAACAGTGGGAAAAAATGAGCGTAAAAAGAGCCAACGAAGAGTGTTCCTGCATGCTCACCTCTTGTGCCATCGAATTCCATCCAAAATTGACGGGTTAATGTGAGCTTATCCATGCGGTTCTGCACTCTTCAAATAGGAATTAACTTGTTTCTGAAAGATCCTGGCTTTCGTGCTTTGGTGAGTCGTCCGAGATCCTTTCAATGACCTATGTTGTGTTCAAGGGATATCTATATGATCCGATCGATTGCGTAAGGCCCGCAGTAGCAATGGAACCGGGGAAAGTCCATAGAAGCACTCGCCGATATTTATTACTGTCTAACTATATTCATGTATAAATGTTCTGTAATTTAATTATTATCTTTATTTTGTACTCGGTTATAGGTGTGCCTCATCGCAACTTCTTTGGTTTTTATATTCTTTATTTTAAAAATTGTATCCTATCTTAATGAAACTTCTGTAATGGAACATTGATTAATGAAATATACGCGAGAATATTCAAGCTCTCCGTATTTTATCCAAAAAAAAAGAATACAATATAACTATATTAATTTAAATTGTTTATGGTTATAACTACTATTTCAATGTTTTCTAGGTGCTACACATATAACTGTAGAGAATTGTGAGGGCCCTTAATACTTAATATTGTTGATTAATTATAATAATTCATTCTTATATATTATATCATAATACTAAAAAAATTTAAATAACTAATCACAATTTCTTTAGCATTTTATTCTTTTTAATACCGAAATAAATATATAATAAATTATCTACTTCCCTATTTTTTTTCTTCGTCTTTTGTCTAATTCATCTCTTACTAATTTCACTTTCTATTATTTAACTCTAATGGTGTTAATGATATTTTTTAGATTCATGATAAATCAAATGTACATAATGTTATTTCAATCGGTATATTTTTTCAAGTATTAAATATTTATAGTTTTTAGTAAGAATGGTTAGAAACTAACCCACCAATCCAAATGTTGTGGATTTAAAACGTGGCAAAAGCCCTCCTATAAATGTTTATAGTTTCAGTCCTATTACTTGATTCAATTGTCTTGTTAGTATTATTGGATTAAACTAAAGATTATTTGATAGAATAAAATAATATAGTCTTTAAAAAAAGTATAAAATCAATAAATAGCGGTAAAAAATGCTTTCTGTAAATTAAATGCGCAATAGTGGCTGAGTGAATGTAGTAATATAATGCGCTAAATCAGATAATATTTTATTATAATTATAATAATCAAATTAATTTTCGGTTGTTT
This sequence comes from Juncus inflexus, assembly GCA_024447665.1. Classification (NCBI taxonomy): domain Eukaryota; kingdom Viridiplantae; phylum Streptophyta; class Magnoliopsida; order Poales; family Juncaceae; genus Juncus; species Juncus inflexus. Next base: position 6,657,180 of record JAJHPC010000020.1, on the reverse strand, counting down.
ATTTTCTAATTGATAAATTATGCATAATTAGTTCTTTATGGTTCACAAATTCAAATTAATATATCTTTTTTCCTCTTTTGTCTACTGCTATTAATGGCAAAAATTAATTAGACATGTTATGGGGAAAAATGGGAAAATAAGAAATATTTATATTGAGTCACATACCGCCTTAAAAATCTTACGTCACATGTTTAGTGCTAACTAATTGTACAGTTAGAACATGTAATGTAATTCGTATTTCTAACGCTTGATGCATGGTGAATTTCTTTATCCCTATCTACCACATGCAACTCTTTTATTAGATATCAGATGCTGGGTCAGATCTGTAATAATGGTACATAGACTTTCTATAATTTAATTTGCTAATATAACATCAAATACTCAGGTGTTGAAGATTCATTTTTCATCATTTAAATGCATTTTTTATTGTTTTCTCATGTATATTTTTATTATGTTATTTTTTTGTAGTATTAGTATAATGACCTATATTCACTGCAGTAATATACCATAAATATATCCAATCTGGTACATTTTGTTATATTTTTGTATTTAATTATTTGTTGTAAGAACATTATTTATGTAAGGATGTGTTATTTTGTATTACAATTAAACAAAAATATTTATATATCTAAAATAATATCATAGATATTAATTTTGTAATTATTTTTATGATATATTTGTTCAGTTGTGAAATATATCATATAATTAAACTTATTAAGAAACTGTTATAATAACAATAAAAAGGATTATGTAAGAATTATGCTAAAAATAGTTCTCTATACATATAATAATTAATTTAAAATAAATGGATACTTTAATATAATTTGACAAACTTAAGGTTTCGAATATATCATAGTTATGCATAATGTGTTTTTATATTCTTAAAACTTAAATATTTGTTATTAACTGATATATTTTTAAAATACTTGTTTCTATATATAAGGTATTTCTTAAAAAATTCATAAAAATTTTGCAATTATTTTATCAAAAGAAAGCAATAAAAGTTGCTTTAAAAATATATTACATAATAAATTTCATATTAAAAAGTTCTTATGAAAATTAATTATTAAAGCGCTAGTAACTACTCAAGAAAAAAAAATTATAAAAGCTAGTAATATATTTGATAAATAAGTGAAAATACTTATATCATAAAATATTTGTTCATTTAATGACTCCTTGTAATAATTGTATTAAAACTAAAATAGTTGCATGTGATGGTGAGAAATTGTTAAGACGGAACGGTTATATAGTTTCAAAATCTGAAAATTTTCAATTTTTAGAAAGAACTAGAGGTGGCAAAAACTGACCCGACCCGACTCGAAAATATTGACAAGTCAACGACCCGAAACCCAATCCGACCCGAACCCGAACGACCCAAGACCCGAATGACCCGAAACCCGAATGACCCGAGACCCGAACGACCCGAAACCCGAAGACCCGAATGATCCAAACCCGAATTGACCCGAAACTGAATGACCTGTAACCCGAATGATCTGCTCAATTACTTGAACATGAATGATCTGAACTTGCATATTATGAATGAATGATAATGAAACTGTTGATTTCACTCTTATGCTAGTATTATATATTATTTTATAATATTCTATTCTTTTTTTGTAATGTCAATATATTATTTTATGAATATAATATATTAATTATATTGGTTTCTAAGATATAAAATTATATTTGAGACTTTTGAGCTCATCGACCTCTTTAGTTACGCAAAATTGAAAATATATAGATATTTATTCGAACAAAGATTTCTAATTACAAGTTAGACACACTGCATAACTCTGGCAAAATCAGACCTGACCCGAAAACCCAACCTGAACCACCCGAACCCAAACCCGACCCGATCCGAAAATGTTGATAAGTCAACGACCTGAAACCTGACCCGAACCGATCCGAACCCGAACGACCCGAGACCTGAAATACCAGAAACCCGAACGACCTGAAACTCGAAATACCCGAGACCCGAACGACTCGAGACCCAAACTACCCGAGACCCGAATTGACCCAATCCGAACCCGACCCGACCAGGGGCGGAACCAGGGGGTGCCGGCAGGAGCCCTGGCTCCCCTCATGATATCGAAAATTAGTTAATATATCTTTATAGTAGTCTGATTTTGGCTCATGTTATATTCGTTTATCATTTATGTTTGTTCTGTATCACATGTGTTGGTGTAGTTAGTTGGTTTGCTTAGCTAATTTGAGGCTCTTGACAAACTGGTGACAAGAGTTCGATCCCTGGTTGTCACATTATTTTTCTGTTTTATATAAAATTTAAAGGAGATAAATGTTTGACGGGGTCCCTTAGTACATGAGCAAGTAACCGAGCCACTAGGCTACAATATTATTTGTTATTTAATTCTCGGCTCCCCTTATATAACACTTCTGGCTCCGCCCCTGGACCCGACCTACCCATTTACTAACTCTAGAAAAGAACCCACGCAAAAAAATGATTTTATTGGTCAGACTCATACATTAAATGCATGAACCGATGTCATTTTACATTTTCTCGGTGGATGGTATATAATTATACAAACTAGCATTTCCCGTTTGCACGAAATATTCAGAACATTACTCACATAACCTTTTAAATAATATTTATATATAATTATAAAAAATATAGTGTTATGTCAGTAAAATATACTGATTTTGCAATTCCTTCATGTTTTGAACGAATAGTTCAAATCATTTTCATATAACATTTTACAACAATATTTATATTAAAGTATATAAAAAATATGGTTTTTTACATGTCAATATAGTGACTTTCAATCTCTTCACGCTTTGTGCAAAATATTTAGAATATTTTTCATATAATATTTTACCACGATATTTATTTTCACCTTAAAAAAAGTAGTGTAATTACATATAAAAACTTTTCAATTCAATAGACCAAAATTGTTCATATTTTCATCCAAAGGTAGATAAAAATGAGCCAATATAAAACTTTATAGGGGCTAGAAATTTTTTAGCATTTCAAGAGTGACATCTCAAGATAAAATCAGATTGATACAGATCATAATCCAATGAACAAAAATCATTTAGATGCTAATTCAATAGCTCAACAAAAAAAAGATGATGTGAAGCTCTATAATGCAAGAGATTTTTTAGAATTAGTGTTATGTTGATTTTGCAATCCTTTCATGTTTTCAACGAATAATTTAAAATATATTTCATATAACATTTTACAACAATATTTATATCCAACTATAAAAAAAAGTGGTGTAATTACATATCAGTATACTGACTTCGCAATCCCTTTCGCTCTTTGTGCGAAATATTTAGAATATTTTTTTATAAAATATTTTATCATGATATTTATTTCAACTATTAAAAAAAAGTAATGTTATTACATGTCAACAATTTTTCAATCCAATAGATAAAAATTGTTCATATTGTCATCCAACGGTATATAAAAATGAGCGTACCTAGGGAGCTAGAAATATTTTAGCATTTGAAGAGTTACACCCAAGAAAAAATCAAAGTGATGCATGTAAAAATTCTAATTTAATGGACAAGAATCATTTGAATACTAATTCAAAGGAAAAATTCATTTGTTAATCTAATGATTGAACAAAAAAATGATGATGTGAGATTATTATGCAAAGAATGTGATAAATGCAAGATCATAATCCAATGAACAAAAATCATTTAGATCGTAATCCAATGACTCAATTGAAAAGGATTATGTGGAGCTCTAACATGCAAGCAAAATTTTTAAAATTAATAACTATTAATAATTAGTAGGCTCACATTTTTTTTAAAAGGAAAATTCTGGTACAATATATGATCGGCTACACCAAAAACCAATATGCTTCTAATGATAACTTGTTTTTCGTAAAATCCTTTTTACTGGGGTAAAACATTATACTACATTTCACCACATTGAATAACTTGTTACATCTGATATAATACATAAAAAGTCATAAATAATATTGAAAACGTTACGATCGACTTTTATAAAGCTTTCGACACCGTCAACTGGGACTTCCTCAAAACCATGCTGGTACAAAGAGGCTTGCCACCCAATTGGGTTCGCCGGATCCAGAGCCTGCTAAGCTCAACCTCATCCACCATCAAGATTAATGGAAAGATGGAAAACTACTTCTTCCACAGAAGAGGCCTCCGACAAGACGACCCATTGTCACACCGCTACTCTTCATGCTTGTGACAGGCGCATTACAACAACTAATAAAATTCGCCAACACTCTGGTGCCCCACCACTTCCTACCAATCATAGCAATGCAGTACACTGATGACACGACATTCATTGCTGAAGTGAGTAGGGATAACCTCTATATAATCACACAAGTTGTGAGAAACTTTGCAGAAATCACAGGTTTGCAAATCAATCACAATAAATCCACATATGCAACCATCAATATACCGATAAACCATGATCGAGCAATAACGGGACTCCTCAACTACAACATTGAAGAGTTCCCCATAAAATACATTAACGCTCAATCCACCTCTCAAAGAGGACTTCCTACCGCTTGTCCACCAAATTCATGTCATCAGGGGGAAGACTAACCCTACTCAATGCCACCCTTTCATCGGTCTCAATCTAGTTTATGCAATGCTTCGAACTTCATAAATGGGTGATTAAGCAGATCGACCAATCACGAAGGAATTTCCTCTAACACGAAAGTAACGATTATAGATCAAGGAAAAACATGACTAAATGCGAAATGGTAATCACACCACGCATAAACGGAGGAATGGGGGTCAAAGACCTTGAACTCCACAACTAAACCTTACTAATGAAATGGTTGTGGAAACTGCAGGTGAATAAGGAATCATTATGGGACGACACAACACCAAAGCATATAGCACAACATCACCACAGATGTTAACCTCCAAAGCCTCCTTCATCATGAAATCACTAAGGGATCTATACCCATGGTTCGCCACTAGGCTAGAGACCGAACTAGGGAATGGTAGAACAACATCCTTTTGGCATGACAAATGGATGGGAAGCACTACACTGGCAAACAAATACCCACGGCTATACCAAAGATCCACACGAAAGAGTGCGACGGTGCGCACAATGCTATTCTCAAGACAACAGCTACGGGATAGGAGTTTGAACTCTATTCTACAAAAGCAATGGACCGCAATATCAACGCAGTTACCGGACTTAGCAAATGACCAAGTAAAATATTTGCATAGCTGGAACACATCTGACAAAAATGAGCCCTACACAACCAATAGAGTATACAAATACTTCACGCATACGGGAATAAGGAATACAAAAGCAGGAATTGTATGGAAAATAAAGGCTCCCAATAGAGTCAAGGTCTTTGGTTGGCTCATGGCCATCTCCAAATTACCGACGCTCAACCGCGTCGCCTGATGGAACCCACAAACTAACCAAGAATGCAGACTTTGCAATACACACGAACAGGAATCAATTAACCACCTGTTCAAAGAATGCCCATTCACAGATTTTATAATACAATATTGCGTGCAAAATATGGGTGTGCAAATCAACTATAATAACCAAAGACTCATTTCAAAACTAGAAGGCACCCAAAACACAAAAGTTGCGCGGAGCACATGGGAGACAGCTTGGATCGCGTGCTGCTGGAATATTTGGAAGGAAAGGAACGTGCGGGTGTTTCAAAGAACATCGAGGATGATCTTCGAAATTCTTCACCTTGTGGCGTGGTATGTTTTGAGTATATATAATAAAATAGCTTTCCAAATTACCTTAAATTACTTAGTTTCGATCACAAGCGCATGAACTACGTGTAGTACTTTGGGTGCCAAATCCACATGGAGGAGTAGATAGTTGTAGTTCCTTTAACGCAGTTCGGATTAAATTGTTCAATTGCTTTTGATTTTTGTAATAAAAATAAATAAAATAAAGCGGCCGCTTATCGAGCCACAGACTAAATTGCCACGATCATTGTCCGCGGTAGTAGGTCGTCTTTAAATTCATAAAAGTAGATTCTAGGGGACAAGCTCTTTCGTAGATCTCTGTCTAATCTCTCTCGCATTTATCGGTCTTGCTTCTGTTTCTACTTAATAGGGGGTCCTTCCTTGTGCGACAGGTTTGACATCCGCCTTGCTCCAGTTCTCCATCATCTAGAGGGTTGTAACTTAACCTTAGACTATTATGGAATCGAAAGCCGTGATGTAGTTTGGGGAAGTCCTTTATGTGCCGACTCGCCACGAACATCGAACTTCATGCTTAACGCAAGTGTCTCTCACTTGTCCTTGCACGGAGGGGATTTCACTTAAACCTCCTCAAGTAGGCCTTCCTATTTTCCTAACTTCTCGATTCAGTCCCCAAAGTAGAGCGGCACTCCCGTACTCGCTCCGCCAAGTCTTGTTTTGTTGTTCGAATCGGCAAGGTTTGACCTCCAGGGTCTCATTCTGACGGGGTAAGTAATTCAACACGTGCCCTCTTGTCTTTACCACATGTCTAACATCAGGGCGCTAGGTCTAGGTCTAGAGACCTGGTTTCTCCCGGCTTACTTTTCTGCTAACATGTGTTTCCGAGATATGTCTCGGGTTGGATTGAAAAAACTTCTAATATAATAAACTTGAAATGATATAAAAAATCCTGAAAATAAAATACAAATGCTGTAAATATCACCACGGCAGATAAAGCTCAATGGACGTCACAAGCTTAGGTTGGAGACAGAACCAATACTTGTAGAATCAGGAAGCTAGGTAGGGGATTTGTTTAGAAGGTTAAGACATGAAGATTCTGTACTTGAACCAAAATGTCTATTTTTAATGAAAATCTTCCAGTAGGCTCGCCTACTGTCTCACAAAAATATATATATATATGTTGCAAAAATCTAGGAAAATAGAAGAATTATATATAAGTGAGAAATATGACAAACATATCATAATATAGTTATTGTTAATAATATTTAACTATATTATGTTTTAATAATATGCTAATATTATCCATTAGTTATATATATATATATATATATATATATATATATATATATATATATGCTAATTTAATTTGTCAAATATATAATATAACAAATCATGGGTTTATTACTTTATTTTATTATTTTTGCATATCAGTATGATCTATATTTATTATAGTCTTGTAAGAATATTACTTTATATAATAATATATTATTTGTCTTTCTCATAATGTAGTAATAAGTAGTAATATTTTACTATAATATGAGCATGTTGTAATATTATTCTCTATTATTAACAACACAATAAATGGTAGTATGAATTAATAGCCAATGCAATCTAGTGATATAATAAAATAAGGGAAATGTGTTTAACATGACAGGAAAATCACGACCGTCGTGCAGCACTCCCGCGGATATTTTCTATATTTTCCTCCCGTCGCTCTTTTCTTCTCCAGCACAATGGCTATATACTGTTATTGACTGATGTGTTTGTCTGAATTATATACTGTTATATCATATCTATATATTATTATACCATATCTATATATCACGTGTATATACTGTTATATCATATATGTATACTGATATATATATTGTTTTAAATGTGAATTACATATTGTTATATATATATATATATATATATATATATATTGTTTTGTATGAATTATATATTGTTATATCATATCTATGTACAGTTATACTATATTTATATATCACATGTATATGATGTTATTTTGTCTGAATTATATATTGTTAAATCATATCTATATATTATTTTTATTAGATTATAATATTGTTTAAATAATGATGATATATATACTATTATGGGCGTGATTAGAGTATTGCAAGATAAAGGGTGATGATTAGATAGTGATAATGGTAGCTATCATGATTAAGACGTGATATATCTTCTTACTGATTAATACTATTTTGAATTTTTTTTCATTAAAACACTACTTATGTATACTATTATTTCAAAATTTGACGAGGGGAGTTTAGGGTTTATGGATTCTACACCAATTTAGTCCCACCCTAATGATTGCTCAAAGTGAAAGGTAAATGTTTATATATGGTTGTATTTGAGTCGGACAAATGTGATTTTTTTTTTATATCATTTTCATAAAAAATAAATCAACAAATATCACCCCTTTCAAAATAATGTGGTATCTACCATTTCGGCCACTATCAGTGGCGAAACACATCTGTTTCGCCATTACTAGTGGCAGAACATATGAATTTTCAGTTTTTTCAAAAATTTCTTATTTGACTGACTAAACATAGTGTAAGTGAATAGTATTCTGCCGCTACCATCCACATGTTCCGCCACTAACAAAATCTGTTCCGCCATTATTTTTTTCCGCCACTAGTAATAGCGGAAATGGTAGATACCCCATTATTTTAAAAACAATGGTATTTGCTGGTTTATTTTGAAAAAAATGATATATTAAAAAAAAATGGACAAATGTAGCACGCAGGCTCTAAGTGGGCTTTATAACTTGAGAAGGCCAACTGTCATTTTAGGCCCAAGTCACAACTCTCAATCTTTATATATATAACAATGTAATTTCTGAAGCAATCAACCCGGTCACAGTCACTCAGATCAAACAGCTGCTCTCTCAAGTCTCACCTAACAAAAGGGAAAACAGAACAGAACAGAGCAGAGCATTCTTTTCTTTACCACCATTTTTAACCAGAAAAACCTCACTCTCACACACACACACACACACACAACACACACACACACACACACTTAATCACACATGAAGAAGAAATGTATAATAATCTCTCTCTCAGTGCTCTCTCTAACCCTTCTCCTCTCTCTCCTCTACTTCCACCCCACCGCTCCACCCTCCTCCTCCGCCTCATCCGCCCGTCTCCGGCGCCGGCGATCACCTGCCAACCACTTGCCCCTCACCGCTTCCCATCACTCTTCCCTTTCTCTCCTTTTCTCCCCCGACCACATTCTCAATGACCCATCACGGCTCGTCTGGACCCACATGCGAGATCTTCTCTCCCGTCCTGACACACTTCCTCCGGTGTCAGAAGCCACTCGTGAAGCAGGACTCGCGTTCAAGTCTCTCCTGAAATCTCTCTCGGAACAGAAAGATTTAAAATTGAGGAATGAGAACTCGGAGACAGAGAAATGTCCGTTAATTGTGCGAGGAAACAGGTCTGAGATTGAGATTCCATGTGGGTTGATAGAGGATTCTGCTGTGACCATAATTGGGATTCCTGTTGGGAGAAACGGAAGCTTTGGATTTGGAATTGAGGTAATTGGGTCTAAGTTGGGGGAAGAAACGGATGCTAAGAGACCGATTGTTCTTGCTTGGAATGTGAGTTTAGATTCGAATGGCTCCATGATTTTTCAAAACCATTTCTCGCCTGAAAATGGATGGGGCGAGCTGGAATCATGTCCTGGTACCAATAACACTGACAAAGGTAGGGTTTTTTTTCTATATTTGAGCTCTTTAAGGTGTTAAATTTGTATTTTGAAAAAAAAAGCTAGGGTTTTTTGTGACAATTGCTTTGTATTGTACCAGTGCAGTTGATGGACTTGTTCAATGCAATGAGCAGCTAACAGGAGAGAGAAGGGCCCACATTACAGCTGGCGTTCCGTTTGTGGAAAGTCATCCTTTTGTAGCCACGTTATGGACCGGTACAGAAGGGTTTCATATGAATGTTAATGGAAAGCACGAGACTTCGTACCGGTACAAAGAGGTACATGCCAGTATTGTATTACTTATATAGTTATATTTATTGTAATGCCCCCAAAATAATTTCAGGGTTTTTGAGTTTTTAACAGTAGAACTAATGAATTCCGAGTTTAGTGAAATCATTTTCTGAATTAGATTTTCATATCAAGCAAATAAATATGCAGAAGTTGAAATTTTTGTAATATGAAATTATTGTGAAATGAACGAAACACCCTTAAAAGAGAAGAAACTAAACTTTCATTGCAATACCAGTCACGTTCAACTAATTAGACCAAATTAACACATCAAACTGCTCAAGCCAAGTTATAATAACAGTAACTATAATACTATTATTAATATTATTTTATTATTTTTCTCTTTTTTAACAGAGGCTAGAGCCATGGACCGTGACCAAGATCCAAATAACCGGCGACATAAACCTCCTTTCCACACTCGCCAACAATCTCCCAGTCTCATCCGACTCCTCCTCAGAAACTCCCCTTGATCTAAACCAACTGAAACCCCCAAAAAATGTTTCTAAAAAGGAAATCAGTCTTTTAATCGGGGTGTTTTCGACCGCGAGTAATTTCAAGCGTCGGATGGCGATCCGACGGTCGTGGATGCAGTTTGAGGATGTTAGAGGAGGAAAGGTCGTCGTGAGGTTTTTCACCGGTCTTGTGAGTAATTTTTGCATTGAGTTTATTTTAACTTTAAAGAAATATAAGGACCTATATAATGCTTAAATTGCAAAAAAAATAAAAAAATATTTTGATTTTAGAGAAAAAAAAAATTGACCTATATTATGCTTAAATTGCAAAAAAAAGTCCATACATTATCCAAAATTGCAAATTAGCCCCTACAATTTCAATAAATCCAAGACATAGTCCCTACCGTTAACTTAACGATGTTTCTCCGACCCCCTCTTATTTAAACCAACTGAAAACCCCAAAAATGTTTCTAAAAAGGAAGTTAGTTTGTTGATCGGGGTGTTTTGTACCGCGAGTGGTTTCAAGCGTCGGATGGCGATCCGACGGTCGTGGATGCAGTTTGAGGATGTTAGAGGAGGAAAGGTCGTCGTGAGGTTTTTTACCGGTCTTGTGAGTAGTTTTGGATCAAGTCTATTTCGATTTTTAGAGAAAAAAAGAAATTTATTTAATGTTGAATTGCAAAAAAAGATGTTGTCTTGTTGCAAAAAAGGACCTGTATTAATAATGATTCCTCTCTAATGGGGTTAGGTTAACTCATATAAACGCATAGATTACATTTTTAGAGAAAAAAAATAAATAAAAAGGATCTATATTATGCTTAAATTGAAAAAAAAATAAAGGACTGTATTGATTTGCAAAAGAGCTCGTTATTTTTTTATTTAGAGAAAAGGACCCTATTTGACTTAATAATTATTTTAAATGAATCCCTAAATTTAGATAAAAGATCACCTGCATATTTTGAGAAAAAAGCCTTGTAAGTACTTTGTGAATCTAGTCTATTTCGGGTTTTACAAAAAAAAAATAAGGGGCTATATTAATACTAAATTTGCAAAAAAAAAAAAAAAAAAAAATCTTCTATTAATTCGCCTCAACCACTATTTTAACGTAGTAGTTATTTTAAAATGAATCCCTAAATTCAGAGAAAAAAGCCTCTACATTATGCCATTTTCTTCAAGAAGTTCTAAAAAACATCCTTGCTTAAGATAAACATATATATTTTGATTTTATAGACAAAGGATCTATATTAATATTAAATTGCAAAAAAGATCTTGTAATAATGGAAATTGGAGATGAGCCCCTCTGTTTTTCTAATAGCTTAGCTTAACTAAACATGTAGATTGAATTGAACCATTATTTTAATGTAGTAGTTATTATTTCAAGGACCAATCCTGCATGTTTTCATAAAGTAAAGGGATCAAAACATGGACTAAATTGCAATCCAATTAAAGTACAAGACAAACCCTGCATTTATACCTTATTTCAAAAAATAACCCAAAATTAAAGAGGTCTATTTCATAAAATTCGGTTTATTTCAGATGGTGTTAGATTAATTCATCTAACCACTAGGATAGCCTAGTGGTATGGTATTAGCCAAATCTATGTTTAATTTAGTTAGATGAATTAACGTAATAATTTGTGCACTAAGTCTATATTTAATTTAATTAGATATATTATTCTTTTATAGGTTATTGTTCTAATTTACTATTGTTTTTGTAAAATAATAATTTTTAGCACACGAATGAACAAGTGAACTTGGAGCTATGGAGAGAAGCTGAATTATATCAAGATATACAAATTTTGCCTTTTGTGGATTATTACAGCTTAATCACACTCAAAACCATCGCTATTTGTATTTTTGCGGTATTTCTTTTCCTCCTTTATTTTAACTATCTTAAAAATATATATTTTTAATTCTAAAACTTTTGTCATTTTATTTTTAGACGAAAATTCTTCCCGCGAAATATATAATGAAAATGGACGACGATGCATTTATAAGAGTAGACGAAATATTAAATGCATTAAATAAAACTAACTCAAAAGGACTTTTATATGGTCATATTTCGTTTCAATCTTCGCCGCATAGAGATAGATATAGCAAATGGTTTATTAGCAGTGAGGTAAATATATTTTTGGAAATTACAAAAAGGTCCTTGGTTTGTAAAATATTTACAAATAGACCCTTTTTGTAGGAATGGGCTAACGAATCATATCCGCCTTGGGCCCATGGACCAGGATATATTATTTCTTATGATATTGCTGAATTTATTGTACAAGGTCATGAAGAAAGATATCTCCAAGTAAGCATATTAATATTATATAAACTCATATTACGTCATATATTTTACACCCTATTAGCTTTATATTTAACATTCTATCAATTTCATTCTCTTTTAGACCATCATCGCTATTTTTTATAAATTCTTTTATTCAATCTAAAATAATAAATAAAATATTTCATGATTTAATATTTTGCAATATCATATTTACGATGTTTTATGATAGTATTTTACGGTACTTCATTCTATTTTATAATTTTAAATAAATTATTCAGATAAATTAGGGTGTTTTGAAAAATACCCTTTGTAAATTAATTATGACCACTTTTCTTAAAAAAAAGCTTTAATGTTCCTTTTGTTTTTAGCTATTTAAACTTGAAGATGTGGCAATGGGAATATGGATAGAAGAATATAAAAATACCGGGCGAGAAGTGAACTATGTAAGTGATGATAATTTCCATATTGATGGGTGTGAAGCAGAGTATATTTTGGTGCACTATCAGTCTCCGCGATTATTGCTTTGTTTGTGGGCCAAATTGCAAAGTGAACAAAGACCGTTTTGTTGTGAATAAGAGAATGTAGAGTTTTGTAAAGTAGGAGTGTGTATTATATTTATTGTAATATTTATTTTGGATTGTTTTATTCTTTTAATGTGTTGTTGTAACATTAGATGTAGAAAATTTTTTCATAAAGAAATGTAGCATTTTGTTCATTTTTTGCAGTTTATTTGAATAGTAAATGAATTTCTTTTTCATAGTTTTTTCTTTTATTCAATATTTATAATCTTGTGTTAGCTGTGTAGGCTGAGTTTACTGATCCACATTTCAATCACCTACACAAGGCCTCACTTGTTTTTCCATAGATAGTAAAACAAAATGCATATATAAATAAGTAAATGAGTGATAAATAAACAAATACAAGTAGATAAATATACAAAGACAAAGAGATAAATAATCAATTTTTACTAGCAGTATATCAAATTTTTATGCAAATGAATTTTGAACAAACAACCTATAATTTATTGTGTTTTACACTAAATTATTAGAAAATGAGCAAATTTATCAGCACATCAATTCATTAAAAAAAAAGTGAAACTTAAGCCAAAAACATCCTTCAAAAGTGTTTTATCGCTTGAAACAAAACAAAAAAAAGGGATCAAGGTTTGTTTTGAGGGGACAGAGTTCATTCTGAATTCTATGGTCCATGCACCCTTTCTTTAGATTGAAAACCTTATCCTAGGATATGGCCCTCATTCTTACTTATATTAAGTTCATTTATGCTTATAGATTATACATAATTTTTATACATATTTACAAAATTTGAACTTTCAAAATAATTAGGAACACAAGGAAAGTGTAGCCCAAACAAGGCAATATATTATCACTATCACAACAATAAAATCCTTACTGAAATTTAAAAAACCAATAAAATCCATTCAAATAATTTAATCGGAAGGTCAATATTGCCCCCATCTGAATTGGAAGGTCAATACAGCCTCCAGGGGTATTTTCGTAGTTTCAAAATTTAATTATTCTTCTTATTCCGTCCCTCACTTTTCTTTTTCTTTTCAAATAAATCGTCCTTCTGTGTTTATACTATAAACAAAATAAAACGAAAGAGAAAAAAGAAAGGAGGAAAAAATGGCGATGGCGAGTTTTGCAAGGCGGAGAGCGATATCAGTAAGTCAGAGCGCGTTGTTGCTCCGCCGTGGATTCGCGGCGGCGGCGGCGGCGGACGAGAACGACGTGGTGGTTATAGGCGGCGGGCCGGGCGGGTACGTGGCGGCGATCAAGGCGGCGCAGTTGGGCCTGAAGACGACCTGTATTGAGAAGAGGGGCACTTTGGGCGGTACTTGTCTCAACGTTGGCTGCATCCCTTCTAAGGTAATTAGTTTACTTGTGTGAAGAAGATCCGTGTTTATTGAACTAGGGTTTTGTTTTTACAGTTGACTATCACTATAAGCTAGATTAACAGTCAGATTGGTATAGTTGAAATTGTAGTTCAGAGAGAATTCTACTTCATCTGATTGTAATGATGCTTTAGATCTTAAAATTGGTCTCAGACTCTGATTCAATTCATTTCGATTTTCAATTTTATTAGTGGTGAAACTTGTAGTTCAGACAGAATTTCACTTCATCTGATTGAAACAACATGATTTAGATCTTAAAAAACGCCGATTAAACTCATTTTGATCCCTAAAAACCTTCTCTTTCTTCTTCTTTTTGCTCTCAGGCTTTGCTGCACAGCTCACACATGTACCACGAAGCGAAACACTCGTTCGAAAGCCATGGAGTCAAATTCTCAGACCTGCAAGTGGATCTGCCAGCCATGATGGCCCAAAAGGACAAGGCCGTTTCCGGCCTGACTCGCGGAATCGAAGGATTATTCAAGAAGAACAAGGTGACTTATGTAAAAGGCTACGGAAAATTCGTCTCTCCTTCTGAAATCTCGGTCGAAACCCTAGACGGCTCGACTCAAACTGTTACAGGGAAGAATATAATTATTGCTACTGGTTCTGACGTTCGAGCATTACCAGGTAATTTGAAGTTTTTTATGTATATAATGTATGAATAGGAGATATAAGTATTTGAAGTTTTTTATTTAGGACTTATCATCCATTAGATATGCATCAAGATTCGTGCTGTGCTATAAAGAAGTCATTTCTATCTCCTTGAAATATGTGGAACTCATTATTTTATTGCACAACACGAATCTTGATGCATATCCAATGAATGAAAGGTTCTAAGTAGAAACCCTCAAATACTTATATATGAATTTTAGAAGAATGTTTGTTTGGGAATTCTATAGAATTATAACAATTAGTTAGTTAGTTAGTTAACCACCTCTACAAATAGAGGTTTGATCAAATGCCCGTACTAATGATCTTGAAATCTTCTCATTCCTTATATATGAATTGTAGTAGAATGTTTGTTTGGGAATTCTACTGAATTAGAACGATTAGCGAGTTCTGTAGTTAGTTAACCACCTCTATAAATAGAGTTTTGAACTTTTATCAAACTCAAGTACTAACGATCAATACATGAAATCTTTTCTAATCCAGGCATCGAAATCGACGAGGAGAAAATCGTCTCCTCGACCGGCGCCCTCGCCCTAAAATCCATCCCCAAAAAGCTCGTGGTCATCGGCGCGGGCTACATCGGCCTCGAGATGGGCTCCGTGTGGGGCCGGCTCGGTTCCGAGGTCACCGTCGTCGAATTCTCCCCGGAAATCGTCCCAACCATGGACTCCGAGATCCGCAAACAATTCCAACGCATGCTCGAGAAGCAAAAGATGAAGTTCATGCTCAAAACAAAGGTGGTGGGCGTAGACGCCTCCGGTTCCGGCGTGAAATTGATTCTCGAACCCGCTTCCGGCGGAGAGCAAACGACGTTAGAAGCCGACGTGGTTTTGCTCTCCGCGGGGAGAACACCGTACACGGCCGGATTAGGGTTGGAGAAAATCGGAGTCGAGACGGATAAGGGAGGGAGGGTGTTGGTGGACGGGAAGTTTAAGACGAGCGTGGACGGGGTTTATGCGATCGGGGACGTGATTCCGGGCCCGATGTTGGCCCATAAGGCGGAGGAGGACGGGGTGGCGTGCGTGGAGATGATTGCGGGCAAGGAGGGGCATGTGGATTATGATTTGGTGCCGGGGGTCGTGTATACTCACCCCGAGGTCGCTTATGTCGGTAAGGAGTTTTTTTTTTTTTTTTTTAGGAAAAAGTTTGTCTAGCACGAATACGGTGTGATTTGTTTTCTAGACTGTTTTTTTCAAAGAGTGTGCAAAAAGAGTGTTATCTGAAATTTGAAAAGAAGGGGAAAGAAAATCACTCCTTTTGTTGACTTGTGCCATATTGAAAAAAAAAAATTGTTATTTTTTGTCTTTAACGGGCCTCTACTTAGGAAAAGGAAACTTCAGTATTATGTATAACAAAACAATGTAATGCAATTATCGATAGTGCTAGAAATTGATTTAGAAACATAGGTGGTAGTGAGATCTGCTGTTTTCCGTGATATTAATTGGTTTCAGTTGGATTCTATAGATTAGTTGGATTCTATAGATTAAAAAAAATCATGTCAATTCCGCCTATGTTTCTAGATACTTTACCAACATTAGCATCATCATTGTAAACACAAAAGCGAAATTTTATTAACTTCTTTTTATTTCTAGGCAAAACGGAGGAGCAAGTGAAGGCATCGGGAGTCACCTACCGAGTCGGCAAATTCCCCTTCATGGCGAACTCGCGCGCGAAGGCGATCGACGACGCGGAAGGCCTCGTCAAAATCCTGGCCGACAAAGAAACCGACAAGATTCTCGGCGTGCACATCATGGCCCCGAACGCGGGCGAGCTGATCCACGAGGCGTGTTTGGCGTTGCAGTACGGCGCGTCGAGCGAGGACATTGCGAGGACGTGCCACGCGCATCCGACCATGAGCGAGGCGGTGAAAGAAGCCGCCATGGCGACGTATGATAAGCCCATTCATATGTAGAGGGTTCGGATTTTGGATTTTGAATTTTGAATTTGGGGGTTGTCTTTTTGTGAATTTTGGAGTGATTGGTAATAATGAATTATATGTGAAGATGTTGAAAGGGAGAAGGAACCTTTTTTTTGTCGCGGAATATACTTCTCGTGGCGATGCTTGTTTATTATGAAATTAATTTGAGTATTTCTCACATCTCTTTTGATCTTGTGTTTGATTGGAACTTTTCCTTTTTTTTTTAATACTGAAATAATACTGCAAGGATGTGCCATGTGCATCCGACGATGAGCGAGGTGGTTAAGGAGGCCGCCATGGCGACTTATGATAAAGCCGATTCATATGTAGGGTTTGAAATTGGGGTTTTAATTTTTGGAATTTGCTTTTTTGTTGCGGAATATACTTCTCGTGGCAGCTTGTTTATTCTGAAATTAATTCAAGTATTTTTCACCTCTTTTGACCTTATGTTTGATTGGGAGTTTTTCTTCATCATAATGGAGTACTTGTCACAAGCATCGGGCCATGAGTGAGGCGGTTAAGGAGGCAGCCATGGCTACGTATGATAAGCCGATTCATATGTAGAGTTTGTTGGATTTTGGATTTGGGTTGTTTGTTTGGTGAAGTTTTGGAGTAATAATATCTTGAAGGGAGAAAGACCTTTTTACCTTTTTTGTGTTCTAGAATGAATATTTAGCTCTTGATCTTGCCATTGCTTGTTTGTTATGGTGAAATTAATTTTGACTTCAATTGTATTGTATTGGAGTTTTTCTATTTTTTAGTGGTCTTTGGAGATATCAAATTTGGTTAACTCATAAACTTGAACAGATATTGGAGTTTTTCTATTGCGAGGACTTGTCACGAGCATCCGATAATGAGTGAGGTGGTCAAGGAGGCCGCAACGGCTACTTACAATAAGCCCATTCATATGTAGGGTTTCGATTTTAGATTTTTTTTTTTTTTTTTTTTTTTTTTTTTTGAGATTTTTGTATGATTAGTAAAAAATGAATGGATATGTGGAGATATGTTTAAAGGGAGTGGGAACATTTTTTTCGTCGCCAAATATACTAGGCTTTTGGCAATGGTTGTTTATTATGAAATTAATTCAAGTATTTTTCACATCTCTTTTGATCTTGTGTTTGATTGGAAGTTATTCTTTTTCTTTTTACTTAATTTTGAAATAATATCTATGGAGTAGATTATGATACAATAGGGGTTTACACATATTGCACTGGCACCTATTAAGCACAGTTTCATGAATCAATTTCAGGTTTGCAATTCTATGGTCTATGAGCACTTTTCTATTTTATGCAGTGTAAAGTTCGGAGACTAGTGGAGACTTGTATTTGTACCCTGTTTTCCTATATTCTCTAGTCCTCCAATATTTGGAACTACGTATGTATAGGGGAAAAACTTACCCTAATTAATATTTTCAACATGTTTAGAAATACAATCTTTCATTTTCATATATAAGACAAACCACAGATTCTTTTTTCTCAACCTAGAGTACTCTTTATTCATTATTCAGCTGAAACAAGCCAAAAACTAGTCTGTTACATATTCCATTTTACATGATTCAACTAAAAGCTAGCCACACCATCAGACGGGCTCCAACCAGACTCAGACCCGAGTTCAAATCCGTTACTATTCACAACCCTGCAATTAACCCTAATTTCACCCTGATTTCCCGTCAAAACCTCAATGTTGCCCATTTTCACCATGGCCTTTGCGAACCGTCCTTCCCAGGTTTTCTGATGGTTTGCATAATCCGTCACTATAGCACTAAGGTTCGCATTTGTCAGTAACGCTTGGTCAGACGTCAGCAGACTAAGCGATTGTGTCAGTGCCAGGTAATATTTATTATCTAGCATGTTAGGAGTAATCACATCCAAAGCGGTTGTAGTCGGCGTGAATTGAGTCACATTTTGTGGACACAGACTCCGTAATAGGTTGGCATAAGCAATGCTCATAGTGGGGTCTGTTTGTGATGTTGGAGAGAAATTATAGATCCGATTCAAGAAACCCGTGCAGTGGGACACACCGAGCGTATGGGCCCCGGACAGAGTAACCATTTCTTCTGCAGTCAGGCTTTTCCCGTTGAAGCTGGCGATGAGTTGTGCAGCGGTGAAAGTGGGCCCGGGGAGGTTTATGAGTGCTTCGGTTGTGTTGGAAACTCGACCGTCTCGCCTGCCAGATGGCACTTGATAGGTGACGTTGCCTATTGTCATAAAGGAATAAGGAAATGAGATTTTATTATAATAACATAATTAGAGGAAGAGGCAGAACTCTACAAAACCAAACAAAACATATTATAAACCCATTTGGACTCATTTATGAAGAATTTTTCTTCTTCAAATAATTAGCTTTTAATCATAGTACGTACTACCTCACTGACTATTTTGAGACCTAATTATTTTTGGACCAAATATCAGTTTGTTCTAAGCAAGTCAGCCAAATTTACTTGACAGCGCCAATACTAAATTGTAAACAGCTAAGAGAATATTTTTTTTAGGGGTAAATTTCACCTAGGTCACTCAACTTTCAAAGAATAATCAAATAAGTCACTCAACTTTCAATTGTCCCCTACAAGTCACTCAAATTAAAAAAAAATATCAAATAAGTCACTGAACTTTTAATTGTCCACTATAGGTCACTCAACTTTCAAAAATAACCAAAATAGGTCACCCAATTAGTTGAAAAATACAAATAAGTCATCCGATATGAGTGACCTATTTGATAATTTTTGAAAGTTCAATGACCTATTTGAACATTTTTTTAAAGTTGAGTGACCTATATGGGATAATTGAAAGTTGAGTGACTTATTTGGTCATTTTTGAAAGTTGAGTGACCTATAGGGGGACAATTGAAAGTTGAGTGACTTATTTGGTCATTTTTAAAAGTTGAGTGACCTGGGGTGAAATTTACCCTTTTTTTTAACAATGATGCTAAGAATATTGTAATCAGCACCTGTTAGGGCGATACTGTCACGAGCAGCAAACGCTACGATGTCTGCGCAAGAGACGGTTTTGGGGCACTTGGCCTCAATGGCCGACTTAGCAGCATCTATGACCTCAAAGCCGTGTAAGCTTGGGTTGTTTGGGATCGAGTCCTTCTCTGCCGTGTTGTTTGATGTCGAGTCAATCAGAACCGAACCGTCACAACCCTAAAAAACAATTTTATTAGGGGTATGTAAATTTTAAAGTAGTTAGACCCACATTTTTTGAATTTATCATATTATTTAGATATGATAGTTCTTTCATACAATTAACAAATTCACCTTCATATAAAGTACAGAATATTCTTATTTAAGTTCTAGGTAGCACATAGTGACGAATTTTAATAGTCACTATGAGGGCAACTGCCCCTCAAAGATTTTGAAGTTATAGTGTATATATATGGTTAAACTAGTGTATTTTATAGAAATTGAAAACTATGTATATACCGCTCCCCCTAGATTTTTTCATACCACCCCTCTTTTTTCTAGTTTTAGGTCAAGATCTGCCACTGCTAACACATAACTGGATGCAAATAATCATGTGACATTTGGGCCAAAGAAATTTAGTCCATAATTATCCTCTATTTATATTTTCAATGGATGCATAAAATCTATGAAATTGACACTTGTAACTTGTAAGTGTGGTATACACAAGATTTTAGGCCCACTTTTTATAAAAGGATTTCTATTAAAATAAGAGGTGTGGAATCACTGATCAATTAATTGGTTGTTGCATGTGAGACATAATTAAGTCGGTATGGGTTTTGATTAGAAGACTTGGTCAAAAATGGAGGAGAAATGCATGAATTCATTAAGTTTACAAAGATGGAAACAATTAAAGTCTCAGCAAAATAAATAAATAAATAAAATAGTAATAAAATAAAATAATAGATTTAATGCAAATATAAGGAAGTTAAGTTCTACAAAACCTTAAAGAGCCAAAGGAGAGATTTTTTCTTAATATTTCTATTGTTTGTTGAAGACAATTAAGTAAATATAAGTTGATATATATTAGTTAGTCGCAGTAGTTTAGAAGGTCCAAAACTGAAACTTTCACTCGGACAACATGCAAGAATACCATCAATCAATTCATAGTAGTTAAAAGCAAAAAAAAAATAATAATATAATAGTAGTGTGTTTCTGCGTTTGTGTATAAATAACATACCCTAACAAAACAATCATGGAAATGCAAGCGAATAAGTCCGGCAGCCACGCCGGAGTTATTCTTAAAGGCGGCTGCAACTGCTTGCTGCACCAGAGACTCAGCTGATGGACATGTGCTGTTGTAAAAACCGACTGTCAAACTGGCATCACTCGTCGGAAAATAGACTAATAGTCCTACTAGAAACCCTAAAATGATCTTTGAAAGATGAACCATTTTTTTCTCAAAGAAGAATATGTTTTGAGAACAGAGTAGCAAAGAAGGATACGAGGGTTTATAAAGACTAGTGTGTGAAGGATGGATAGGATTTGTAACCTAAAAAGGACGCTTCTCTTTAATTTCCTATATGGAAGTGATAAATGACACTTGTTTGGTTACCATTTTCTTTTGAAATTGGAGACATGACTATTTTTTGTAAAACTTAGGGGTTAGGTAGCAATGTGGATTGAACAAGACTAGCATAGTTGACTAATTAAATTAAAGAACATCCAAACCAAAAAGAATGCGGATTTATTTGTTTAACCAATTAATTAAGGTTTTTCTTCCTTTCAATCCATTAGGTTGCTAAATATGTACTATATGATTGCGATTACGGCCAACACTTGAATTCATGTACTCTTGCTAGATATATAAATATTTTAACTAATTAGATTATAGGTTATTTGCTGATTAATTAAGATTATAAAAAAAAATGTTTACAACAATTAATATATAAGAATTTCTGGTTAAGATAACCAAAGTATATTTTTTTCATCAAAAAAGTGATAGTACAACTACAATCAACCATGCTGGAGAGTATGTGTAAAATTCTCTATGGGTTGATTTCAAGGTTATAAATTAATTTGCCCATCTTTCATGAGGATTATTTTATGAAAAATAACTCTACAAAGATAATAAAGGAAAAAACAGAAAAAGATAAAGAAAAAGGAAAAGGAAAAGTGAAGGAGAAAAAAAAAAGTACGAGAATATAACACTTTTTGCTATACATTAATTAACCAAAAAGATTTTAAGAACAAAGGACATATCTGTTTTGTAGGAGCGCAGGATCCTCTATGCTTTGTTAGTTTTAACCGTTGGATTATATGGGCTATGGATGTGGCCCAAACATTATAAATCAACAATTAACACCAGCTTAATCCGTAATTGGAAATAGATTTGAGTCAATATATTAAGTATCTTTGCAAGTATATCAAGTAAGAATTCTTGTTTATTAAATTATGACCTACATAGTATCTCGTATAATGGATTGCTTTTTGTATTATTTTTTAGTAGTAAAATTTAACACATAAAATATAATTACTCAATAGAAAATTTATAGATCAATTCATTTGCACATAACAACAAATATATCCAAGTCATAAAAATGTTCCAATGCTACTCAACAAAAACTAGAATATTCAAGTCATAACTCGTATGTCATTATTTTTTGTTTTGAAATGGTTTAGAAAAAAATATAAAAAAATGAATATTTTGTTGATTGTTAAAAAGCAAATTACTAAATAAAAAGTAGAGAAAAGATGACTATTTTCTAATATATCTATATTCTACAAGATAAGAATATATAAAATTATGATTTAATTCACTTCCAAAAAAAGTACTTAACAGGGTCAATTTCCGTTAAGTATGTTGATTATCGATAGAAGGCCATATCACCAGCCCAAGAAGCAACAGAAGCAGGATACCCGCTCCCTAGTCCGTTTTCTTAATTCCTTTCAAGTGTTATTGAATGAACAAATGATCAAATGATACAATGTATATATAAACATAATTAATTAAATTTTAGTTTTTGGCAAAGTAGCTTTTTTTGTATATGTATATTTTTTTTGGAACCTAATAAAGTTCAACGATATTGTACCACGACGGATCCAATAACAATATATTTAATTTATTTTCTAATAATAATATATATAATTTAATTTCTAATAACAGTATATACATAAAAAATAAAAATACTATATAAAATAGGAAGACAGTATATAAAAGTAAAAAATAAAAAACTCATAAAGAATAAACAACAGTATATAAAATGACAAAATAATATATAAAAATAATAAACCAATATGTAAAAATATAAAAATAATATATCTATAATATTATCGTGATCTATCATACTATAATAGAGGTCGTGATATCATATTTTTCTTTTTTATTTCTTATACAAGGTACTCTCGTTTTTTTAGGCCCGAACTCACGATCAGTGATTTAACAAATTTTGTTAAATACGAATTATTTGTTGCACAAGATTATTTTTAAAATATCTCAGCGTTGGTCGGAAGTTAAACTTGGGACTTTAAAGATAATTTAACGCTTGAGCCTGATATCTCACCAACGCAATTTTTATTTAGATGTGATGTATATAAAAGTAGTCTGCCAATTTAGTAGCATGCCATGTCATGTCAGTGAAAAAAGGACGAATTGATTGATTTTTGTCAGAGACAGGACTCACTAACCCCAACTTGCCAAACAAAGGGGCTGCATAGATCTCAATTTGAGAAAAAGTTGATAAATTGAAGTTCCAGATTGATGTAAAGTAAAGCCTACAAAATCAGATCAAACTTACCCTCCTAAATAAGTTTTGTCAAATTTGTAATTGAAAACTTAAAAGGCTATCAAATTTGCCTTTTAAGATCTTATGTGTATAAAATGCATACAAATTCGTTTTAAAAGAACACTCCTTAAACAGAAAATGTCTTTAAAGTAAATAGTTATAATAAAAAAATTATAATATGCAATGGATATTGTAAGTGGTACAGCAGTCTCTTTTGGCACAAATGGGTCCCTAAGGCCCTGTTTGGCATAAGAGAAGTTATCCCCATTCCTCCCGCCAATCAGACAAATATAATTCATGAATAATATGGTTTATAGCACATAATGATACAAAAATTTGTCACTAATCCATACCGGTGATAGCTTATTCCCGACTGAACCCCTACTTTTTTTTGACAAAAATGCCCCCATGGTATCCCTGCACCATATTCTTCTTACATACAATTATTAAGGAGGCATAGAATTTTGACATCTATATAATTTAAAGATTTCCGGAGACCACTTTATATATGATTATGTAATGATTCTCATATGCAATTCTTAAGGAGGCATAGAAGTTTGGCACCTATATAATTTAAAGATTTTCGGTAACCGCTTTATATATTATTATGTAACGAGTTATTTTTTTTCATCTAATATTTTTACCAAATTTTTTCGAAAATCTTAATTTTTTTTTAATTATTCTGAAAAAAAAAATTCATATTGATTTAAAAAAAATAATTTTCAAAAATATTTGTTCAAATTTCTTTCTAATTTTTTGTTTCAAAATTGCAAAGAATTATTTTAGAATTATTTATCATATATGTAGTTTAAAAAATATTTATCTATGTTTTTACGATCTAAAAATTTATTTTATATCATAATTTATAAAATGTGACGTATCTATGTTTTTACAATCATAATTCATAAAATTTCAATGACCATCTATAATCTATATAAACATGACATGTTGGCGACCCTATCAATACTTTACTAATTGATGGCTTCATTAAACAAAATTTGAGAATAAAGAGCTTGATTGAAACAAAAATTATTAAATTATTATTTTTTCTCTTATAAAATTTACTTATTTTTTCCGCTAATGACTAATTAATATATAATTTGTACAAAATACAATTATTATTTTTTCTTCTAATGACTAGTTATTTTCATTTTTTAATCACAAAAGCTGCCAACTCATCTTTCTTCTCCTAACCAACTCTTTTCTCCTTTTCTCTTACTTGCCTAGTCTTAAATCTAAGATATTTTTTCACATCTTTGTTCTCTTAATAAATAAATTGCATTAATATATTCTCCATTTGTATCTCTTCGATTTGAGATCACTATTGTTGGGGTTTCGATTGGAATGAAAACCGAGTGTATTTTGAATAAAAGCTATGACTCGAGGGGATTGATGCTTGGAAGGAGAATACTTACTAGAATTTGACTTTTTACATGTGTGATTGATTTTTCTATCTTTTTTAAGTTTCTTCTTGAGAAATGGCTTCTCTTTTCTGGTTTCTTGTTTGGGAAATAAAAAAATCAGGTCCGGTAATGTAGCAATTCTGTAACGATTCTTGTAGAACGGATTGAAATTATGTACTATTTTTTCGCGTTTTTATATACGCTATATACTGTTTTAATTTTTTTAAATATATATTGTTTACCAAATAAATTTTTAGTACTGTTTGTTTTCGGTTTATATATTTTTATATACTGTTTTCATTTTTTAAAATATATATTGTTTTATCGAATGAGATTTTTATACTGATTGTTTTCAGTTTATATATTTTTTTCAATTTTTATATACCGTCACTACAAGATCACTATAATATCTGTCTGCAGTATCAACTCCCTTCGTTTTTTTGTGTTTTATGTTGGTTTTGTGAATATACAAGTGCGTTCGCAACGTTTGGTGAAATGTAAGAAAATTTGGGGGAATTTGAGGACTGAATTTGGAACTGTTATATGTGTTTTGAAAGCGTGAAACGATGGTGAGAGTTGGAAATGTTGTATGTATATTTGGTATATTTAATTGATATACATTATTATTATTAATGTAATGAAGCATTGTTAGTCAACTATACTCATAATTTTTTTAGCTTTACAGTAGGAAGGTGTTTTGATCATGTACAAAACATCCATTTTTCAATTCAACTCTATCCCTTAGTTTCATCTTTATCCTCTCGTCAAACACCATTATAAATTATGGAGTTAAAAAGGAATAAGGCATTATCCCTAAATCAAATTACCTCTCTCTTATCCTCCTGCCAAACAGAGCCTAAAATATTATATCATATGACACTCAAATATGGATCCAAAGATCTAAGATAAATCCTTTGAAATACCCAAATAAATGCTCTCAATTAATACCATCAACTAAAACCCTAAATATAATCTATTCTAGTGTTTAATTTTGAACCAAACTGCTATGAGATATTTTGTTTATTGTTGAACTTATTTTGGCCTATTCGTCATAATTTTCATTCATGTCAATCTCATTCTTAAACTACAGCTGAAAGTGATAATATTTGTTTTCTACTTTAGTGTTGTCAAACTTATAGATCCTTTTATCACAGCACATTATCCATAAAATCTGCAACAACAATCTACTTGTAATCATTAGGCTATAGGCTTGATATTAATATACTTTATTAATATTCTGTACACTAGAAAAAATAGTACAGCTCATTTAGCAATTCAAAATAGTTAAATGTTACAATGATAGGAGCCGTTTTAGACTTTTAGTATTATTAGAAGAATTTTCAATGTTCCGCTACGATTTTTATTATTTTTATTATTTAATAATTAACATATTAAATTTATCTTATAAATTAATAATCATAAAAAATTTATATAAATTATCTCAAGAATTAACTTATAACAGAATAAACAATGAATAATTCATATTTTTGTTAGAAATTATCTATGAATCAAATAAGATTTATACATAATTATGCGTTCGAAAGTATATCAATTGAGATATTGAATAAAAGATCTCATCATTCTTGTTCTATTTTTCATTTTTCACAAAAAATTAAACTACTGAAAAATCATATTTTGAAAGAAAATGTTGGGAAATATTACCTGAGCTAGACACATGAAACCCACATTCTTTTTTTTGAAAAATGATTTATTTATTTATTTTCTTTTTTTTAATTATTTAGGGACAGAGAAAGAGAGGGCCCACTTTTTTTTTAAATTATTAATTTATTTTTTTTGTTTACTTGAGGAAGAGAGAAAATGAGTGACACATGAGACCCGCATTTTTTTGATAAATTATTATTTTTTTATTGTTATTTAGGAATGAGTCATAATGTCATCTGATATTGTGATATTCAATCTAGTCGATTGAAGACACAAGATATTGAAAGTCATTATGAGAAAACATAATAGTGCGTTCAAAAGTATAACAATTGAGATCTTGAATGAAAAATATCATCATCCTTGTTCAATTTTTCATTTTTTCAAAAAAAATTGAGCTACTAAAAAAAATCATATTTTGAAATACAAGGAAAAAAATTACCTCAAAGAGAAAGACTAATGGAACCCACATTTTTTTTTTTTAAATAAATTATTTATTTTCCTTTTTTTTAAATTATTTGAGAGAGAGAGAAAGAGAGGTCCCCACCTTTTTTTTTATTTTGGAAATCATTGATTTTTTTTTTTTGAGGGAGAGAGAGAAAGAGAGTGTGTGACATGTGGGCCCAGTTTTTTTTTTAAATCATTATTTTTAATTATTTTTATTATTATTTAGGAATGAATTATGTGTAGCGAGTATTTAGTGGTTATTGATATTATAACTCACAACACATAAGTTGCACAATTTAGTTTTCAAAAGAATTAATTATATTTGATTTGACATTTCGCACTAAATCAGAATAGAACACAGAATACCGAATTTAGACCAATTATATTCTTTCATGAGGATAACTATATAAAAACAGGCATAAAATATCAGAAACTCTAAATGATCGAACAGTATATATCGAATCACATCATCCAATCCAATGATCCCCAAAATAGAGATGACGTAGCCTTTTTTTCTCTACTTTCTTGACTGCTAGAACGGGGGGAGGGGGGATTTATTTCTTGTCTCATTCTTATACTTAACTATTCAGAAGAACAAGGTCCAAGGAGCAAGAAATGGGATACTCTACGTGATAATTTATTATGACCTAAAGTAGATTGACACATACACAAATCATAAGAAAAAAATAAATATAATATAGGGAAATTTACAAAAAATCCCCTATCTTTTCTGAATATTACAAATAACCCCCTATATTTTCATTTATTACAAATAACCTCCTGTCGAAGAAGATTTCTTTCAAATACCCCCTACATCACTATTCCATCTATTCCAAAGTTAATTATTTTTAAAATGATTAAAAGAACCCTCATGTATTATTTAATTAACAAATTAATTAAATAAACAAACTAAATAAATTAAATAAAAATTGTTAAACACATAAAAAATAATTCATTAAAAAGAAATAAAACTAATTAAAAAATAAAAATAATTAAAAATAAAAGGTTAAAAAATAAAATAATAAAATAGTTAAAAATAAAAAAGTAAAAAATAACTCAATAACAATTAATTAAAATAAACAAAATATACATAATTAATAATCTAGAAAGAATGAAACAAAATATAATAATTAAATAAATAAATAAAAATGAAGTAAAGATAAAAAATAAAATTATAAAATTATAATTAATGTTATAAAATAGGGAAATTTACAAAATAACCCCTTACTTATTTGAATATTATAAAATACAAAAAAATTAAAAAAATAAAATAAAATAAAATAACCCCCTAACTTATTTAAATTAAATTTTTTTTTTTGTATTTTATAATATTCAAATCAGTTAGTGTGTTATTTTGTAAATTTCCTTATTTTATAACATTAATAATAATTTTATTATTTTATTTCTATCTTTACTTAATTTTTATTTATTTATTTAATTATTATATTTTGTTTAATTATTTCTAGATTTTTAAATATGTATATTTTTTTATTTTTTTAATTGTTATTGAGTTATTTTTTACTTTTTTATTTTTAACTATTTAATTATTTTATTAACCTTTTCTTTTTAATTCTTTTTATTTTTTTAATTTATTTATTTTAATTAGTTTTATTTCTTTTTAATGAATTTTATTTTTTAATGAATTGTTTTTTATGTGTTTAACAATTTTTATTTAATTTATTTTTTTTCTTATTTTTATTTAATTTATTTTGTTTGTTTATTTAATTAATTTGTTAATTAAATATATTCAATATACATAAGGGCGTTTTAGTCATTTTTAAAAAAATTAATTTTGGAATGGATGGAATAGTGATGTAGGGGGTATTTGAAAGAAAACTTCCTCTGACAGGAGGTTTTTTGTAATAAACGAAAATACAGGGGCTTATTTGTAATATTCAGAAAAGATAGGAGGTTTTTTGTAAATTTCCCTATAATATAATATGCACGTTTCTACCGGATTCTTTTTTTTTTCTTGGTTGGACTAATCTACACCTAATCTCTTTATCAAAAGTGCTATGGACTGTTCACACGTGTCAAAAACGGGTCACTTTCAAAAACACTGACTATTGACTAAATATATAGCTAAATAATCTATAATAGATATATATAAAAACTGGTCACTTTCAAAAACACCAACTATTGACTAGATATATAAC
This sequence comes from Juncus inflexus, assembly GCA_024447665.1. Taxonomy (NCBI): domain Eukaryota; kingdom Viridiplantae; phylum Streptophyta; class Magnoliopsida; order Poales; family Juncaceae; genus Juncus; species Juncus inflexus. Next base: position 6,627,973 of record JAJHPC010000020.1, on the reverse strand, counting down.
TAAATAATCTATAATAAATATATATAAAAATTGATCACTTTCAAAAACACCGACTATTAACTAGATATATAGCTAATTAATCTATAATAGATATATATAAAAACTGATCACTTTCATTCTGATGCTGACACATGTCCCCATGGGACGGAACTATTCTACTTATACTTATTTTGAAATAAAGATTGAGAATGTTTTAGCAGCGCAGATGGTCATGAATCCCACTTTGTTGCATGAAGACACGAGTTTAAAACTCGGTGGCAATACAAACTTTTTTGAATATAAGGCTGGTGCGTATGCAAGGAAATTCTGATTGAATTTGATTGAATTTCGAGATGACACTTGTACTTTCTCTTTGTGCCTGTTCGGCCAACTTAGAATAGTGAAAAATAGTGAAATAACTGTTCTATTCCAATTTATTCCTCCTGAACAGTGGTGGAATATATTGGATTAGATTTGTAGAATAATAAAATTTCTTATTTCATGATTGGGATTTCTAAGAGAAATACTTTTCAACAAAAAATATACAAAAAATATTTGAAGAAAAATATTTTTTCAAAAAATATTGTAAGAAAAATATTTTTCAAGAAATACAAAGTATTGTTATTTTCACATTAACTTTAGCAGATTATTTTTATAATGTTAAAAAAAGATAAATTACACCCAAGCTCTAGTTATTACTATTTTTAGTAAAGCCATATCTGTATAAATTTCCTCCAAATTATTTTAGAAGCTTAGTAGTTTATAATTATAAATTAATGCACATATACACTTTTTTTGGTTCGTACAATTAAAAAATTAGTAGTTTATAATTATCAGGGTTCTCTTGCCATTCTGACAAAGACAAGAGGAGCAGCTTTATGTTTATTTAAATAAATGGACATCAAAAGCATACAGGCATATTGAAATTAAAAACCAACCATTGAACCATATTAAAAAACCATGAAGAAAAGTAAACAAGCAAGCCCTTCTAAATCTTATTATTCTCAAATAGATGCCACCTTGGCCCTATTGACTTGAACCCACACTAATACTACTAGCATTGTTGACCACACTACAATTGAGCCTAATCTCTCCTTGAGTCCCTATTAGGACCTCAATTTGCCCCATTTTAATCATAGCATTGATGAATTTCTCTTGCCAAAGTGTTTGATTCGCCGCAAAGCTACTCACCGACGCATTCAACGTAGAATTTGTTAGTAATGTCTAGTTAGAGGTCAACATACCTAGAGTTAGTTGAACCCCGATGTAGTAATTGTTATCTAGCGTTGTTGAGTGATCAAATCAAGTGAAGTTGTGATCGGTGTGAACCTAGCGCTATTTGAAGGGCACAAAGTTTATAGTAGGTTTGCGTAAGCTGAACTCACTGTCGGGTCTACCGGGGGGGTACTCCCATTGTAGATCCTATTTAAAAAGGAAGAACAATGTGAGACACATAATGTGTGCGTCCCGGATAGGGTGACCATTTCTTCAGCAGTAAGATTCTTTGATGCAAAATTTGCGATCAATTGGGAGGCGTTGAAGATCGGTTGCAAGAGGTTGTTGAGGGTTTCGGTGTCATTTGAAATCGTGCCATCCCGCCTGCCTGATGGCACTTGATAAGTTTTGTTTCATGTTTATAGACAAAAGGAATTTGTTAAATTGTTGTAATATATAAACTAATGATTTACAATATAAAAAAGAAGTCATAGTTGAGTCATAATAACTGGTGATATGTTATTCGCTATGTTACGCAGACACTTCAAAAATCCGGCCGTGTCCATGTCGGATACCGTGTCGGACACGACGCCCCTCAGATACTTTTCGGACACGTGTCGGACACAACACGTGGCGTGTCAAAGATTTAATTATGAAAAATCATCAAGACACTTCTCAGATACTTGCATTAGGTTTGTTAGGACAATTGTTGCACTATTTTATCATCTTCGTATTTTAGAGACTAGTTCATCTCACTTTTCTATTCCAGTAATTGTGGGACTACACATTTAAAGTGAATTTTGATTATTTTGGTGTCAAGTTTCCATAAACAAACATGTAAAACGTCAAATATCTTATATGCACATATAAAAATGCAACTTCAAATGTTATATATATTGTATCAATTATAAAATATTACGTATAACTTTCTAATTATAATGTAAAAATATTATGTATAATCCTTTAAAATAAAATAAAATTGACATAAATAATATATATAATAATTAAATTATACATTTTATTCATAAAAATAATATAATAATATATATATAAAACGTGTCATGTTCTAATGAATTTTGAGATTCGCTGTGTCGCCGTGTCCGTATCGTGTCGGACACGACATCCGTATCTGTATTCGTGCAATATAGGTTATTCATGATCACAAATAAATAGAAATGCTTAATTCAAGAACCTCACTCTACTAGGTATATAGATTACTTCAAATCTATGGAATTGTCAATGTGAGACTTATAAACTCATTTAAGTCTCAGAGAATGACATATCATTAATTAAAAAAAAAAAAGTAACAGTATTGATACATAAACAAAATTTAGAACAACAATAGAAAAATCTAGCAATATATAAGTTGTCAACTTATGTTGGATAATTGATACTCAACACAACTAGGGGTGGCAACGGATCGGATCCGGTTTGGAATGTGCTCAAACCATATCCATATCCATATTTTTTTTCGGATCCGGATCCGGATACGGTTCCATCAGGATCCGAATACGGTTCGGATATTAAACGGATACGGATACGGTTCAGATATTATCGAATACGGATACGAATTCGGATTCTTTTCGGATAGTTAAACGAATATTCAGTATATAAAAAAAATTATGTAACTTAAGGGGATCACAAAAAAATGTTATTTATAAGAAATATAAATGTTTGTCAAATAACTCCCGAATATCATTAATGCATACAAAATATCGAGAATTTATACAACATACTACTACTTCCTAAAATATCTCCCGAATATCATTAATAAGTACAAATATCAAGAATTCGAATTTCTACTCCTTAATAACATACAAAATGTGGGAAATTGATATATATATATATATATATATATATATATATATATACCTACTCAACAACATTTTCGTCATTCTCCTTAAAGTCGTCAAAGATCGATTGTAAATCACCTAAACAAAAAAATTATAAATGTCCATTAAGTCACATAAAGAAAAAAAGACAAACAAAAATTATATATATATATATATATATATATATATATATATATATATATATATATATATATTACATTACATTATCATTACCTTTTCTATTGGCTTTAATCCAATCTTGGATTACGCTTTTACATTCTTTGTAACGGTTAACTCACAAGAACCGTTACTAATTACTATTAGTAACGGTTTTTATGAAAGAACCGTTACAGAATTGGATTTATTATAAACAGTTGGACTATTTAACCAACTTTGTAACGGTTAATTCATAAAACCCGTTACTAAATATACTATTAGTAACGGTTTTTATGAAGAACCGTTACAGAATGTCTTTGTAACAGTTAATTCATAAGAACCGTTACTAAATACAACTATTAGTAACGGTTTGTCTGAAAGAACCGTTACAGAATTGGGTTTATTATAAACAGTTGGACTATTTAACCAACTTTGTAACGGTTAATTCATAAAAACCGTTACTAATTACACTATTAGTAACGGTTTTTATGTAAGAACCGTTACAGAATTGGTTAAATAGTCAAAATCTGTAACGGTTTATTATAAACCGTTACAGATTGTGGACTATTTCTATTTATGCAATTTGTAACGGTTCTTACACAAAAACCGTTACTAATTAAAAAAAAAAAGAGTCATATTGAAACCGGCTGGACTTAACAAATTTTATAAAACGGATATCCGTTTTAATGATTATTCGGATCCGGATATTACCCGGATCCGGATCCGGATCCGACTGTAATATTAAAACCTATATCCGGATCCGGATTCGAAAAAACGGATCCGGATCCAACCCGGATCCGAACGGATCTGGTTTTTCTTCATCGGATTCGGATATTCTCTCGGATACGGTTCGGTTCTGTTCGGATATAATCCGACCCGTTGCCACCCCTAAACACAACGGTAACATGTCAGTAATAAATAACTGATGTGATCTTGAAGTTGCACTTGTCAAGGCAATGCTGTCGACTGCTGACTTTGCAGCAGCGATGATGTTGAAACCATGCTGACTAGGGCTGCTTGGAACTGCGTCCTTCTCCTTAAATTTAGTAAAAGTAAATTGATTGATTTATGGGTAGTTTTGCATAAAACCATTGAAAATAAACACTATCTAATCTTTTTCAGTTATGTTATGTGGAATATGTGGAGACTTAAAAAAATCAGCCGTATATCTACCGGACACTGATACAGTTTCGATATGGCATCGATATATGTCAGACACGTCACGTGGAGTGTCCGAATATTTTAATATTTATTGACTTTCAAACACATTCAAGACATGGCAGGACAAGGCTGGGGACACGATGTAATTTTAAAATCTCAATTAATTATTATTTATTGCTACAAATCCGATTTTCTCATGGTTTGCTTATTTTTTCGCTAAGAACCCTATTTCTTAAGTGTATTTATTTTTAATTACATTTTTTTTTCATTTTATTTTGTTAATGACACTAACTCATGAGAATAATAACTAAAGATAATAATCTCTTCTTTTTTGGTATAAGAGACAATTGCTTCTTAATTCTTACTCATATTCTCTTTTTGACATTTTTTTTCATATTCAGTTGTTTATTATATTTTAAAAAAAATATATATATATAAATAATTATATAAAAATAATAAAATAATATATATATGAAACATATGGTGTCAAAAGATTCTTTTTGAAATTATCATATCATTACATTCGTATCGTATTGGACATAATACATGCATCTGTATCCCATCAACATTGTTTTTCAGAGGTGTATCCTTCATTTTGCATGATCATGGGCCCATTATACCAGGAATATAAAAGTTGGACGTGTCTCATGCCACTTGTCAACTTCTAATATATCATCGTAAAAGACTACTAGCGCAGTTGGTCACATACAAAAAACTCGAATAAAGAAGAAATTCTAAGTTCGAGCTCAACTTGTCGGATTTTTTCCTGAAAAATACGTAGGGACGTATGACCCACCGTATTAAAAAATTCAAAAAAAAAAAAAACTTCTAATATATCATCGATTCCATCCGTCCATTTCAATTTAAACTCACTATTCATCAGATAACACGTGTTACCAATTTTTTTGCTGTAAAATCTGCATATGCCCAGCTAAATTTTCAAATTATCACATGTACGCTTACACGTCTCTGTTTAGATAGATGGGGCAAGTTTCATGTATGTAAATCACTTTCTAAAGAGCCAGGCAAGTATGTAAACAGAAAACATTATGATTACGTAAAAAAAAAACTCTCTTTTGATTGTAATAGATACTACTTAATGTATTATCCTTGCAAAAATTCATATCCAAATTTTTAAAATAACAAAATAATTTCGTCCGAAGGGGGTAAATTCTAGTTAATTTAAAATCTAGTCATACAAAAAGCAAAAACTGGTTGCATGCAAAAGTGATTTGCATAAAAGTAAATTGGTTGATTAAGGGTAGTAATTTGCATAAAACGATTGAAAATCATATTCTATCTTATCCTTTCCAGAGATCATGCTTGGGCCCATTAATTTAATTAAGATCTAGTCATAAACAGCAAAAACTGGTTTACGCAAGCGACAGTAGCTTTTTGAAAAGTGAATCGAGGACTGAAGTGTAACTATATAAATTTAAGGGCTCATTTTGTACTTTCGCTCTTAGAAAAGAGAGAGAGCGCTCTAGATAGGCATGCAAGGCTTCTAACCTTAATTAATGGAAATAATGCTACTTTTATAGTTGAATTAAGAAATCATATTGAAAAAGTAAAAGGAAACAATAGACATGCATGTGGTCTTTATATGTGATACAATACGAATTATTATACGATCTTAATAAAGGCTATGGGGTCATTATATGTGATAACCTCCAAACAAAGATTTTTCAGAGGCTAATGTAAGTAAATAATAATTTATTTTGTTATACTAGCACTCAACATAAGCATGTAATGTTCAAAAATTATTTTTTGTTGATAATATATTATGATTTGTTATTAAATAAATTGCATATGGAATATATCAAGTGAAAAAGATAGTAAGAAGTGAGCGATCTACTTGTCTTTTGCTTATTCGTTCCTCTTCTTGTTGTTTTCTTCATTATTATGTTCGTTATCCATCTTATAAACAAATAATTTCCTCTCCTTTTTTGGCTTTTCCTATAGGTAAGGTAAGGTAAGGTAAGGTTGTTAGGCAGTAACTAATGCATTGGGTGGATCGCATCATGAAAAGCTCAGTCAAAAGCCCCAAGCAACTATTTGGTACAACCTATACTATCTTTTTGAAAACAAGTCTATTTGGTACAAACTAGAAATAATTTAGACGAGAGCTCTATTTCTACTAATTTACATAATATGAAATTTTTAGTTAAGACATGCATCTATTGACTCTTATGCAAGAACCCACCTTAGACTGGATTTATTAGGGGCCAAAATAATTCTCCCCGTTGATTAATATTGTATAAAATTTTTGGGGGGGGCCAAATGCACAAAAATACATGTATTTTATTTTTTTCCACTAAAACGGTATTGATATATACTATTCTGTCAAAATTTTGAGAGGGTCATGATCTCCCACAGTCTCTGTTAAATTCCGTCTCTGCTCTTATGCATGAGAAAATTGTAAGATGAAACTAATTCATTAGGGACCCAAGCAACCATACGTACTATTTTCATCTCACATTTTCTCATATGGAATTATCCCATTGAATTCCCAATATGAAAACAAGAATATCCGAAAAAAACCTATTTTATTGTTTTTCCTCTTTGAAGAAAATGGTGCAATAAATCTGAACCTAGATTTCTTTGTCATTTAATTGCAGGCAAAATTTTCGGACCGTCCCTAAGAGGAAAATAAAAACTCAAATGACAAGATGATATTTTCTTACAAAATACAACGACCTGAACTTCTGTTCTCATGTGACACGTGTCCCAGTTTCGGATCTTCTATACCCAGGCTAATGCTCACATGTGTGAATCGGATAATTTTTTATCTAATATTACACTCTTAACACAGTTGGCCATATAATGATGGGTTCCTTCTTTTTTTTTTCTTTTAATAAATTTTTTTTAGTTTCTAATTTTATTATGTTAGTTACCATCTAATATTGTATCTATTAAAGGCTGTGTGGACTGCTATATTTTTAGTCAATATAGAGGGTCTTTTTAATGGGCAACAATGGGAATCAAGTCAACATACATGGCTACGTGAGTGAGTCCGTCGGTTTATCTTTACCTTTGCCTCTTACTTTTCAATTTTATTACATTAAATGTCATCCAATATTTTTCTTATTGAAGATAAGTGGCATTGTTGATCCAATATTTTCTTATTAAATTTAAGTGACATTGTTGTAATCATAGTTGGTCAATTCACGTATTAAACACATATTTTTCGAATAAACAAAAAACGCGAAATTCGCATCTTCATTTCAATCATTCGCATTCATTCACGAATTTTTGACAAGAGGAAAATTCGACCCGGATTTTACGAATTTTTACCAAATAATAATATTTTTCCAATTATTTCTAAATAAAAAGTTTGTATTTACATAATTTATATACTGTATTATTATGAACAATTAGCCGAATTGATGAATTATGACCGTCTTAGTTTTATTTCACCGATTTAGAAAACGTTCAATACGAATTATACACGAACGTATCACAAAACATATTATTCGCGTATTACGAATGACTAATTATGGTTATAATTTCAATTAATATTGAGATGAGGGTATATTTTAATGACCAATGGTAGGAGTGATGGTTTAGTGGGTCTTATAGGAATTTAATAAAAAATTTTATTCAATTTAATAGACGAGAGAAAAAGAGATGGAAATGAGGTAAGTAACTTCCTTTTTTCTCCTTTTCTTGCATTAAATACACGTTAATTTCTACCCACATGACAATGTTCTTTGATCTTTTTGGCACACATTTGAATAAGTGTCTCTCTTCAAAATCCAATACATGTTAATTTTCTCCTCTAAGAACGCAATATATAATAACAAATACTTCCAATTTTTGCCTCTATAAATTAATATTTGCTCATTATCAACTGATAATAGCACACAAGGTACCAACTCCTATATGATAATGACATAAAAAAAATGTTAAAAATAAATTAAAAATATATCTATTGATATAAATATAATTAACTCAAGCTTCTATATATTTGTATATATTTGTGTGTGTATATATATATATATATATATAGAAGCTTGAGTTAATTATATTTATATCAATATATACAAATCTTGAGGTTTGCACCTAATTTTTTGTAATCACTTCCGTGCATTCCTTCACAATCAAATTTGACCAATTCACTTACTTCAAATGCATTTCTCACATCTTTTACTAGATTTATGCATATCCCATTTTTTGCTGAAAATTGAAAAAGTAAAAAATAATAGTAAGTACGTAAAGAAAAGGAAATGAGGAAAAAAATTTGAAGGAACAAATAATGCTTTAGTAATACATCACTTAGAAAAAGAAAAGTAAATAACAATACCCTTTCTTTCTTGCTCGCCTTCTTTCATTTTGTTTATTATTATTTATTAATTATTCTATACAAATTAATTTTTATTTTTGACTTAATTTACACATCGGGAGCGGATAAATTTCTCCCCTTTCTCCCTCATTTCAACCACTTCTTTTGGGAGAAGTTCCGGAATTTGTTGAATTAAAAATTTGTACCACTATCAACGCAAATTAGTGGCGTATAATATGGTTCACGGTTTTGAGAATTCCAGCCGTCCACATGTAGTACCTTCCAAGGATGATAAAGATTTTGTGGAAATTTGAAAATATTCCAAAGACGGTGTTTTGAATTATAGTTGCTATGTATATATTTGTGGTTGAAAAACAATATTTTTGTTGGTGTCTGATGTATGCTTTTTATTACTACTGTTGAACTATGGCTTTGCATGTATTTTGGTTAGTGTATATATTCTTATGGTGCTTGTATCTTTTAGGGCGTCTGTTTTGTATGTTGGTACAACAACTTTTTAAGGTTTATGCTGCCGAATGTTGGCTAGTTTTATTTTGGCACAAATTAGGTTAATGACAAAAAGATATATCATTTACAATCTGTGTACTCGCAAATTTTAATAAAATATTTCCTCAGAGATACACCATTAGTTATTTCAAGGAACGACCATAAATAGAGGCAGGTTTACCCTTTTTCACAAATGATAATACACTATTTTATGTAATCATTATAAACAACCATAAATATATTCTTTTACCATTAATTTTAAGTTTTATTTTACTTACGTTTGTGAATATACCCTTTTCTGTTTCTGAATAATATTTTATTGTATTTCAACAGGAAAATTAAAAAGAAAGGACTATTTACAAATGAGGTCAGAGATGATAGACTGATCCGGTGACAAGACAAACCAAAGAAAGTGATTACGGAGAAAGAAAGACGAGTGACTACTCGCTCCAATCCCCCAATGATTTAGGAAATTTCTTAAGATCATATGTCCAAAACTGACCCCCCGACATCGTACGTTACTCGAAACGCAGTTCTTCTGGCATTTTGTTTTTTGACAAATTTTCCAAAATGAATGTCAGCCGGGCATTATTGACTCATGAACTGGTGAAAATGCATGAACCGCACAGCAGTGCCTTTGTTTTTCGAAGGAATAATGCGAGAAGATCATTCCCGTTATCTAAGTCTGACATGGCGTTAGACCTTGGTTTGGCGAATGTCAGTCGTCCTATTAAAGTAGAAAGGCTGTCGAAATGTAGAGTCGGTGCAACATCTGGCTGGCGAATATGATTTTGTTGCGCAGCACCGGAATATGTGGAGGTATGCGGTGAATGGACAGACTGAGCATCCCAGCTTAGTGATGGAGGTGGAGGACTTCTTGTTTTGATCGGGAGAGAGAAAAAGGCTCAAGAATTGTCGAGCATCTTTTGTTTGTGGTGTGGAGACAACGGTGCCGCCAGGCCTTTACATAAGAGAGGAAAAGGAGATCTGAGAAAAAATGAAGGGGGAATTCGAGCTTCTGTTGAAATTAGATGAGAAAGAGCAAGATTATGAAGTGTGACAATGGAGGCGGAAGAGTGTGGTAAAGAGGAAGAAGAGAAGAGAGTGGGGCGAATCGCTCGAGGTAGTGGTAGTGAGCTAGAGCTCAGCAGTGCCCAGTCAACAGGAGCTTCCTTTTTTTACCTTCCTTTTTGGTCTCTCTAGGCTGGGTTCTTTCTTTTTCATTCTTTCATTTGTAATGGCCTGATGAGGCCAGAAGCTTTTGATCTTTGGTATTCTTTTGTTTTTTTCTTTTCCTTTTTATTGTAAATTCTTTTGTATCTTTGAAATTATAGTAAAAAAAATTTTGTTTAGAAGGGGGATCTTTGTAGCCCTCTCCAAATTTCCTAAAAAAAAATGGACCATCAACTTTTTATTTATTTAAATCAGTGGACATCAAAAGCATACATGCATACTCAAACCAAAAGCCAACCCTACTAAAAAATCATACAAGAAAGGCTACAAACTCACAAGCAACCCCTTCTATAACTTATTATTCTCAAATAGATGCCACCTTGCCATATTGACTTGAACCCACAGTAATACTACTAGCATTGTTCACCACACTACAATTGAGCCTAATCTCCCCTTGAGTCCCTGTTAGGACCTCAATTTGCCCCATTTTAATCATAGCATTGATGAATTTCTCTTGCCAAAGTGTTTGATTTGCCGCAAAGCTACTCACCGACGCATTCAACGTAGAATTTGTTAGTAACGCCTGGTCAGAGGTCAACAGGCCAAGAGTCAATTGAACCCCGACATAGTAATTGTTATCCAGCGTCGTTGGGGTGATTAGATCAAGTGAAGTTGTGATCGGTGTGACCCCAGTGCTATTTGAAGGGCACAAAGTTTGTAGTAGTTTTGCGTAAGCTGAACTCAGTGTCGGGTCTACCTGGGGGGTACTCCCATTGTAGATCCTATTTAAAAAGGACGAACAATGCGAGACACCTACCGTGTGCGCTCCGGATAGGATGACCATTTCTTCAGCAGTGAGATTCTTTGATGCAAAATTGGCGATTAATTGGGAGGCATTGAAGGTCGGTGCCGGGAGGTTGTTGGAGGCTTCGGTGTCGTTTGAAATCGTGCCATCCCGTCTGCCTGATGGCACTTGATAAGTTATGTTTCCTGTTTATTGACAAAAGGAATTTCTTAAAATGTTGTAGTAATATATAAACTAGTGATTTACATTATATAAAGGAAGTCATAGTTGAGTCAGAATATCTAGTGCATGATATGTTATTCATGATCAACAAATAAATAGAAATGCGTAACTCAAGAACTTCACTATATACTAACTTGGTTAAAAAATATGGAATAGTCGATGTGAGACTATAATCTCATAAGTTCAGAGTATGGCATATCAAAAACTACCAGTATTTATACATAAATCTGTTAAATATTGTTGTCTCTTACAGTGACATACTGATCTATAATATAACTATTTAGACCCAAACATAATTTAGAGCAACAATAAAAAAATCTAGCTATATAAGTTGTTAACTTATGTTCTTATACTCAACACGGCGGTAACATGTCAGTAATAAATAACTGATCATGAAGTTCTACCTGTCAAGGCGATGCTGTCGCGAGCAGCAAAGGCCAGTATGTCGGCACACGAGACTGTCTGAGGACACTGAGCCTCGACTGCTGACTTGGCTGCAGCAATGATGTCAAAACCATGCAGGCTAGGGTTGTTTGGAGGCGCATCCTTCTCTGCTGTGTTGTTTGTTGTGGAATCGATTAACACAGAGCCATCACACCCCTAAAAGGAAACAGTACATTTTGTAAACAGCAGTAACTTTACGTATTCGCAAATACTATTTTACTTACTAATGAATCAAATACAACTTACCAAGAGCTAGCACGGAAGGTTGAATTTTTGCTAATTAGATTTGGTAAAACAATAACATCGAGACAAAAAAAGCATAAAACGGGTTTCTGGGCATGTTTTCAGTATGTCCTGCTAATGGAATACAACAGGCATCTAACAGTAGCGATAATTACCCTTTCCGAATTTATATGGATAATGTTCTCAATTTTGACACCACAATTTCTATGTTTGATATTAAATTTTTTAACTTATAAGTAAATTGTTTTCTTATGAGAGCATATCAAGAATCATCGGCCATCACTGGCGCCATTTGAAAAGCTAAGTTTTTCTTCAAGGTTTTATAAGCAAGCTTAAATTTAGTTAAAGTAAATTGGTTGATTTAAGGATTTAGTTAAAGTAAATTGGTTGATTTAAGGGTAGTGATTTGCATTAAACCATTGAAAATCATATTCTATCTGATCTTTTCAGAGATCATGTGTTCACTTTATTTTGCATGGCCATGGGCCCATTAATTTAAAATCTAGTCATATAAAAAGCAGAAACTGGTTGTATGCAAGTGAACAAGGGAGCAAGCACAAAAGAAAAAGAAAATGAATGATGATGAAAGTCTCCTAAAGCACTTATTTGGTAAAAACATTTATTTCTTTTGGAAATTATACTCGATACCTGTTCTTTCTCAATCCTTCATGTAATGTGGAAACCCAAACATGTCTAACTAATAAGTGAAATTATAAGTAGGAGAGATATAACAAAAAACATACCCTAACAAAACAATCATGAAAATGCATACGAATAAGTCCGGCAGCGAGACCTGTATCATTTGCAAATGCGGTGGCAATCGTCTGTTGAACCAACGACTCAGCTGAAGGACAGCTGCTATTGTAGAATCCGACTTGAAGATCTGCTCGGAATGTCGGGAAAAGCGACACAAGGAGGAAAGTGAAAATGGACTTCATTAGAGTAGGGATCATTTTGTAATTATGGTGTGTAATCTAAGGTTTGGTTCTTGAGGTTTAACTTGGTTTGTCATGTTTGATACTTTAGGTTTATTTATAGGAGAGGGTGATATGGCTCACTTTAGGGTTTTGAAAACTGAATCGAGGGCTGAAATGTAACTATACAAATTTAAGGGACCATTTTGTACTTTTGCTCTTAATTGAAAAATGGCACCAAGATGAGAAAAGAGAGAAAGCTCTAGATAGGCATGCATGGTTCTAACCTTAATTAATGGAATTAATGGTACTTTTATAGTTGAATGAAGAAATCATATTGAAAAAGTAAAAGGAAACACATAAACATGTGATGTCTATGTGTAATAATAGACTACGGATTCTCTATGGCGTATATTGATTATATAGTGTGTGCAGCAAGTCAATAATTTGTAGGATCTTAATAAGACTATGGAGTCATACTCTCCTCCCTCAAGATTTTCATACATATAAATAATTAATAATTAATTTTGTTATACAAGCACTCAACATAGACATTTTTATGTTTTAACTCCATAAATATGTTTTGTTGTTGATAATAATTTTTGATATGTTATTATGGCATATATAAAGTGAAAAAGATAATATAGGAAGTGAGCAGATCTATTAGAATCCACATACACTTGTCTTTTGCTTATTCTTCTTCTTCTTCTTCTTCTTCTTCTTGTTTTCTTCATTATTATGCTCTTTATCCATCTTATAAACAAATGATTTCCTGTCCTTTTTTGGCTTTCCCTATAGGCAAGGTTAGGCAACAACTAATGCTTTACGTAAAAGAGAGAAGCTTGTTCCACATACAAGATCTTTTTGAAAACAAGTCTATTTGGTACAAACTAGAAATAATTTAGATGAGAGCTCTATTTCTACTAATTTATACATGATAAGAAGCTTTTAGTCAAGACATGCATCTATTGATTCTTATGCATGATAAATTGTAAGATGAAATAAATGCAGTACGGACCCAAGCAAATGTACTATTCTCATCTCATATTTTTCTCATATGTAACTATTACACCGTTGAATTCCCAAGATGAAAACAAGAATATCCAAAATATGCTTACTGTATTGTTTTCCTCTTTGAAAAAAAGGTACAACAATTCGGAACCTAGATTCTTTTCTCACTTAATAGCTGGAAAAGTTTCATCTCACTTAATAGCTGGAAATTTTTCAGACCGTCCTAAGAGGAAAACAACAACTCAATGACATGACAATATTTACTACAAACTCATTACAAGTGTTTGCAATTGTATAAACAAGGTATGTACATTCGAATTTCAAGAAAAAAATTTGAATTTTTATACCCATCATTTTTCTCCAAGTTTACCAATAATAATATCGATAGGTAACAAACCATACGGAACCGAATCATCACATACACTTTCATTTATCTCTTCATGGTCTATTTCTTCCTCATTAACCAAGTCCACTTGCTTTCCATCTTCATTGTTCACAATTAATGTGGGGTAAGAATGCTCTAATGCTTGAGAAGCATATTCAAATTCCTCGACTTTTTCAAGAAGTGAGTTTGGATCTAACTTTGATAATTCGGAGTCTTTGAGTTTTAATGCTTTGGAGGATTCAATTGCACGGTTGTACAATAGTAGCATTTTAGGGCTTATTAATTTTTCAACAATTGGGGTTTTGTTGTTTGGTGTTGTATCATTTGATTCGCCTGCAATGTTAAATTTAATTAATAAAAGCTAAAATGTGTGGTAAATTTCTTAACTGATAATGAGAATAAGAAAACGTTTGAAATTTAACTGATAATGAGAATAAGAAAACGTTTGAGGAAATTGTAAGAAAACCTGAAATACTTGAATCGGTTTGAGTAATATTGTCACTTGATTCGAAATTTGAATTTGAAATTGGATGGTTGAATAAAGGAACTCGGTACTGAGATTTCCAATTTTTGCCTCTATAAATTAATATTTGCTCATTATCAAATGATAATAGCACACAAGGTACCAGCTCCTACATGATAATCACATAAAAAAATGTTTAAAAATAAATAAATAAATAATCTATTGATATAAATATAATTAATATACAAACCTTGAGTTTTGCACCTAATTTTTTGTAATCACTTCCGTGCATTCCTTCACAATCAATTTTGACCAATTCGCTTCCTTCAAACGCATTTCTCACATCTTTTACCAGATTTATGTATATCCCATTTTTTGCTAAATTAAAAATAAAACGAAATTAGAAAATTATAGTTGTAAAGAATTTGAAGGCACACACAAATAATGCTGTAATAACACACTTAAAAAAAGAATAAAGTAAATAAAATAACCTTTTTGTTTCTTGCTTAATTTCTATCATTTAGTTTATTATTAAAAAAAATTATTTTTCTTTTTTGCTTTTCGTTTCATTAACTAGCTTCCATTTTTTTTATTATTTTCTTTGTTTATTGAAAATTTAACTTGAATCTTGCCGGTTCATCTTGAAAAAGAAACCAAAAAAAAAAATGCCATTACTAACGAAAACAAGAAAGAAATCAATTAACTAAAGTTAATAGTTTACCAATTCCTTATAAAGGTTCCATTTATTCATCCATTCATTATTATACTTAAAACCTCGACTACAAAAAAACAAACAATACCTTTTCACTAATGAAAGAAAAAGCAAGTAAATAAACATGATAATTTTTTTTTACCTAGTTCACAAATTGGGCCAATTTCTCTACCTTTTCTCTCATTTCAACCGTGCGAGGGTCGTAATTAATTTTGAATACAATTTCCAAACCATTAATGCGTACCTAGGTCTATTTATTTATTTATTGCTTAATAACAATAATACCACTTAACTAATGTAAATAAAGGGATATACGCACGGTTAGTCCATGTACTTTAATTGGATTGCAATTTGGTCCTTGTACTACCAATTTAAACCTTTTAATCCCTGTACTTTATAAATTTGTGAGCAGATAGTCCCTAACTCAAGGACTAATCATGCACATTTTCAAGAAGCGCATGGATCAAAAAGTTCAAACCAATAGTACATGGACTAAATTGCAATCCTATTACAATACATGGACTAACCGTTGATTTACTCCATTGATAAAACAATTTTTCTTTTTTACCTAATTTACAAATTGGGAGCAATTTCTCCCCCTTCTCTCTCATCTCCACCGCTTCTTCTCTCGTGAATCCTTCCGGAATCTTTTGAATTAACCAGCGTGGTGGGTATTTAAAGCAAGTAAATAAATAAAATTTTCTTTTTAATTTTCTTTTACCTAATCTACAAATGGGGATTAATATTTTCCCTCTCACTTCAACCGCTTCTTCTTTTACGAGTCCTTCCGGAATTCATGGAATTATTTATTCACATTTACATTTACATTTAATTTTATTAATTAATTAATCAATTAATTTATTTATTTATTGCTTAATAAAGGTTCATTTGCTCAATAAACAAATCAAACAATTTACCTAATTTACAAATGGGGAGCAATTTCTCGCCCTTTTCCCTCATCTCGACCGCCTCTTCTCTCGTCAATCCTTCCGGAATCTTTTGAATTAGTTTGGGATAGACGGGCGTGGCGGGCTTCCAAAGCATGATCGGGTAACGAGGCCTCAAACGAGGGTTGTAATGGCGCCCTCGGAATAGGTAGATGATCCCGCCGGTTTTGTATATGACTTTGCCTCCCGTTTTTTCCTTTGAAAATAATAAAGGAATGAAAATAAATTAATGAATGAATGAATGAAGATCAAGATCTCGGTAAATATTGTCTATATCAATATTGTGCAAAGGAGAAAAAGGAAAAAATGTGAAAAAATATTTCTTAAAGAAGGAAAAGAAAGGATAAGAAAAGGGAAAAAAATGAGAAATATAATATACAAAAATAAAAAAAGAATAGAAAACAAATCTCAAGGCATTGACTAATATTTTGTCCATATCAATATTCTGTGAAATGGAGTCTAAGAAAAAAATATTTTGTAAAATGATAAAAAAAAAGAAAAAAAGAAAAAAGGAACTAAAAAAATAAAATGGAAAAAGGAAAAAGGAAAAAAAGGGAAAATTAAATTAATAAAAAAAATTATAATAAGGGAAAAAAACGGACCTCAAGGCAACGGCAAATATTTTGCATATCGATAGTTGGTACGCCACGACACCTCACTTTACAAACTTCGTCTCTCCTCCAATGGCAATGCACCAACTCCAGCATATTATGTGTCAGCCCATCTCTTCCTGTCAAGTCAAATTATATCATATCACCAAATTTCATATTCTTTCTTTTTTATTTATTTGGTTTGTTTTAGGGTTTATGTGGGGTTTCATTGAGTGATTATGGGCTAAATTGCATGATAAAAGGTCAAATTAAGACAAAGGAAGACATGTTTATGGCATAATTGGGTTAGCATATGCATAAAATGCACAATACAAGGCCAACTGAATTGAAGCTTACTTAGGGTTATATACGGAGTTTTGGTAAACCTCTACATAAATATTTAAAAAAATAACCTACCAATATCAATTTGTTGATTACGCAACAAATTGGGTAAAATTAACACTCTATTGCACAATTCAACTCTAATTAAGTCACAATTAAGTTCATTTCACAGAAATAAAAGGGACCGTTACCAAGATTAACTTGTCGATTATGCTTTAAATGTGGTTTGAGAAGCTCTTGAATCTCAATTCGAGTCAACGGCTCCCCCAAAACCTCTTCTCTACTCCTTTTATCTCTAATTTTACACAAACCGAGTCTCAATTGCTCGCTTAAACCCTTTCTGCCCAACACTTGTTTAACTAAACCCTCTTTTTGCACTAATTCACTGCCAAGCGGCTCAACAAGATGAATCTTTTTCCCCTTCTTCATCTCCTTCTCCTTTTTAGACAGCAATGGCGCCTTACCTAATTCAAAATTGAAACAAATACACAAATCAATACAAAATTATTTGAATTATTCAAACCCTTTTCCTTTTCATTTAGTCTGAACTAACACCTGTCCAAGGCCGAGGCATAGAAGGAGGGGCGAAAGGCAAAAAAGCCGGCTCACGAATCGCTATGGGGGCGACACGTGGCGTTTCAGAATAACTGAACTGAAAATCAAAAGGCGCGCCAGGTAATCTGTAAGAGACGCCAGATTGAGTGACCAGCACTGACCGGTCATCTCCATTTTTTCCCTCACTGGAGAGGACGGTTGGCTTCGATGTTGGATTGACGGGTTTGTGGTACCGGGTTCTCAAGTGGGTAGACTTAAATGCGGGTCGTTTTGAGGCTTCAGAATCATAATTAGGGTTTTGGGTGTTCAAACTGGGGAATCGAGAGTTGGATGAAGGAGCTCGGAACCGGTAGGAGTGAGCTGGTTGTACGAACTGGTCATCTCCAGTTGGTGGTAGCGGGTTTTTGGGTTTTTGGTAATGGTTGGATTGAAAGGTGGAGCTGGAGCTTCTGTGAGTGGTTCTATGGTTTGAGGTTCGTTTGGGGAGTGAGAGCGAAGAAGAGAGTGAGGAGGGAAGAGGGTCGTTGAAGGAGGGGACGGGAGGGGTGGCGGAGAAGAGGTGGTTCGAGGCGGAGGAGGCGCCGCAAGAGCAAGAGAAGGCCGCGAGGATCGCCGGCGGCATTGCTGGAGAGCGAAGGGACGAGGGGAGTGGAGGTTTATCTGCTATATGTGGAGAGACGAGTATTTGAATATAACAAGTATAAACGAGAAAATGTTATTTTTTTGTTTAAAAGATTAAAAGCAAAGGAGATGGGTAAACGGGCTCTAAATAGGCCCAAATAATTGTGTTTTTTTGATAACTAAGTATAAACAAAGAAAAAATATTGATACTGGGCCACACAAAAATGCCCAAATAACTAATGTGTTTGTTCGGTGTATTCTCTTTCTTTCACTCCGATCGCAACCATCATCGCCCCCTCATACTCCAGTTCATCACAAATTCTCCAACCAATGGTCCGATCTGACTCACGATCTGCCCCTCTCAGTTTTCTCCAAACTCAGCAGCACCAATGTGAGACTGCTCGTCTTGGCGCCCCGCCGCAAAAAAACTCTTGATTCTGGCGAATGTTACTTTCGAGCAGGTATTCAATCGAGCGATTAAAATTTTTATTTGGCACTTGAGTCACGATTAACTAAAAGTGTTTATTTAAAAAAAAAATTGTGAGAAATGAGAATATGCTAATACTCCATAAGTTAGTAGTCAGTGAGAATAAAATATTTGCAAGTCCTTTCTGGCTGTTCTCTATTTTTTTTTTTTTTTGTTTGTTGTTGTCGTAATTATTTGTTTCGGGATTGTTTGGAGGGACACTTATGATCTTCGTATGCTATTCTTGTTATAACATTTAACAATTTAAAATTGCTGACAGAAGATAAAGCATGATCTAAACAACAATCACAAAAATATTAAACACAGTATTTTACGTGGAAACCCCTTCTCTCAAATCGGAGAAGGAGAAAAAACCACGGCCGCCGCTCACCAGAATTTCATTAATATAATGTCAGGATTACAAGTTCATGCACAATAATAAAATAGAGAATGATCCGAAACAGTATTATGAAAACCACCTATCCGAAAAAATTTCTTGCATATCTTTTCCCAATCCGAAAAATTTACTACTTAATTTTACCCCAACTATAGAAGCCGAAAGCCAAGCTGGATCTTAAACCCGCATCATAAGAAGAATAGCCTTCCATGATAATCAGTTGTGTTCTTCTACAAAACAAGTGAAAAGAAAGAAAATAAAGTTTTTTGATATACAAATTAAGTTATGTAAAGCATTTTATTCCAAGATGTTTATTTTCAAAATGCCCAAAAAATTCAGATAATACCATAACTACTTTATAATAATATTTTATCTTAGTCACAACTAATATATAATAGTAATAATAATAATTTTTGTCCAAGGTTCATAATCAATCATATTGATAATTTTGTTTCAAAAGCAGAATGAACTCAATAGAGGGCAATCTGTCCACACCAGTACCAATTCATACTGTACTGTATCGGTATAAACCTTAATTCCAAACCCTTAGTAATAATTCCATAAAAGGCTTAATCTGGACAACACCCTTATTAAGACAAAGGTTCATATATAGGTCAAACTTTGTAAGGCATTCCGCGCAAAGATAATTATCATTGACAACTTACATATCTCACAAGTGTAGGCTTGTGTCAAGATCTTCTCCTACATCAGCTTTTGCACTTTCAGCCATGATCCTGGCCCCTATTCCATCGGTTAAATAATCTTTTGTGCGATCAACCATACTACTGGTCCCTTCTCCATCAGTTAAAAATCGTATCTCCTAAAAGAAAAATCAGAATGTATAGTATCTAAATATGATTTCAGTGTGTGCATTTTTTTGTTATTTAGTGATAACATGAGAATGTAACAATGTAACAACTGAATAAGGGTGACTACATGATTTTGATAGAATATCTTCCCTTGTCTAAATTTTACTAGTACTAGCTGATACTTTTTTATCTTTTTTTTTGTTTAATATTTTTTATTCTTTTATTCCTTGACTAAGGCCATTTAAGAGCTCAATTGGAACCTGAACGATGACATATGATCAAATAACATCTAAAAAGTCAACAAAAAAACAATACCACAATTGAGTACAAGTACCGATGTATCCTAAGTAAATTGCAATCTTTGATGTTAACTGAATTATGATGGTGCATTAACTGCAGATTTAACTAGAAAAAGTAATAAACTATGTGTACCTTATTCTCAGGAAAGCCATTTAGTTGGCACCAATCCATCGTCAAAGGACAATTAGAAATTCGAACTGTTTGAATCCCAATTTTGAGCTTTTCACATGGCAAAACTCGTAGTTCTAGACAATCCTCTAAGATCAAAGTTTTAAGGGAAGATAACAAATGTAGCCCCTCAATTACACTCAACTTTGGGCATCCTGATATCCTTATTTCACGCAATGCTGAGTTTTCTCGAAATGGCGGTATTGTAATTAGCTTATGACAACGCGAAACTTCCAAATATTCTACTGTTACTGGCATGAAGTCCCCTTTACAGTGGCGCAGTTTTGGTAACCCCAATATAAATAGTCTCGTTAGATAGCAATAGTTAACTTCAAGATAGTAGATATGACGACTGCCTGTATATTTGCCTATCTCCACTTCTTCCAATATAGGCAGATGCATTACACATATTTGAGAAGTCACTCCTTCATGTAAGTTAAAGGCTTCATTTGTACACACCAATGAAAACACACTCTCAGGAAATTTTACATTAATAGAATTGATACTCAACCATTTATTTGTAGCGTTTTTCTAATTATACAACAATAGAATATGATTAGTAATATGGAAATAAGATTAATATTAGAAAGAATCCATTGAGATCTTGAGAAGAGGGCAATGTTCTATAGTTAATTCTGTTAATGATTTGTAATTATTCAACCCCATAACTAAAGTGAGTTCTCTACAATAAGAGATTTTCACAATTTTCACATAGAGAGAAACTGGGAGCTGGATTTCAAGAAAGCCACACTCATCTATCTCCAATTTCTCTAGTTCATTTGTAATAGTTGGGAGCTTTCGTAAATTGCGGCACCATTTAATGGATAGTTCCTTAAGACAGGGGAAGTCACCATCAAGCACCCCAATCCAATCCTCCCACGTGGGCATGCCAGAGAAGACAAGCTTTTCAAGTGATGGAAAGGCATTATTCGAGGAAGAATCTGATTCTCGACAAAACTCATTTCCTATTTTCTCAACACCGAGACCGTTTATAACCAGAAATTTTAGAGATGGTAGCCGACCTAACGTTGGGAGCTTTCTTAAATTGGGGCACCAATTAAATGATAGTTTCTTAAGACAGGGGAAGTCGCCATCAAGCACCCCAATCCAATCCTCCCACTTGGGCATGTCAGAGAAGACAAGCTTTTCAAGTGATGGAAAGGCATTATTCGAGGAAGAATCTGATTCTCGACAAAACTCATTTCCTATTTTCTCAACACCGAGACCGTTTATAACCAGAAATTTTAGAGATGGTAGCCGACCTAACGTTGGGAGCTTTCGTAAATTGCGGCACCAATTAATGGATAGTTCCTTAAGACGGGGGAAGTCACCATCAAGCACCCCAATCCAATCCTCCCACATGGGCATGCCAGAGAAGACAAGCTTTTCAAGTGATGGAAAGGCATTATTCGAGGAAGAATCTGATTCTCGACAAAACTCATTTCCTATTTTCTCAACACCGAGACCGTTTATATCCAGAAATTTTAGAGATGGTAGCCGACCTAACATTGGGAGCTTCCGTAAATTGGGACACCATTTAATGTATAGTTCTTTAAGACAGGGGACGTCCCCATCAAGCACCCCAATCCAGTCCTCCCACTTGGTCATGCGAAAGAAGACAAGCTTTTCAAGTGATGGAAAGGCATTATTCGAGGAAGAATCTGATTCTCGACAAAACTCATTTCCTATTTTCTCAACACCGAGACCGATTATATCCAGAAATTTTAGAGATGGTAGCTGACCTAACATTGGGAGCTTCCGTAAATTGGGGCATCTCTTAATAGATAGTTCTATAAGACAGGGGAAGTCACCATCAAGCACCCCAATCCAATCCTCCCACTTGGGCATGTCAGAGAAGACAAGCCTTTCAAGTGATGGAAAGGCATTATTCGAGGAAGAATCTGATTCTCGACAAAACTCATTTCCTATTTTCTCAACACCGAGACCGTTTATATCCAGAAATTTTAGAGATGGTAGCCGGCTTAATGATGGCAGGCACATGCATTTATATTCACATTCATTATCACAAAAAAGACCCAAACGTGTCAGTTTTGACATTTGTAAAGGATCACTAATCCATGAAGGCCATTGGGTCCCTCCGTAGTTACGTATTATAACATCCTTGATATTACCATGAGGTTGAAGGCTCTCAAGCACTGATTCTTGGATATCTTTCATGCTTGTAGAATGTCCCATGCTAATTGGTTTATTTATTATTAAATGAAGTTTTGGCTGATCATCCCTATCAATATTGTAATCATTATTTATAGAAAAATTCAATTCTAAATACTCAAGATTTGATTTTGACTTAAGGTTGGCTTCTCGTATATATTCCACATCAGTAATATTTTCAATCCCTTTAATACACAGAGATCCTCTAAGGTCCATCAGCTTAAACACTCCTAGACCTCCCTGTATTGCATCTCCTTTGAAATTAAATCTTCCTTCTATGGTTTGAAGACGAGTTAACTTACCTAGTCCTCGTGGCATTTCTATATCAGACTTACTATAATATAGTTTTAATTTACGCAAGTTAGTGAGTTGTTCTATTCCACTTGAGAGCTCATCCATCTCACAAGCATCTAAATCCAATATTTGCAAATTGCAAAGATAACTTATCGAATCAGGTAATCTCTTAAGATTGGAATTATAGAGTTTAAGGCATCGAAGGTTAACGAGGTTTCCAATATCACTCGGTAACTCACGAAGGGAGGGGCAAGATGGCAATTCCAATGTTTGAAGGTTGTAAAGAAGACATAATTCTCCTGGCAAATATTCCAATTCCTTTCCACATATACTCAAATAGCGTAAATGTTTTAGGATGCCGATATCATCCGGCAATGCAAGTATATGTGCTTCCAATTTTAGAACACGTAATGAAACAATCGAAAAAATGATAGGAGAATCAATTTGTATATCATCAAACCAGGAAGAAATAGCTAAAATATCACCCCAATTATAGCCCCAATATAATGTCCGAATAGACTTAGCATTGTTTGTTGTAATATAATTGAGTAGTTTATTTTGTTCATTGAGATATAAATGGTGCACATGAAATGAACCATCCGATAGCTTGTCATTAGTTGATTTAGGGTATATCCTTTCATTAATGGATCTTGCTAGATCATGGATTAAATCGTGCAATACATAAGTTCCCTTACGAAGGGAATCAATAAGTGACCGACATTGCAATTCTTCAAAGTATTCAGCACCTATATCTTCTAATGTTTTATTTGGCCTTGAATTAATATAACCTTGTGCCATCCATAATCTGATCACCTCTTCTTTTTTAAACTCCTTATCTTTTGGAAACATTGATAAATAAAGGAAACACGGCCTCAAATGCAATGGCATATGGTGATAACTTAAGCTTAATGTTGGTATTATCTCTTCTTTCTCATCTACTATCCATGTATCATTTTCTAGAACATCTTTCCATTTCTCCTCACTTGTTTCATATCCAAGAAGGCCGCCTAGCACCTTTACAGCCAAAGGTAAGCCATTGCACTTCTTTACAATACGCCGACCAATTTCGAGCAAATCCTCATGTTCATTTTCCTCTTGGTTACCAAAAACACTATGCTTGAATAACATCCAGCATTTGTCCTCGTGTAAATGGGCCAACTCAAAAGGTGACGTGGTCTGCATAATTTTAGCAATTGATAGACTCCTAGTGGTGATCAAAATTTTTACAGTTTTGGCTCCAGTAAATACTATTTTGAATTTTTCCCATAGGTATTTTTGCTCATTCCATATATCATCCAAGACAAGAAACAATTTAATACCATTAAGTTTTTCCTTGAGAATATCTTGGAGTTTGCTTAGCTCTGAAAACGTACAAGGACTGTCACTAATTGATTCGATGGTTGCCTTTGTTAGGCGCACTAGATCGAAATCATCTGACACTGATACCCATGCTTTTTTATCAAACAACTGACAAATCTTGGGATCATTGTAAACGAGCTGCGCAAGCGTGGTCTTTCCCAACCCACCCTTTCCAACAATAGGAACAACCATGAAATCAACATTGTTTTCAACGTTAAGACGGCTAAGAATCTGCTCTTTCTCATTCGCCCTTCCAAAAAGGCCCTTCTCATCAATGTGGGAACTGGACGGTGGACGACACTTTGGACCTGAAATTCGTCGTAACCCATCATCTTCCCTCAAATGGAGATTGTCACGAGCCTTGCAGATCTCGTCAAAACGCTCTCGAATTTTCTTGATCATATCGGCCATGCCATCCGAAATAAGAATTTTGGCAGCACTCGATGAAGAAGAAGCAAGCGATGATGATGTGAATATCTCCTCAAGCCTCCTTTTGGTCCCTATTTGAATGCAAAGAAAGAAGAGATTATCAAATTCAACATATGCTTGAAATTACTTCTTCAGAAACAAATTGTAGTTGGATAAGTACACACGTTGGAAAATTAAAGTTTAAAAAGAGAGTTGTTATATAGTATGAACGAATATAGACCTGGCAAAATTCAACCTAACAGGCTAACCCAAATCCACCAACTCTGAATATGACTCGATCCAAAAATATTAACAAGTCAACAATCAGAAACTCAAATGACCTGAAACGACACGAAAATATTGATTTGAACTCAAACGACCTGAATGACCCATAACTGAATGACCCGAAACTCGAATGCCTCGTAACTTGATTAATTCGAAATCCAAATGATTTGTAACCCAAAATAACCAAAAACCGAATGACCTGCCTGATATGCTCCAAAATAACCCGATCCCTGCCCTGAATTAATTCCGCCCAACATAATTGACTGAAAATACTAACCTAGCCCAAAACTTTGACCCGAATGACTCGTGGCCCTAACTTGAGCCATAACTCAAACTTAAACGACCCAAAACCGAACCCGAGATGGCATATTATCATTATTATTGTTGTAATAATAATAATAATAATAATAATAATAATAATAATAATAATAATAATAATAATAATAATAATAATAATAATAATAATAAGAGAAAAGTCCAATTTTACCCCTCAACTATTGAATTAGTTCATTTTTAGTCCCTCAACTTTTTTATGGTACAATTTTAGTCCCTCAACTATTTAATAAGTGAGTTTTTGGTCCTTCAATCCGTTAAGTGCTTAAGTGTCCGTTAAATATGACACGTAATCAATGATGTGGCATATATTCTTAACACATACACAATAATGTGTTAATTTTTATTTAACAAATAAACATGCATAAAAAAATATATTTTTTTTAATAAAAATAATATTTTAAGAAAAGAAGGGAATTAATAATTTTTTTATTTTTTTCAAACATTTGTCACGTTACTAATGCCACGTCATTGCTTACGTGTAAAATTTAACGGACACATATGCACTTAACGGATGGAAGGACCAAAAATGCACTTATTGAATAATTGAAGGACTAAAATTGGACAAATAAAAAGTTGAGGGACCAAAAATGAGTTAGTTCAATAGTTGAGGGGGCAAAAATAGATTTTTCTCTAATAATAATAATAATAATAATAATAATAATAATAATAATAATTAAGTAATCATATTTCCTTATTATTTGTCACAAACAAAATTGGTCTGCAATAGCAAGTAAATATTGAATCAAGTTTAACAGTTGATTGAATATTAAACCAAATTGATTGCTTCTTCTGACATCATAATTGAGGTTGCTTATTCTGGTGCTGCATTGAACAACTTGACATTTTGCAGCTGATTCTCTTTAAAATTCGTTCGATTTCTTTCATCTTGTTTAATATTCAATCAACATATTGTCAGGGAACATGGTTTAGGGTTTACATCAATCAATCAATTTGAGATTAATTTAGTGTAAATTGTGATTAACCTCTACTGAAGGTAGCCATCACTGTATTTGTGTTCTCCACGGAGTTGGCCGTATCCCTATTCTCCACAATCGATTTCAGCACTTCATAGTGGAACTCATCAAGCACATCCTCAGCCTCATGTGCGACTCCTCTCAGCTCCCTCAGCCATAGCTCCACAGATCGGTCGTGAATCTCCCTCTCCTCAGCATCCTGTTGAACGGCTTCGATCCGCTGAAGCATTCGGCTCAGCCACTTCAGATCTTCTTCGATGGATTTGGTTTCGTTTGGCTCCTGACCTTCAGATCCGGGAATGGCACCTAGCAGCTTTCCGGACAGGGTTTGAAGGGACGAAAATAGCCATGAAGCCATGGATGCTTCTTCTCTAGCTAGCTCTGTTGACCAAGCAACTCTCTTACCGTTGAATTACAAGTCATAATTATCATGATTTCTAATAGGAGATCTTCATATCTCTCATGATTCTATCTTGATTTATTATTTAATCTCAATTAATATTTAGATTTGTATTGATAGGAATAGGCATAGAATCTGCTATTGTGATTTTATTTTATTTCTCCTTGATTTGCTCTATTTTCAATAATGGTGATAGATATCACATGATGTATATAAATAGGATATTAGATGGATGAACAAAAATGTGAACCATATAATCATTTTATAATAAAATCTATTTTTTCTTCTAATTCTTCTCATGGTAACAGAGCAAATTGTTCCATAACCTTTTTTCCTCCTTTCTCATTTTCTCCAAGTTTTTTTTCATTATCATGGCCACACCTCCAAACCCCACCACTCAAACCAGTGCTAATAACAACATGAATGAAACTCCGTTGTATAGCATTGATCAATCGAACCCATATTTCATGCACCATTCTGATAACCCCGGTACAATTCTTGTATCGAAACCCCTAATTGGCGACAACTATACTACATGGCGACGTGCCATGCAAGTGGCATTATATGCCAAAAACAAGATCGGTTTTGTAGATGGTACCCTTCTGAAACCCTCTCAACCGGCTTCTGATGTTACTGCTTGGGAACGTTGCAACTTTATGGTGCTTTCTTGGATACTAAATGCTTTGTCTAGCACAATCGCTGATAGCGTGATCTATGCTGATACAGCAACAAGCGTGTGGAAAGAGCTTGAGGATAGATTTTCCCGTAGCAATGCTCCAAGGATCTATCATCTCAAAAGATCCATTGCTAATATTCAACAGGGGAACAAGCATCCTTAGCCTCTTATTTCACAAACCTAAAGACCCTATGGGACGAACTCGCGTCCTATTCGGTTTTACCAAATTGTTCTTGTGGAGCCTCTAGAGACTTTTGTGCTTCTCTTGATCAAGAAAGAGTGTACCAATTTTTAATCGGGTTGAATGAGAGCTTCAAGTGGGATTCGGACTCAAATACTTGCCATGGATCCCTTACCGAATCTGAACAAGTCATATTCTCTTGTGTTGCAAGAAGAGCAACAAAGAGAGCTTACTGTTAGTACACCGTCAAATGAGATCTCTGCCATGGCAGCTTCGGCTTCAAATCTGAGACGTTTGAGAGGTAATAATTCCGGTGGTTTCTCGAATAGTGATGGTAAAGCCTCACGTGATGTACAAGTACAACGCATAAAATCACGACCGTTTTGTGACCATTGCAAGGTTTACGGTCATTACAAAGAGAAGTGTTGGGCCTTACATGGATACCCAGCCAATTACCAACCCAAAGGGCGAAAACAACAATCTTATGTTACAACAAACTTTAATCGCACCACCCCTTTTTTACCACAAGCACATGCAGTACCCACCTCCGACTCCGCGCAACAAAGTTTCGCACCTCAGTTGACAACTCAACAATACCAACAACTTCTCGCTTTACTAGGTGGTGACGGTAATAATCCAACAGCAAATCTAGCAGGTATATCATTTTGCAATTCTGTATTATCTTCTAATGCATCAAGTTTGGATTATTGATAGTGGTGCCTCAGACCACATGACCCCCTCTTCCACATTATTTGTCAACTCAATACCTACTCAACTAGCCAAACCTGTCCAATTACCAAATGGTCAACACTTGCCAACAACAAATAAAGGCACTGTTACAATATCACCAAATATTTCTCTTGACAATGTCTTATGTGTTCCTTCTTTCAACTTCAATCTCCTATCTGTTAGCAAATTAACACAAGATCTAAATTGCGCTGCCATATTTTTTCCGACCTTTTGTGTATTTCAGGACCTATCAACGAAGAAGCTGATTGGAGCGGGTGAAGTACATGATGGCCTATATCATCTAGTTTCTCAATCAAATAATAATCCTTCAACTTCTCCAATTTCGTGTCTGGCATCTTCAGAACTTTGGCATAGGAGACTAGGCCATCCTTCTAATTCTCGTCTTTCTAGTTTATCTAATGAAATTTCTAATATTTCTAGTCATCTTAAATTTGATTGTGATGCATGTCATCGTGCCAAGCACACTAGACCACCTTTTTCTCTTAGCAATAATAGATGTTCATCATCATTTGATCTTATCCATTGTGATATTTGGGGGGGTTATGAAACTGCATCACATTGTGGAGCACATTATTTTCTAACTATAGTTGATGATCATACTCGTTGCACTTGGGTTTATTTGATGAGATACAAGTCTGAAACATTTCATTACCTCACTCAATTTCTTGCCATGATAAAAACTCAGTTCAATTGTTCTGTCAAACAAATACGCTCTGATAATGGAGCTGAATTTTTATCAAATAAAATGCAACACTATTTTCATACAAATGGGATAATTCATCAAAGAACATGTATTTATACTCCACAACAAAATGGGGTCGCTGAACGCAAACATAGGCATCTTCTTGAAATAGCTCGTGCATTGCGATTCCAAGCAAACCTCCCTATCTCTTTCTGGGGAGAATGCGTCCTCACCGCTGTGTACTTAGTTAACCGTATTCCCACACCAAATTTAGATGGCAAGACACCACATGAACTTCTTTTAGGTAACAAACCAACTTATGAGCATCTTCGTACTTTCGGGTGTCAATGCTATGCATATAATCATGATCCAAAACGTAAGAAGTTTGATGCGCGAGCACGCCGATGCACATTTGTAGGCTATCCATTTGGGCAACGCGGGTACAAGGTTTTTGATCTTGAAAATAAAACTATATTCACTACTCGAGACATCTCATTTCAGGAGAATATCTTTCCATACAAAACTAATATTGAGTCAATTCCCAATCCAGATTCTCCTTCTCATTTTGTCATTCCATTGCCTATCGATGATATACCTCATTCTGATCAAATAAACCATGATGCCTCATTTCCACAAAATTTTACAGATAATATCTCTCATGATTCCATTCCATCTATTGATCCTCCAAATATTATTGTTGAACAACCAGTTGAACTTCCTCGAATATCTTGTCGTCCACACAATAAGCCCACATATCTCAAAGATTACATATGCAATAATGTTTCGTATAGTCCAGCTAGTGCTTCATCCGACTCCAACCAACATGCTTCTTCAGGTTCGAAATATCCTATCTCAAACTATATTTCATCCAAAAATTTATCTTCTAGATATTCTGCCTTTTTAGGCACCCTTTCTAATGAAAACGAACCTAGAACTTTTACTGAGGCAGTTAAGTTACCACAATGGCGTGCTGCCATGGAAGCCGAGATTGATGCATTAGAAAAGAATAATACATGGTCATTGCAAAATTTACCTCCCGACAAGAGACCTATTGGTTGCAAATGGGTTTTTAAAATCAAGCATCGGGCTGATGGATCTATTGAACGGTATAAAGCGCGACTTGTTGCTAAAGGGTATACACAACAAGAAGGCTTAGATTATACCGATACTTTTGCACCTGTTGCAAAACTGGTTACAGTTCGCTGCCTCTTAGCTGTAGCTTCTATCCGAGAATGGCCACTGTATCAACTCGACGTAAATAATGCCTTCTTACATGGGCCCCTTCATGAAGAAGTGTACATGAAAGTCCCACCAGGTTTCGCGCGCAAGGGGGAGCAACGAGTATGCCGCCTGCATAAGTCGTTATATGGACTCAAACAAGCGTCTCGCAATTGGTTTTCCACCTTTACATCCGCGTTGAAGAAAGCAGGTTACAAACAATCTGCGGCTGATTATTCATTATTCACACGAGCTCATGGTACGTCCTATACAGCTGTTCTTATTTACGTTGATGATATCATTGTAACCGGTAATGATCCTACTTCTATTCAGAATCTGAAATTTTTTCTCTCCTCCCAATTTCACATAAAAGATCTTGGAATCCTTAAATATTTTCTTGGCCTTGAAATTGCCAGATCACCAAAAGGCATATTCATTAGCCAAAGGAAATATACTTTGGATCTATTATCTGAGATAGGATTACTTGGAACCAAACCAGCTACCTTTCCAATGGAGCAAAATATTAAACTCACAAACGCTAGTGGCGAGATTATTCAAGATGCCGCTTTATATCGGCGTCTTATCGGACGCTTAATTTACCTTACTATTTCTCGCCCGGATATTGTATTTGCTGTTCATACATTAAGCCAGTTTATGCATCAACCACGGAAACCTCATTACGATGCAGCAATAAGAATATTACGATACTTAAAAGGTACTCCGGGTAAAGGTATTATCTTGTCGTCAAACAGCACATTACACTTAACAGCCTATTGTGATTCTGATTGGGCTTCTTGTCCTATGACCCGCCGGTCTGTTACCGGTTACTTCACAATGCTTGGAAGCAGTCCCATTTCTTGGCGTACAAAAAAGCAAAGTACTGTTTCCCGCTCATCGGCTGAGGCCGAGTACCGTGCAATGGCCACAGCTACTTGCGAGCTTATTTGGCTTAAAGCACTCCTTAACGATCTTGGTGTGCGACATGACAAGCCTATGTCTCTCAACTGTGATAACCAAGCTGCCATTCATATATCACAGAACCCCGTTTTTCATGAAAGGACTAAACATATCGAGATAGATTGTCACCTTATTCGCGAAAAGATTCAAGCAAAAATCATCCAAACAGTTTTTGTTCCAACGAATCTCCAACGAGCTGACATCTTCACTAAAGCTCTCGGTAGAGACCGGTTCCACTTTTTCATACCCAAGTTGGGCATGCTGGATCTTCATGCTCCAACTTGAGGGGGAGTAATAGGAGATCTTCATATCTCTCATGATTCTATCTTGATTTATTATTTAATCTCAATTAATATTTAGATTTGTATTGATAGGAATAGGCATAGAATCTGCTATTGTGATTTTATTTTATTTCTCCTTGATTTGCTCTATTTTCAATAATGGTGATAGATATCACATGATGTATATAAATAGGATATTAGATGGATGAACAAAAATGTGAACCATATAATCATTTTATAATAAAATCTATTTTTTCTTCTAATTCTTCTCAATTTCTATTTCTAACGGACCAGTGAAAACTCTTTTCCGTCTGTTGGACGGATGTCTCACTGCGTTCTCTCCCCCCCTTCCCTCTCATGGTCTGTTTTAGAAAGAAATCAGAGGGACGATTTTGGTAATTGTATAAGGACAAATAGTTGATTTGCTTATGGGTGGATTTTCTTGCTTTCTATATGTTGATGGTATATGTTTGTAATGTTGTATTGAGCTTTTGATATAAATAATATTTTTGATAGATTTCAAGCATTCATAAGAGACATGAAATTTGTAGATGGATAATTGAATCTGGCAAAGACATTATGTTTACAAGTATACCCATAACGATTAGAACTGGTACAATAATTAGAAATCTATAATTAGTGATATGCAAATTACTAAATCTGATAGCATAAATATATTAAAACATTTGAAACTAAAATCAAAATTAGAACTAAAAATATTTCATTTTAAAAATTACAACCATAATTACAATAATAAAAATAAGTACCAGCTTGCCTTTCCAAACTACCATTTCTAATTTCCAGTTTTGATTTTTCATTTACAATTACAACACACACACACAGAGTTACAACACCAATACACTAATTCACATACACAAATAATTATCATTACAATATATAAAAAACACATACTGCACACAATTCTCACACACATTCTTACCTGTGGTACTGTACCTAACTGGTCCACTTCTAGCAGTCGAAACTGGCATGACTATACCAGTGGTACCATAGAAAAATGCAAACGTGTCCGATCGGAACTTGAACTTGTTCGCTTCTGATATGAACTTTCTTAGCCAGTTCATTTACCTTGCTCTTAATCTCTGAAATTGAAACTATGTGTCCATTATTTTTTGGACATTTGAAATTTGTTATTTAATATAGAGAAGTTAATAGTAGTTACAAAGATTATTACAGTACGGAGAGAGGGTCCAAATAGATGAAGGAAGAGGACGATTGGCAGGGAGAGAGGGGCAGTTCGGGAGAAATTTCCGCCATTTTTTATTTCCTGGGAGAGATTTCACCTTATTTCTATCCTAAATTTATTCGGCGATTTCTCGAGGAATAGACGAAGGTCAGTTGCTAACGGAGAGAATTAGAGTTAACGGGCTGTCTACGGTTAATCAAGATTATCAGATCACGATTTTAATCCTACGGTTGGAAAGCCTTTTATAAATCTAAGCCAGGGGTATTTTGGGTATTTATTAATTAATTGCACCATTAATTACACAGCAGTTCATTTCCTTATTTTCTTGTTTCTTCCTTATTTTCTCACATCTCCATTCCATCCTCTCCATTTCAATCCATGTCACAATTTCACTTATTTTCTCTCCGCTTCTCTACAACGAAATAGTATATTAAGTTATTAACACACTAAATAATACCACCTCAAGCTTGCATTAAAAAAAAAGAGCTCTTATCTCCTACCCTAAACAAAATTAAACTTCTAAACAAGACTTAATACTAGCCGTGCAAATAGCAGGAGTAATTTGGTCACGTATTTCATTTATTAGGCAGAAATATTCCCCCCATAATTCATATGCCTTTCATCCTCTCCATTTCCGTTTTTTTCCCCTTCTCAAAGGACAATGTCTCTCACAGTTCTTGCCCGTTCATACACATAGGCGTATCTCTCTCTCTCTCTCTCTCGCAAGAACAAAAGCTTTCGTCTGCAATTCAAGAGCTCGTTCTGTCAAGCGACGGATCTGAAGGAAGAATAATTGATTTCTCTCTCCACTAATTGATTCTTCTCTCCATAATTGAAAGCATCCACTATCTAGGTTGGTCTTTTTTTTATTCCTTCAAAACTTCAGTTTTATCTTAATTTAACTTTGAACACTTGTTTGACTTGTTTCATCCGAATTATGCAGATTAGGCCTTGAAGTTTTATAATTACACTGTACCCATATAGATACTAATTGCATCTCTGATTATGAGATTGCTTTTGAAACTGCAGAAGATGACTTTTGAAATGGTGCCTGCCTGATGGTTTGATGGTAGTTTGCTTTGAGATGTGAAAGGGCTAGGCTGAATTAGGAATGGTCTGGAAAATTACTCCAATTTATTTGTGAATGAATTTTGTATTTGTACTTTTTTTTGTGGTTAAATTTTGTTAATTTTTACAAGAACATAGATTTTGTTTATTTGAGCTGGAATATTAATTTTTCTTGTTTATTTATGCTTCTACCAGTATTATACATGTTCAAAGTGGAACCACGAGATGAGTCACATTCATATATTTAATTCAAGATGATATGATATTGTGAATGAAATACTAAAGAATGTAGCTCATTTAACAGGACTTGGTAATTGACCTCTTAAATATTCATTTATACTTGTTCATAATATCATATTGAGCTCAACTTCAGTTATAACAGGAAGCATCAAAAGCTCCTTTTGATATTTCTACAATTTCAATATCCAATAATCCAATATGCATTCATTTTCAATTTCAGTTTTTAATACACACCATTCGGTACCAATACACATTCAGTACCAATTCATATTTCAATACATTTTTACATTTAATGCACATACACGTACAGTACACAGTGACATTCAAGTTCAACCCTAATCTAAACCCTAAACGATTTGACCTGATTCTAACTCCAATTCAAATTCTAAATGTAAAACACATTTAGATGAGTGGTAACTGGTATGACAGCTCCATAATTGAGGTCTACATTCACGCATGACAGATCGATAGTTGGGTTCATGCATTTTATCTCTTGTTATAGTACCTGTATTTTTTTGAGATAAAACAAAGTATGAAAATAGAATTAGTCAATGCTAAATTATGAATAAAAAATATTATTAATTGATGCAAGAACTTGCATATCAAGTTCAATGCTAATTGTCAGCTACAGTTTAGTAAAAAGTAGAGATGAAATGCAAATACAAATAAAATTATTCTTTAAAGTTTAAACTCACCTAATAAACCCTAATTATACCGTAAATGCCCAACTAGACCCTAATGGACCCTAATTAGACTCTCAAACTCCAATTTCAGTCCCAATACAAGCATAATGATAGGCTCAAGCAACAATTGCAAGTTGATTTAGAATCCATTAGTCATAATTACCCTCAATTATGCTGAAAAGAATACTCAAAACAGTTACGTTAGCCCCAATAACTCCAAAATCAATACAATATAGTCTCAATTAAACTCAATCCTCAGTCACAATAAACTGAAAAATCCTACCTTGTCAAATAAATTACTTACCAGCTGCTAATTTACCAGCCTCAATTGCAGGACTTTTGCTGAATCAAACTGTACGGTATATAAAATCTGGTACGGCGAGCTGAGGCGGGAATGGTGGTACAGTATATGTTAGTTGGTACCATACCGGCTGAGACACCGCACATCGTACCTGATCCTTGGCTCATTTTCCCCTTCTTCCTCCCTGAAGAAAGATAGCAAATAATATCAAATTTGATATTTCTTATTTCAGAGGGGTAAATAATGTAAAGTAAATGAGAATAAAAGACAACCCATTGGAAATTCCCACAAATATTTCGACCGACCTTCAGAAAACAAATAATTATATAAATAATGTAACATTTCAATTAAAAAATTCGTAATGAAAATTAGTAAAAAAAATAAAATATTTTGCGGGATAACTAACCTCTTCATTTGAATTGAACGTCTGTTACACAAACTGCACCAACTGGTATCTCATCAAAATTCCTACAAAACCAAATTAATACAAAATTGATTTATATTTTCACAATAGAAGCTGTAATAGCATAATTCAGTATGAAATTGATAACATTTTTCATCGCAGAAGCTGTAATAGTGTAATTCAGTAGAAAAGACCAAGGTTTCCTCACTTGGACCCTAAATCATGAGTCGAAGAAAGCCTTGGCGACCAAACCAGCTTCCTTCCAAACTTATTCGCAGAAATCAAATCCATATACATCCCAAAACCAAACTCACACTGATCAGCTGATCCCAACAGCGGCGGCGGAAGAGGAGAGTGGGAGTCATGGCTCTAACGTGGAGACTCCAGCTACGGAAGAGGAGGAGGAGTACGGTGGCAGTCCCAACTGCGGCGGCTGTGGTGGCAGTGGCGATTTCTACTTTTTCTCAATTACTTTGTTCAATGATTTTATTCATTGATACACGAAAGATTGGAACTCTTTTGAGAGAGAGAGAGAGAGAGAGGGGCGAAATTAAGTCGCGTAACTGGAGAGAAAAAAAAAGGATAGAGAATTAGGTGACCGGCACAGCTAAAAATGAAGTTACGAATTCGCCCTTTCTCTATTCTTTTTTGCAAGAATGGTAATCGGCTGGGACCAAATAGGCTATCCAGGAGGTATCCAACCCGAACGAACGGATCGGGTTAAATCCGAAAAAAAACTCACGCATCCGGTTCAGGTTCAAACCCAAAAACAAAAAAGGGTTCGGATCAGGTTTGGGTTTAGCACTATCCGATTCGTGGATAACCCGAACCCGAACCCGAAACTTAAATTATAAGTATATTTTTAATTTTTAATCTAAATCATTCATTTTTTTCCTCTAAAATAACCCTAATCATCCATCATAATCCTAAGTCTCCCTTTTCTCTTCTTTCCCTTGTGTAATATTGAACAAAGAAATTAAAAAAACAAAAGAAAATGAAAATTTTTTAAAAAATTTGCAAAAAATTGAAATTATTTCGGGTTTCGGGTTTACCCACGGATTTCGGGTTATCCGTGGGTTCGGGTTCGGGTTTGAAAAAAAAACTGTAAAGTTTTCAGGTTCGTGTTCGGGTCAAACCCGAAATATTCGGGTCGGGTTTTGGTAAGGCCAAACCCGAACCCGAACCGGTCCATTGACAAGCCTAGGACCAAATGGTAACAGGCTGGGCAGTTTTTTTGGTCATTTCTAGCCATTATTAGATTAAGCTATTACCTACAATTATATTTCTGGTAGCATATAATTTCTCAAAAAATAAAAACACTAAATAATATATTAAACTGAAATAAACACACACTATAACTTAATTTTAAGTCTAGCACTACAAAAATAATACATTAAAAATTTATAAAGGAGAAATATAACTGAATATAATATATATATATATATATATATATATATATATATATATATATATATATATATATTGATATTTAAAAATATATATTACTATCTACAAATCAGTATTCAACATCCAAAAATAACATTTTAGCATAAATTCCAAAAACATAACATTCACTAAACATATTCTCTATTATTATTTAGCATATTCTGGTCCCACACGAGAATTGGGACTGATATGATGATTCTATTTAGTTGAGAAGATGCATAATTAGACATTACAATAATGGCCAGATTGTAGTACATAAATATAAATTGTTCGTTAGATTTGTCGATCTTCTCTATTATTATTTCAGTTTTTTGTAGAACATAAATATAAATTAGAATGGCTGGTCAACTGTACCATAGAAAAGGCTTCATGTCTTTGTATCTGATTCTTAATAACTGGTCCGTTCTGTTAATAACTTGTTTATGAACTAATTGTCTAGTATTATTTCTGATGATTAAGTTGGGAAGTTTTTTTTTTAAGTTCCACAAGTAAGACATATATTGTAAAGAAATAAAGAGAAAATACTACGGTCTAATTAATGCATATGGAGTTTACCCACTAAAAAGGAGCATTTCTTTGATTTTTCCGGTGCCCCCAGTTTGGAGGTTTCTACTTACTACATAAAATTCAATCCACAAGCAAAGGATGAATATCACCCAAATAAGAATAAAACATAGTTCCCCGCTTAAACTCTTATTTCAAAGAAAGTCAAGCAAACGTGCGACTGATCAAAGTCAGTATTGATACAGATAGAAATAATCGCAAGACAGATACAACAAAGAGAAAAATTAGAGAACAACCACAAAATCCAGTGCAAATTATTTATATTCTCATTACTGGCTACTTAGTACCAGCATATTTTCATGCCTCACAATGAATATTTTTTAAATAGACACTTTCAATGGTGACTCAATTCATAATTCAAGATTGCCAAATAAACACTTTCAATCGCGAAGCCTTCTCAATTACTTCTTTACAAATCTCTGATTTATCACACCCCGAAATATCAAGGTATTCCAAACGTTCCAATGAATCAAGAAGCACTAAAATTGCTTCTGTGCCAAATTTAAAACCAGGCATTTCTAATTTCCTCAATTTGGGCAGATATCTACAAATTATCGCGCAAAACATCATAACCATGCTTTTGCCCAAACCAAACTTTTCAGCAAAAAGTTTTAATTCTGAGAGGTCCGGGGAATATTGGTTTAATAGGGAAATAACTTTGGTGGATAGAACAAAATTCGGAAAAACTGCTATGCCTTTGAGAGATTTGAAATTGATGAGAGCTGAGTAAACCATTAGTCCAGGTACTTGGGCATTTGGGAAGCTGAAGTAGAGCAAATTTGGGAGCCTGAAATAATTTGTAGAAAGAACATATTAGTTTCACAAAAATACACAGTTCAATTCAGGCCCTCTGATTGAACATTACAAAATGATGCACAGGAAAATAATCTGATCTTACACCAGATGAAAACATTAAGGGGTAATTTCATATGTACCCTTCGCAAATCTTGAAATATCAAATTTACATTTCCAAAAGCAGAAGGCAACTTCAATTTTGATGTATTTTTTTTAGAGGGGTAACTATGATATTCTCGGTGTTTGGAACGGTCAATATGAAATTTGAAAAAAGAAAACACAGCAAAATTACCTCAAGAAGTGCAAAATTTTTAATTTTACATCCAAAAAAGAAAACACAAAACAAATTATAAAATTCTTCAAGAACTGCAAGAAATTTTCAACACCTGTCAGAAACGAGAGAGAGATCTTGCCCATCAGCCATTCTCAGCTGGTAAACTTCCTCAATAATCCCACACTCACGCACAAACCCCAAAACCCGATTGAACACCTGCTCGAAAGTAACATAACCAGGAATCAAACAAGTAATGTAGTTCCAGTCGGAGAGATCAAAGGATCCGGCAGAATCGAGGGGTCCTTGCGGCGGCGCGCCAGGCCGAGCAGACGGCGGAGACGCATGAGATCAGGTCGGCGGTGCTGAGTCTGGTGAAGATTGAGATGAGGACATCGTGAGGAAGAGAAGACCATTGTGAGGAGGAAGAGAGGACGATGGTGGTGGTTTGGTGGGGTTTGATCGGAGCGGGAGAAGACATATCTGAATAGAGAATGGGAATGAAATGGATAGTGACTAGTGAGTGATCATTTTGTTTCTTTCAGACTGAGGCCGAATTCAATATATATTTGGGCTGGGCCAGTATTTATGTTCATATAGTTCAATTATATAATTACATCTCATCTCATATCTTTATAAGTAACAAATTGAGACAAAGTTGGTAAAATTGACTTCTTTCTCTTCTGATCATGCTATGGATCAATAGAGATTCTTAAGCAACTGGGTCAATTTTTATCTTTTATTATTGGGGCCTTAATTTTCACTTTTTTTCCCCAACTTACTTGTCATGTGGTAGAGACAAAGAGAATAGCAAGGATGCTCACAAATTTAACGAGTATGGATAGATGTTTTTTTTTTTTTTGAAACGAGGAAGATAGATGTTAGTAAAAAAATGAAGAGAGAGAAAAAGAGAGGACCATCTTATTCCATTACCATGTTCCTCACGTAATAAGAGTTAAATATTTATTTTTGGGACCCGATTCATTTTTTAGAAATAGTAAAACAGTATATGCGTAAAATAATAAAAACAGTATATAAAAAACAAAAATATTGAAAAACGGAAGATATTGTATACGGTCACATTTTAGGTGTGCTCAACCCTATCGTGTTTTCGGATTTCCCTTGTTTTTATCTTTTTATTCTACACTATTCTATTTTTGTTAGATGGAATTAGAAGATTATTTCCCTTTATTTCCACTACTGTTGAACAAGTCTTGAATTCTAAAGAATCTCTATACTATTATTAAACCGATAAGTTTCTATGAGGCATCCAGATAACTTTAATCAAATATAAAGATGATAGAAATTAAGTTTTATAATGTATCAACAAGATACTACTTTGGTATAAATTTTTTTAATAAAAAAAGAGATTACCTTCCTAAAAGAGGTTGGAGTTCAAGAACAGATGAAACTTACTTTAGGTGGCTATTTGAAATACCATTTCACTTTTTGCCATTGATAAGTTCGAATTGAGCTTTCAAATGACCTCAGTTAAAAAATAAGATAAATAAAAAAAATTAAACACAAATGGATAGTCCAATCAACTGACATCCCAAAGGATGAATACTTAACTATCATTTTTCTTTGAAGGTAGGAAAAGGCCGCAAAGTCAAAAAAAAAAAAAAAAAATCATGGGATTGTGGAGTTTGACAAATTAAGGAAAAACTCATGAGTTATCCCCTATTTAGTTATTTCCAATTATGAAGCTATATGCTCCATTATACATATGGATATGATTAATCAATTTCTTTCTTCCAAGTAAAATCGGTGTTCAGTATTTCTGTGGTTGTAGTTTAGATTATTCTTTATCTTTCGTTTTCAATTTTAAATTGTTAGAACTCATAACACCTCATGCATAGTAAATTTGTGGAACTTAACTGTATACTCAAGTTTGATAAATTTGTTTTAAATTTCTCAGATTGCTCCATTGGATATTGGCCCTCTTTCATTTGATTGATTTTTCGCAAATGTACATATCAAATTGCCCCCAGTTTCTTTGCTAAAGGAAAATTGTCTAGCATAAAATTCAGTCCACATCCAAAACTATGCATACGAGTAAATCATAATTTTTCCCCCAAAATAAATACTTATGGCAAAGAAAATAAATTGGAGAGAACCATAAATCAAGAAAGACAATGAAATTAGAGTACCATAAAACTGCAAATATTTGTTTTCCTGTTAAGACAAAGTACTACTAGCATATTCTCATGCCTCCCAAAAAGTATTTTTTAAATAAACATTCTTTCTCATCAGTGGCTACTAAGTACTAGCATACCTAATGCCTCCAAAAAAATATTTTTTCAATAAACACTTCTTATTAATCGTCACTCAATTCATTAATCAAGACTGCCAAATAAACACTTTCAATCGCGAAGCCTTCTCAATTACTTCTTTACTAATCTCTAATTTATCACACCCCGAAATATCAAGGTATTCCGAACGTTCTAATGAATCAAGAAGCAATAAAATTGCATCTCTAATTTCCTCAAATCAGCCGCTCTGGTTTCCAGTTCTTCTCTGTCCAACCAAACCTGTCGGCCTGGGTTTAATAACACTGCAGTATAAAAGGGAAAAAGTGGAAAAGTTGAGAAAAAAATGTGAAAACAAATTTATAAAGGAAAAAAACGGAAAGTAAGAACTAAAAAGGAAGTAAAATAAAAAAGAGCAAAAAGGAATCGAAATATAATTCATAAACAATAATGAAAAGAGGGACCTCAAGGCATTGACAAATATTTTGCATATCGATGGTGGGCACGTCTCAACACCTCACTTTGCAATGCACCAACTTTTGTCAAATCAAATCAAATTATATGACTAAATTTCAATTTTTGTTTTTTTTATTTGGTTTGTTTTAGGGTTTATGTGGGTTGAATTGACTGAATTTGGGTTTAATTGCATAATAGAATGTCAAATTAAGATAACATGTTTGGGGCATAACTGTGTAAGACTAAGGCACAATTCATAAAACAACAAAAAATATTACGAAGATTAATTGGTTGATTATGCAACAAACTGGAATTGTACAATTCAACCTAATTAAGTCACAATTGAGTTCATATACAAAAATAGGGCTACCGTTACACTAATATCATAATAAAAAATGTATCAATAATACCAAGATAAACTTGACGATTATGCTTTAAATGCGGTTTGAGAATCTGTTGAATCTCTAGTCGAGTCAACGGCTCCCCCAAAACCTCTTCTCTACTCCTTTTACCTCTAATTTTACACAAACCGAGTCTCAATTGCTCGCTTAAACCCTTTCTGCCCAACACTTGCTTAACTAAACACTCCTTTGTGCCCAACTCTACAACATGAATCTTTTTCCCCTTCTTCATCTCCTTCTCCTTTTTAGACAGCAATGGCGCCTTACCTAATTCATAAACTAATACAAAATAATTCAATTTATTTAAATTATTTTTGTCTGAATTAGTGTGAATTAACACCCGTCCAAGGTCGAGGCATAGAAGGAGGGGCGAAAGGCAAAAAAGCCGGCTCATGAATCGCTGTGGGAGCGACACGTGGCGTTTCAGACTGGGTTTTGGGTGTTCAAACTGGGGAATCGAGAGTTGGATGAAGGAGCTTGGAACCGGTACGAGTGAGCTGATTGTACCAACTGGTCATCTCCAGTTGGTCATAGTGGGTTATTGGGTTTTTGGTAATGGCTGGATTGGAAGGTGGAGCCGGAGCTTTTGTGAGTGGTTCTACGGTTTGAGGCTCGTTTGGTGGGAGAGAGAGAGAAGAAGAGAGAGAGGAGGGTAATGGGTCGTTGGAGGAGGGAACTGGAGGGGCAGAGGAGGCGCCGCAAGAGCAGGAGAAGGCGGCGAGGATCGTTTGGTGGAGAGCGAAGGGAGAGTGGAGGTCTATCTGTTGTTATATGTGATGAGAAAGAGACGAGTATTTGAATATGACGAGTGTGAAGAAGAAAATATTATTATTTTTTGTTTTAAAGATTAAGAAGAAAGGAAAGTTGTAAATGGGCTCTGAATAAGCCCAAATAATTGTGCTTTTGATAACTAACTATCTAACTATGTATAAACAAAGAAAATTTTATTGATACTGGGCCACACAAAAAAGCACAAATAACTAATGTGTTTGTCCGGTGTATTCTATTTCCTTCACTCCGATCGCAACCATCATCACCCCCTCCTACTCCAGTTCATCACAAATTCTCCAACCAATGGTCTGATCTGACTCACCATCTGCTCCTCTCAGTTTTCTCCAAACTCAGCAGCACCAATGTGATCGTCAAAGTCTTCTCGTCTTGGCGCCTCGCCGCAAAAAAAAACTCTTGATTCTAGCGAATGTTACTTTCGAGTAGGTATTCAGTCGTGTGTTCAATCGAGCGATTAAAATGTTTATTTGGCACTCTTGAGTCACGATTAACTAAAAGTGTTTATTTAAAAAAAAAAAATTG
Source organism: Juncus inflexus (assembly GCA_024447665.1). Classification (NCBI taxonomy): domain Eukaryota; kingdom Viridiplantae; phylum Streptophyta; class Magnoliopsida; order Poales; family Juncaceae; genus Juncus; species Juncus inflexus. The sequence continues at coordinate 6,584,909 of JAJHPC010000020.1, read as the reverse complement.
GGAGGCATGAGAATATGCTAATACTCCATAAGTTAGCAGTCAGTGAGAATAAAATATTTGCACATTCTTTATGGTCGTTCTCTAATTTTTTTTTTTTTGCTGCTCTAATTATTTGCTTCGGGATTGTTTGGAGGGATACTTATGATCTTCGTATGCTATTCTTGTTATAACATTTAACAATTTAAAATTGCTAACAGAAGATAAAGCATGATCTAAACAACAATCACAGAAATATTAAACATAGTATTTTTATGTGGAAACCCCTTCTCTCAAATCGGAGAAGGAGAAAAAACCACGGCCGCCGTTCACCAGAATTTCATTAATATAATGTCAGGATTACAAGTTCATGCACAATAATAAAATAGAGAATGATCCGAAATAGTATTATGAAAACCACCTATAACTGCTTTTGAATTTTCTTTCATATCTTTTTCCAAACCAAAAAATTTACTGCTTAATTTTACCCCAACAATAGAAGCCGAAACCAAACTGGATCTTAAATCCGCATCATAAGAAAAATAGTCTTCCATGATAATCAGTTGAGTGTTCTTCTACAAAACAAGTGAAAAGAAAGAAAATAAAAAAAATTTGATATACAAATTATGTAAAGCATTTTATGCCAAGATGTTTATTTTCAAAATGCCCAAAAAAATCAGATAATACCATAACTATTACTTTAGAATAATATTTTATCTTAGTCACAACTAATATATAATAGTAATAATAATAATTTTTGCCCAAGGTTCATAATCAATCATATTGATAATTTTGTTTCAAAAGCAGAATGAACTCAATAGAGGGCAATCTGTCCACACCAGTATCAATTCATACTGTACTGTACCGGTATAAACCTTAATTCCTTATTAAGAAAAAGGTTAATATATAGGTCAAACTTTTGAAGGCATTCCGTGCAAAGATAATTATCATTGACAATTGAACGAACTTACATGACTCACAAGTGTAGGCTCGTGTCAAGATCTTCTTCTACATCAGCTTTTGCACTTTCAGCCATGATACTGGCCCCAATTCCATCTGTTAAATAAGCTCTTGTGCTATGAACCATGCTACTGCTCCCTTCTCCATCAGTTAAATATTGAATCTCCTAAAAGAAAAAGAAAAATGTATGGTATATAAAATATGAGCTCACTGTATGCATATTATTGGATATTTAGTAATAACATGAGCATGTAAGAAAAATAACAACTAAATAAGGGTGACTATGTGACTTTGATAGAATATCTTCCCTTTTCTATATTTCACTAGTACTAACTGATTCCTTATTATCTTTTTTTTTTTTTGTTTAATAATTTTGTTGTTCTTTTATTCCTTGAATAAGGCTATTTGAGAGCTCAACTGGAATCTGAAACAATGGCATATGATCAAATAACATTTAAAAAGTAACCTAAAAAACAATAACACAATTGAGTATAAGTACCAATATATACCTAAATAAATTGCAATCTTTGATGTTAACTGAATTATGATGGTGTATTAACTGCAGATTTAACTAAGAAAAGGGTAAAAACTATGTGTACCTTATTCTCAGGAAAGCCATTTAGTTGGCACCAATCCATCGTCAAAGGACAATTAGAAATTCGAACAGTTTGAATCCCAATTTGGAGTTTTTCACATGGCAAAACTCGTAGTTCCTGACAATCCTCTAAGAACAAAGTTTTAAGGGAAGATAACAAATGTAGCCCCTCAATTACACTCAACTTTGGGCATCCTGATATCCTTATTTCACGCAATGTTGACTTCTCTCCAAGTGGCGGTATTGTAATTAGCTCATGACAGCGCGAAATTTCCAAATATTCTGGCATGAAGTGCCCTTTACAGTGGCGCAGTTTTGGTAACCCCAATATAAATAGTCTCTTAAGATAGTGAGAGTTGTTAAATTCATGACAGAGAACAAAACTGCTTCTATATCTGCCTATCTCCACTTCTTCCAATATAGGCAGATCTAGCATTACACATTTGTGAGAAGTCACTCCTTCGTGTAAGTTAGTTGCTAAAGCTTCATTTGTACACACCAATGAAAACGAACTCTCAGGAAACTTCATTTTGCAAGAATTGGTTTTGAACCATTTAGCTGTGGAGTCTTTCTAATCATACAGTAATAGAATGTGATTAGTAATATGTGAAAATAAGATTAATTTAGTGAAAGGCGAAAAATTATACAACATTTTCAGATGGAATATAACAGTCCTACCTGATAGTAATCTATGTTTTCAATCCTTGGTATATCAAGCTTAGCACAATATACTATGTTGACTTCAGTGATCATTGATAGCAAGAAAGAATCCAGTGAGATCTTGAGAAGAGGGCAATGTTGTATAGTTAATTTTGTTAATGATTTGTAATTATTCAATCCCATAACTAAAGTGAGTTCACTACAATAAGAGATTTCCAAATTTTCCATATAGAGAGAAACTGGGAGCTGGATTTCATGAAAGCCACACCGATATATCTCCAATTTCTCAAGTTCATTTGTTATAGTTGGGATTTTTTGTAAATTGGGGCACCAAGAAATGGATAATTCTTTAAGACAGGGGACGTCCCCATCAAGCACCCCAATCCAGTCCTCCCACTTGGTCATGCGAGAGAAGACAAGCTTTTCAAGTGATGGAAAGGCATTATTCGAGGAAGAATCTGATTCTCGACAAAACTCATTTCCCATTTTCTCAACACCGAGATCGTCCATATACAGAAATTTTAGAGATGGTAGCTGACCTAACATTGGGAGCTTCCGTAAATTGGGGCATCTCTTAATAGATAGTTCTATAAGACAGGGGAAGTCACCATCAAGCACCCCAATCCAATCCTCCCACTTGGGCATGTTAGAGAAGACAAGCTTTTCAAGTGATGGAAATGCATTATTCGAGGAAGAATCTGATTCTCGACAAAACTCATTTCCTATTTTCTCAACACCGAGATTGCTTATATCTAGAAATTTAAGAGATGGTAGCCGACCTAACGTTGGGAGCTTTCTTAAATTGGGGCACCAATTAATGGATAGTTCTATAAGACAGGGGAAGTCACCATCAAGCACCCCAATCCAATCCTCCCACTTGGGCATGTTAGTGATGAAAAGCTTTTCAAGTGATGGGAAGGCATTATTCGAGAAAGAATCTGATTCTCGACAAAACTCATTTCCTATTTTCTCAACACCGAGATTGCTTATATCTAGAAATTTAAGAGATGGTAGCCGACCTAACGTTGGGAGCTTTCTTAAATTGGGGCACCATTTAATGGATAGTTCTATAAGACAGGGGAAGTCACCATCAAGCACCCCAATCCAATCCTCCCACTTGGGCATGTTAGTGATGACAAGCTTTTTAAGTAATGGGAAGGCATTATTCGAGGAAGAATCTGATTCTCGACAAAACTCATTTTCTATTTTCTCAACACCGAGATCGTCCATATACAGAAATTTTAGAGATGGTAGCTGACCTAACATTGGGAGCTTTCTTAAATTGGGGCACCATTTAATGGATAGTTCTATAAGACAGGGGAAGTCACCATCAAGCACCCCAATCCAATCCTCCCACTTGGGCATGTTAGTGATAAGCTTTTTAAGTGATGGGAAGGCATTATTCGAGGAAGAATCTGATTCTCGACAAAACTCATTTTCTATTTTCTCAACACCGAGATCGTCCATATACAGAAATTTTAGAGATGGTAACTGACCTAACATTGGGAGCTTCCGTAAATTGGGGCATCTCTTAATAGATAGTCCTATAAGACAGGGGAAGTCACCGTCAAGCACCCCAATCCAATCCTCCCACTTGGGCATGTTAAAGAAGACAAGCTTTTCAAGTGATGGAAAGGCATTATTCGAGGAAGAATCTGATTCTCGACAAAACTCATTTCCTATTTTCTCAACACCGAGATTGCTTAAATTCAGAAATTTTAGAGATGGTAGCCGACCTAATGATGGCAGGCACATACTTATACCCTCATCACAAAAAAGATCAAGATTTGTCAGTTTTGACATTTGTAAAGGATCACTAATCCATGAAGGCCATTGGGTCCCTCCATAGTTTAATATTTTCACATCCTTGATATTACTATGAGGTTGAAGGCTATCAAGCACTGATTCTTGGATATCTTTCATGCTTGTAGAATGTCCAATGCTAATTGGTTTATGTATTATTAAATGAAGTATTGGTTGATCATTACCATGGTACCTATAAAAATAGGAATCATCACTTAAAAAATTCAATTCTAAACACTCAAGATTTGATTTTGACTTAAGGTTGGCTTCTCTGGTATATTCCACATCAGTGATATTTTCGATCCCTTCAATACACAGAGATCCTCTAAGGTCTATCAGCTTAAACTCTCCTAGACCTCCCTGCATTGCATCTCCCTTGAAATTCAATGTTCCTTCTATGGTTTGAAGCCGAGTTAACTTACTAAGTTCTCGTCGTATTTCGATACATGTATTACAAGATAGTTTTAATATACGCAAGTTACAAAGATATCTTATCGAATCAGGTAATTTCCTAAGATTGTCACTAACGAGTATAAAGGTTCGAAGGTTGATGAGGTTTCCAATATCACTCGGTAACTCACGAAGGGAGGGGCAAAATGGCAATTCCAATGTTTGAAGGTTGTAAAGAAGACATAATTCTCCTGGCAAATATTCCAATTCCTTTCCAGATATACTCAAATAGCGTAAATGTTTTAGGATGCTGATATCATCCCGCAATATAAATGCTTCCAATTTTAGAACACGTAAAGAAACAGCCGAAAAAATGATAGGAGAATCAATTTGTATATCATCCGACCAAGAAGAAATAGCTGAAATATCAACCAACTTATTGTTCCATAATGTCCGAATAAACTTAGCATTGTTTGTTGTAATATAATTGAGTAGCTCATTTGGTTCATTGAGATATAAATGGTGCACATCAAATGAACCATCCGATAGCTTGTCATTAGTTGATTTAGGGTATATCTTTTCAATAATGTATCTTGCTAGATCATGGATTAAATCGTGCAATACATATCTTCCCTGATGAAGGGAATCAATAAGTGACCGACATTGCAATTCTTCAAAGTATTCACCACCTATATCTTCTAATGTTTTATTTGGCCTTGAATTAATATAACCTTGTGCCATCCATAATCTGATCACCCGTTCTTTTTTAAACCTCTTATATTTTGGAAACATTGATAAATAAAGGAAACACGGCCTCAAATGCAATGGCATATGGTGATAACTTAAGCTTAATGTTGGTATAATCACATTTGCTTCCCATGTATCAATTTCTAGAACCTCTTTCCATTTCTCTTCTCTTGTTTCATATCCAAGGAGGCCGCCTAGCACCTTTACAGCCAAAGGCAAGCCATCGCACTTCTTAACAATATGACGGCCAATTTCGAGCAAATCCGCATGTTCATTTTTGTCTTGGTTACCAAAAGCATGATGCTTGAATAACATCCAGCATTTGTCCTCGTGTAAATGGGCCAACTCAAAAGGTGACGTGGTTTGCATAATTTTAGCAATTGATAGACTCCTAGTAGTGATCAAAATTTTTACAGTTTTGGCTCCAGTAAATACTATTTTGAAGTTTTCCCATAGGTTTTTTTGCTCATTCCATATATCATCCAAGACAAGAAACAATTTAATACCATTAAGTTTTTCCTTGAGAATATCTTGGAGTTTGCTTAGCTCTGAAAACGTACAAGGACTGTCACTAATTGATTCGATGGTTGCCTTTGTTAGGCGCACTAGATCGAAATCATCTGACACTGATACCCATGCTTTTTTATCAAACAACTGACAAATCTTGGGATCATTGTAAACGAGCTGCGCAAGCGTGGTCTTTCCCAACCCACCCTTTCCAACAATAGGAACAACCATGAAATCAACATTGTTTTCAACGTTAAGACGGCTAAGAATCTGCTCTTTCTCATTCGCCCTTCCAAAAAGGCCGTTCTCATCAATGTGGGAACTAGACGGTGGACGACACTTTGGACCTGAAATTCGTCGTAACCCGTCATCTTCCCTCAAATGGAGATTGTCACGAGCCTTGCAGATCTCGTCAAAACGCTCTCGAATTTTCTTGATCGTATCGGCCATGCCATCCGGAATAAGAATTTTGGCAGCACTCGATGAAGAAGAAGCAAGCGATGATGATGTGAATATCTCCTCAAGCCTCCTTTTGGTCCCTATTTGAATGCAAAGAAAGAAGAGATTATCAAATTCAACATATGCTTGAAATTACTTCTTCAGAAACAAATTGTAGTTGGATAAGTACACATGTTGGAAAATTAAAGTTTAAAAAGAGAGTTGTTATATAGTATGAACGAATATAGACCGGGCAAAATTCAGCCTAACAGGCTAACCCAAATCCACCAACTCCGAATATGACTCAATCCAAAAATATTAACAAGTCAACAATCAGAAACTCAAACGACTTGAAACGACCCAAAAATATTGATTTGAACACAAACGACCTGAAAGACCCATAACTGAATGACCCGAAACTCGAATGCCTCGTAACTTGATTAATTCGAAATCCAAATGATTTGTAACCCAAAATAACCAAAAACCGAACAACCTGCCTGATATGCTCCAAAATAACCCGATTCCTGGCCTAAATTAATTTCGTCCAACATAATTGACTGAAAATACTAACTTAGCCCAAAACTTTGACCCGAATGACTCGTACTTTGACCCGAATGACTCGAATGACCCTAACTTGACCCATAACCCGAATGACCCGAATGACTCGAATGACTCGAATAACCGAATGACTCGTACTTTGACCCGAATGACCCTAACTTGACCCATAACCCAAACTTAAACGACCCAAAACCGAACCCGAGATGGCATATTATCATTATTATTGTATTAATAGATAATAAAAATAACCAATAAAAATTAAGTAATCATATTTCCTTATTATTTATCACAAACAAAATTGGTCTGCAATAGCAAGTAAATGATTGAATCAAGTTTGACAGTTGTAGGTAGATCCAAATTGATTGCTTTTTCTAGCATCATAATTAAGGTTGTTTATTCTGGTGCTGCATTGAACAACTTGACATTTTGCAGCTGATTTTCTTTAAAATTCGTTCGATTTCTTTCATCTTGTTTAATATTCAATCAACATATTGTCAGGGAACATGGTTTAGGGTTTACATCAGTGAATCAATTTGAGATTAATTTAGTGTAAATTGTGATTAACCTCTATTGAAGGTAGCCATCACTGTATTTGTGTTCTCCACGGAGTTGACCGTATCCCTATTCTCCACAATCGATTTCAGCACTTCATAGTGAAACTCATCAAGCACGTCCTCAGCCTCATGCGCAACTCCTCTCAGCTCCCTCAGCCATAGCTCCACAGATCGGTCGTGAATCTCCCTCTCCTCAGCATCCTGTTGAACGGCTTCGATCCGCTTAAGCATTCGGTTCAGCCACTTCAGATCTTCTTCAATGGATTTGATTTTGTTTGGCTCCTGACCTTCAGATCCGCGAATGGCACCTAGAAGCTTTCCAGACAGGGTTTGAAGGGACGAAAACAGGTATGAAGCCATGGATGCTTCTTCTCTAGCTAGCTAGGTTGATCGATTTGGTGAAGGAAAAAGAAATGGGAAGTGAAATGTTTCTGTAGTCAGTTTGCTCTCAAAGACAACTTAGTGAATGAATGAAAAAGTAGAAAAGCATCAAACCCAAGTGAGTGAGGGTAGACTAGATGCCAAAGACTCTTTGAGTCAAATGAGCAAAGCAAAACGCAGTATAGAAAAAGGTAGACACCCGCTCTCTCATCTTTTCTGCTTTTTTTAACAAAGTTCTTTGTCTAGTTATGGACCGATCAATAAACTATTCGAATTTCTTGAACTACAGTGGGCGAATGTTTTTTATTATTTTTGTTATGCATATAGCAATTTTATAATCTACTCTGGAGATGTTTGGGAGAACTATCTTGACTACCCACTAGTTCTCCCAAACATTATTATAAAGTGCGTTCCAAACATGTCATTTTTATAAGGAGTGGATTATATCCAACCGCGTGGGGGTAAAAGAATTTGCCCAAACAATTCTTCTGCCGTTGGATTACAAGTCAGGATTATCATGATTTCTATTTCTAACGGACCAGTTAAAACTCTTTTCTGTCTGTTGCACGGATGTCTCACTGCGTTCTCTCCCTCCTTCCCTCTCATGGTCTGTTTTAGAAAGAAATCAGAGAGACGATTTTGCTAATTGATCGAGATTTAATTGTTCAGTAATCAACCAAGAAAGAGTTTGAAATATCAAATCTTTTATACAAAACTGGATAAATAAAAATTTGATACATTATGAGTTCTTTAAAGAGTTGAATTGATATTTCTCTGAGGAAATTGAGGTCTTCGCTAACGACATTAAGGACAAATCTGTTGAGCATAAAGATGGAAAATTGGGTTAAAATTAGAGTAATAGTCAATTTAAGGGTTTACTAGAACATAATTCGGCAGAATTATTTTGCTTTAATTGTAAAGTTGGTACAACTGATATCATAAATGCTTTTCTCCAGTCACATTCTGTTCGAGTGCCAAGTACATGCAAACAAACTGAAAACATTTGCTGATGGGGGCGTTTCGAAATAAAATAATGTACCAATTAGAGATTTTTTCAATAGATAATGACTGATTTTTAATTTCAAATTGTAATATTATTTTGGATATATAATTCAATGGTCCAGATAAGATTTCCTACGAAATAAGAGATAATTTTTCTATGTCCAATATTTATTTGTCATTCAGAACTGAATGTTCTTTATATTTTTATTATGCAATATACGTTTCGTAACAAAACTATTGTGTTTTTGCCTCTGTTCAATCAGCCCGAAGGAACAAATATTTTCGGTTGATCCAGTGATGGAAGTACTTACATATGGAGGGTATTTTTCTTTATTTAATTTGTCTTTCTTTAACATTCCAGTCTCATAGTGATTTGGCATTTATATCTAATAAAATTACATTATGATAAGTTGATAAGCTTGAGAAGACCCTATTTTTTTTTTTTTAAGGTTATGGAGAAGTCATTGTTACTGACCATTCCAAAATAATTAACAATTCAATCATTATAAGTAATTAAATGTAACTATCCTCCCGTAGTCATTTTCATTAAATGTTGCAGTATATTCTTAGGTGCACATAGTAAGAGGGAGAGATCGATCTCTCACGACTTCATTGTTTGAACTTTCACCTCACTTTACGTAAGTTCATGTAATATGTTAATGCCAGATCAGGGATAGAATATCTCTATCATATTTGTTAATATATTAATTATTGAAATTTTTCAGCAGGCACGAGTATGGAATATTATGAAGGCAAATGAAACGTTCATAGTATCTCCGCCCATTGCAAGGAAAACCCAATAATGGAAGACTTGCATTTCTGAACCCACATGCGAGTCATGCAACAGAATAAAGAATGCAATAGTGTATCTTTAATTGAAAAATTACAGAAAAAATGTCAACTACAATAGGGATGAAAAGTGCAAATGTTTGTTGCATGCTAAATGATAATATGACCGAGCTTCTTTCTCTTCTCTTTTGCTGGACTTGGCTATAATTGCAGCTAAGTAATCTACTGTTATTGCGCTATGTATAGCATAATTATATGAGATAGAGCATGGAAACAAGGATTTAGAATCAGTAGGGAACTAATATTGTCCAGTGAACTTCTAATCAAGTAAATATTTTCATTTGTTAATCACATAGTTCATAACAAAAATAAGAATTTGTGATCATCAGAGTAGTCAAATCAAGTAGAAAATCCTTACCTGTTAGCAACTAAATTTGTAAATAAAGTAAGTATTTAGGATCAGTACCCAATTTGTGAAATCTTTTTGTGTGAGTGACATGACATTTTTCACTAAATAATACGAACTTATACACTAAACTTCCTTTTCATGATATGGTGACATTGACAAGCAAAATAAAATAATGCGAGTTTTCTGCTAGTAACAAAAGCAAAACAAATAGATGGTAAGAAAAATATTTCTAAATCAATTAATAAGAAAGAAATTTGGGTCTTCTGTTTTTTCTTCCTAACTTCCTGGTGATCATTTTAATTTGCAATCTTTATAATTCGAGGTTTATTCCCGTTGTTGTTGAACCTGGGACTTATTATGTGTTCTATTTAATTTGATCTTTTTATGACAAAAGTTAGTCTCCTAATACTTATTATAATGTTACTTTTTAAGTTACTCTTAAAAAAAATGTTAGTTTTTATTTTTTGAAGCTATGTTGAAATGAGATTATATTAATAGAGGCTCCAAAGTTGCAACCGTCAAAGGCCCCCGAAAACATAGGTCTAGCCCTGTGAATGCCAAATATGCATAAGTGGTGGCTAATCCTAGTGAGAGATTGGATACTCCAACAAGTCCTTATGTAAGAAAAAGGAATTAGATGAATTTTTCGAATATGCTATAAGAACAAAAAGTTGTTTTTCATTAAGTTCACAAATTGAGAGGAAGAAAAGATTTGGAAATGTTCATTTCATGATTTTTTTTTCAATCTTTATATTGAAATTCGAATCCTTTTTCTCGCCGTTTCCTACAAACCGTACTGTCCATTTTTTTTCCCCTTCTCAAAGGACAATGTCTCTCCTAGTTCTTGCCCATTCATACACATAGGCGTATCTCTCTCTTTCTCTCTCGCAAGAACAAAAACTTTCGTCTGCAATTCAAGAGCTTGTTCCGTCAAGCGACGGATCTGAAGGAAGAATAATTGATTCTTCTCTCCACTAATTGATTCTTCTCTCCATAATTGAAAGCATCCACTCTCTAGGTTGGTCTTTTTTTAATTCCTTCAAAACTTCAGTTTTATCTTAATTTAACTTTGAACGCTTGTTTGACTTGTTTCATTGGAATTATGCAGATTAGTCCTTGAAGTTTTATAATTACACTATACCAACATAGATACTAATTGCAACTCTAATTATGAGATTGCTTTTGAAACTGCAGAAGATGACTTTTGAAATGGTGCCTGCCCGATAGTTTGATGGTAGTTTGCTTTGAGATGTGAAAGGGCTACGCTCAATTAGGAATGGTTTGGAAAATTACTCCAATTTCTTTGTGATTGAATTTTGTATTTGTACCAGTGTTATCAAAACCGGACCGGTTCACTGGTTGAACCGGAAAAAACCGGACCCAGTGAAATTTTCGGTTCGGTCTGTCAATTGGATCGGATAAGTATGAAAAGTTGAACCGGCCGGTTTTATGAAAAACTGAAAATTGAACCCGGTTTTTGCTGGAACAAATTTTTTTTTGTTTTCTTCTTGCTGCATTTTCTTCTCTAATTCTTTTATTTCTTCTCATGTGGATTCTTTGTGTTGATAATAATAAAATTAAGTGATTGATAATTAAAAATTTTGTTTTAAAATTTATGCGATACATACAAAGTTATATTATTTATTTATAAATTATATTCTAGAAAATCAGCAATTGAACCGGTTGACTCACTGATTCAACCGGTGAACTGGTGATCCGAGACTTCTCCGAGTCAATGTCCGATCCGGTTCTGATAACATTGACTTGTATTTTTTTTTGTTGGTTAAATTTTGTTAATTTTTACAAGAACATAGATTTTGTTTATTTGAGATGGAATATTAATTTTTCTTGCTTATTTATGCTTCTACCAGTATTATACATGTTCAAAGTGGTACCACGAGATTAATCACATCCACATATTCAATTCAAGATGATATGATATTGTGAAAGAAATACTAAAGAATATAGCTCATTTAACAAGACTTGGTAATTGACCTCTTAAATATTATATTGAGCTGAACTTCAGTTATGACAGGAAACATCAAAAGCTCCTTTTGATATTTCTACAATTTCAATATCCAATAATCCAATATGCATTCATTTTCAATTTCAATTTTTAATACACATCATTCGGTACCAATACACATTTAATACCAATTCATATTTCAATACATTTTTACATTTAATACACATACACGTACAGTACACAGTGACATTCAAGTTCAACCTTAATCTAAACCCTAAATCATTTAACCTGATTCTAATTCCAATTCTTATTCTAAATGTAAACCACATTTAGATGAGTGGTAACCGGTATGGCAGCTCCATAATTGAGGCCTACATTCACGCATGACAACTCGATAGTTGGGTTCATGCATTTTATCTCTTGTTATAGTACCTGTATTTTTTTGAGATACAACAAAGTATGAAAATAGAATTAGTCAATGCTAAATTATGAATAAAAAATATTATTAATTGATGCAAGAACTTGCATATCAAGTTCAATGCTAATTGTCAGCTACAATTTAGTACAAAGTAGAGATGAAACGCAAATACAAAATTATTCCTTAAAGTTTAAACCCACCTAATAAACCCTAATTATACCGTAAATGCCCAACTAGACCCTAATGGACCCTAATTAGACTCTCAAACTCCAATTTCAGTCCCAAAACAAGCATACTGATAGGCTCAAGCAACAATTGCATGTGATTTAGCATCCATTAGTCATAACTACCCTCCATTATGCTGAAAGAATACTCAAAACAGTTACGTTGGCCCCAATAACTCCAAAATCAATACAATATAGTCTTAATTAGACTCAATCCTTGGTCACCATAAACTGAAAAATCCTAACTTGTCAAATAAATTACTTACCAGCTGCTAATTTATTAGCTTCAATTGCAGGACTTTTGCTGAATAAAACTGTACGGTATATAAAATCTGGTACGGCGAGCGGAGGCGGAAATGGTGGTATAGTATACGTTAGTTGCTACCGTACCGGCTGAGACACCATACATCGTACCTGATCCTTGGCTCATTTTCCCCTTCTTCCTCCTTGAAAAAAGATAGCAAATAAATATCAAATTTGATATTTCTTATTTCGCGGGGTAGATAATGTAAAGTAAATGAGAATAAAAGACAATCAATTGGAGATTCCCACACATTTTTCGACCGACCTTTAGAAAACAAATAATTATATAAATAATGTAACATTTCAATTAAAAAATTTGTAATGAATATTAGTAAAAAAAATAAAATATTCTGCAGGATAACAAACCTCTTCCTTTGAATTGAACATCTGTTACCCAAACTGCACCAACTGGTATCTCATCAAAATTCCTATAAAACCAAATTAATTCAAAAATTGATTAATATTTTCACAACAGAAGCTGTAATAGCATAATTCAATATGAAAGTGATAAGATTTTTCACAACAGAAACTGTAATAGTGTAATTCAGCAGAAAAGATCAAAGTTTCCTCACTTGGACACTAAATCATGAGTCGAAGAAAGCCTGGGCGACCAAACCAGCATCCTTTCAAACTTATTCGCAGAAATCAAATTCATATACATCCCAAAACCAAACTCACACTGATCAGCTGATCCCAATTGCGGCGGCGGAAGAGGAGAGTGGGAGACATGGCTCTAACGTAAAGACTCCGGCTACGGAAGAGTAGAAGGAGTACAGCGGCGGTGGCGGCGGCTGTTTTTGGGAGTTGTTTGAGCCGTCCGATTTAGAAATCAGAATCTAATAGTAGTCGTCCAATTAGCAGTCGGGAAAGATATAAAAACTCATTCCATTAATACAAAAGAAAAAAGATAGTTCTAATTTATTTTAGGCAGATATTTCAATTTCATGAAGCAAAACCATATCGCATTGATGCTGCATCGAGTATCAATATCAATACTCATAAACATGCGAAAAGAAAAAAAGTTTAACCTTATAGGAGTAAAAGAAATTCAATCTACTTACTAAGTTTTTGAAGGAATATAAAAAGTGATAGGTTTTTTATAATTTCCAAACAGTTATGGAGTTTTTAAAGAATTCCCTAGTTATTTTAAAGAATACCAGTATAATGCCTGATATATATGAGCTCTTTTCTTCTTAATGAATAATTGATGTTTTTATTTTGAGGAAATGGAGTAGGTTCTAAAGTCCTACATCCAACATTGATTAATTGAAAAACAAAAATTACAAAAAAGTTATGTGAAGGGAACTAAAAATAAATACCCTGAAAAAAAGAAGAAGAAAAAACTAGAAAATAGAAACTAGCCGTGATGAAATGCGTGATTGAAAGCAACCACCACACGAATCATAGCCATAATGGAATCCCAGTCAAAGAAACTTAGGGCCCGCCAGCAGTGAGGGTTCCTGACGGAGGTGAATATTCTGGCCCCACACGAGAATTGGGACTGATATGATGATTCTATTTAGTTTAGAAGATGCATAATTAGACATTACAATAATGGCAAGATTATAGTACCTTTTAGCGGGTAAATTGTTTGGTAGATTAGTCGATCTTCTTTGTTATAAATTCAGTTTTTTTAAGAACATCAGTAGAAATTAGAATGCCTGCTCCTATTGAACCCGGTGTTAGGAACCGAGACGCAACAGCAAACACAGAAAGCAAGACACATGAACAAAAAGATATTTTTCACGTGGAAACCCTAAAGGGTAAAAACCACGGCCGCCGGCACTCAAACACTCTCTTAATACTTGGAGGAAAGAGAAATACAATACAATTGTTTGTGGTTGTTGGAATGAATAAAACTCTACCCCTACCCCTCTATTTATAGGATAGTCATACCTAATATAAGGAAATAACCCAAGAAATTACTGCCCCAATTAACACCTAATACATGGAAATACAAATATAAGGAAATAAATATATTTCCAATTCCAATTGTCACTTATGAAAATAAGTCATGGAGAGCAAATATGAAGAACTTTCTTATCTCCTGCCGGGTTTCCTTTTTTACGGTATCCAGAGTTTTCCTGAAGTCTCCACACAAAACAATCTCCCACTTGGAGACTTCATAATGACATAAATCCTTTACATTAAATCCATTCTCCTTTCTCCTGTATCTTCCTTGAGCCCGGCGACATGCTCCCACTGACTCACTCGACCAACCCCACTGAGGCAGCGCACAGCCTCAGCTTGTCGATGGGGACTTCCTTGGTCAACTGTCTGGGACCCTGTTTTAGACCGTATAAGCTTTTCTCGAGCTTATACGCTAGACCCTCCTTTCCCGGGGTCTCGAAACCTTCAGGCTGCACCATACAGATGTCCTCCTCCAAATCGCCATGGAGAAACGCAGTCTTGACATCCATCTGCTCGAGGTGCAAATCTTCGGCCGCTACAATACTTAACACCGTACGAATGGTTGTTAACTTCACCACCGGCGAGAATAACTCTGTGTAGTCAACTCCTTCTTTCTGTAGGAATCCCTTTACTACCAATCTCGTCTTGTACCGCTTGTTGTCAACTGGTTCATCCTTTATCCGATAAACCCACTTGTTTTGTAGCGCCTTCTTGCCATCTGGTAACCAGATCAATACCCAAGTATTGTTCTTTCCGAGAGACTCAATCCCATCTCTCATTGCACGCTCCCACTTGACAGAATCTCCCGTCTCTACCGCCTCATGGTAGTCCTCAGATTCGTCATTTGACCTATCCTTGTAGTAGCGTGACCCGCCTTGGACCGTAGCTGGTCCCCACAAATCGCTCTGCACCAAGTCTAGCTTCCCCGTCTTGAGTTCTCGTCCGACAGTCAAAAAACTAACCCGTTTTTCCTTGCCGAGCACGCAGTTCTCACAGAAACCGATTTCTACCGATTTCACCTTGGGTAACAAACCCTTTGAAGCCAGCACTTACAGTCCTTTGTGACTGACATTACCGAGCTGATTATGACACAATATCGGCTCGGTTGTCGCTTCCGGAACTGCTAACAAATCTCCCTTTTTTTCCATGAGATAAAGAGTTCCTATTTTTGTACCCTTAGCCACAACCATCGCACCCTTTACAATCTTCCACAACCCGTTCCCAAACACGGTTTTGTACCCCTCACTATCCATCTGCCCAATGGATATCAACTTCTTCTTTAAACCTGGAATATATCGAACTCCCCGCAAAGTCCATCTAAATCCATTACTTGATTTTATTTGGACATCGCCCATGCCCGATATGCATAGCGGTTTCCCATCCGCTAAGTAAATTTTTCCAAATTCTCCAGATTTAAAATTCAAAAACTTATCTTTCTTGTGAGGTAGAGTGGAAGGATGCGCCTGAATCCAGAATCCATGACTCAATATGGTTGTCGATGCATAGAACTAAGGCATCGTCTGAATCCTCCTCAGTGGCGGAATTTGCGGAACTTGTTTCCGCCCTTTTCTCCTTTGTTGGGGATTTGCAGTCCCTTTTCATGTGACCCTTTCTACCACAGTTCCAACACTCCAACTCGCTGCGACCTCTTGACTTGGATCGTCTGTGGTTGTTGTTTCTCTGACCTCCATGACTCTGACTCTCCACATTCAAGGCTGAACTCATGGAACCCGAGGTTTCGCTCCGCTCCCTTCGCCAAATATCCTCGTTCATGATGCGGTCTCGTACCTCCTCAAAAGTCAGATCCTCCTTGCCGCCGATAACGTCTACTGTCGTCGACCAGCTTTCCGGCAATGATGACAACAACATAAGAGCCTTCGTCTCTTCACCCAGGTTCAATTTAAACGAATCTAACTGGTTTGAAATAACCTGAAAAGAGTTCAGATGCTCGGCCACAGATCCGTCTTCCGCCATCTTCAGATAGAAAAGACGGCGCATCAGATGCAGCTTGTTTAATGAAGACGGCTTCTCGTACGTGTTGGATAGCGCCTTCATGATTCCAAAACCCGTCGTCTCCTTCGCCACGTTGAACGCCACGTTCTTGGCTAAGGACAATTGTATGTAGCTTAGCGCCTTGCGATTCATCTTTTTCCATGCATCAGCGGTGATCCTTTCTGGCTTCGTTTCGAGTAGCGCATCTTCTAGATCTTTCTGGCAGAGCAACGCTTCTATTTGCATCTTCCAATAGCTGAAGTCTCGCCCGTCGAACCGACCCACCGACACCTTGCTCTCGTCCATCGCTCGTCTACGTATCGCCTCCTCGTTCGCACCCAAAGGGAATTTTCTTCGAACCTTGGCTCTGATACCACTTGTTAGGAACCGAGACGCAACAGCAAACACAGAAAGCAAGACACATGAACAAAAAGATATTTTTCACGTGGAAACCCTAAAGGGTAAAAACCACGGCCGCCGGCACTCAAACACTCTCTTAATACTTGGAGGAAAGAGAAATACAATACAATTGTTTGTGGTTGTTGGAATGAATAAAACTCTACCCCTACCCCTCTATTTATAGGATAGTCATACCTAATATAAGGAAATAACCCAAGAAATTACTACCCCAATTAACACCTAATACATGGAAATACAAATATAAAGAAATAAATATATTTCCAATTCCAATTGTCACTTATGGAAATAAGTCATGGAGAGCAAATATGAAGAACTTTCTTATCTCCTGCCGGGTTTCCTTTTTTACGGTATCCAGAGTTTTCCTGAAGTCTCCACACAAAACACCCGGGTCACCGCATACGCGTGCATACACTTAAACCAACAAGGGAAAGTATTAGTATATATCTCCGATTGATAAATTTGAGTGATTGTATGTTTTACAGGATATTTAGGAATTATTTGAGCACAAATTCGATATTGTATGTTTTGGTAAAAAAGAGCATTTCTTTCATTTTGCATTGCCGCCCCCTGTTTGGAGGTTTCTACATAAAATTCAATCCACAAGCAAAGGATGCATAACACTCAAAAAGGAATAAACCATAGTTCCCCGCTTAAACTCTTATTTCAAATAAAGTCAAGCAAACATGACACGTGCAACTGATCAAAGTCAGAATTGATACAGATATAAATATAAATGATCCCAAAACAGATACTTACAGCAAAGAAAGAAATTAGAGAACAACCATAAAACCCAGCGCAGATTATTTATGTTCTCATTACGGGCTACATAGTACCAGCATATTTTCATGCCTCGCAATGAATATTTTTTAAATAAACACTTTTAATCATGATTCAATTCATAATTCAAGAAGCCAAACAAACACTTTTAATCGCGAACCCTTCTCAATTACTTCTTTACTAATCCCCGAATTATTGTGCCCTGAAATATGAAGATATTCCAAGCGTTCCAATGAATCAAGAAGCACTAAAATTGCTTCTGTGCCAAATTTAAAATCAGGCATCTCTAATTTCCTCAATTTGGGCAGATATCTACAAATTGACGCACAAAACATCATAATCATATATTTGCCCAAACAACATTTTTCAGCGAAAAGTTTTAATTCAGAGAGATCAGGGGAATATTGGTTTAATAGGGAAATAACTTTGGTGGATAGAAAAAAAATCGGAAAAACTGTTATGCCTTTGAGAGATTTGAAATTGATGAGAGCTGAGTAAACCATTAGTCCAGGTACTTTGACGTTTGGGAAGCTAAAGTAGCGCAAATTTGGGAGCCTAAAATAATTTGTGGAAAGAACATATTAGTTTCACAAAAATACTCTATTCAATTCAGGCCCTCTGAGTCAACATTACAAAGTGATGCACAAGAAAATGATCTGATCATACGCCAGATTTAACATTAAGGGGCAATTTCATATTTACACTCATTACCCTTCAAAAAGTGGTAGTTAACTTTAATTTTGATGTATTTTTTTTGTAGAGGGATAACTCTGATATGTCGGATTTTTGGAATGGTCAAATATGAAATTTGAAAAAAGAAAACACAGCAAAAATACCTCAAGAAGGGCAAATTCTAAATTCTAAATTCAAAAAAAGAACACAAAACAAATTATAAAAATTTTCAAGTCTCACAAATTTTAATCACAGCAACTAGAGAGATCTTGCCCATCAACAATCCGAGGGAGCTAAACTTCCTTAATAAGCTCGCATTCATGCACAAGCACTAATCCCCAACACACGATTTAGAGAAGACCATTGCTCTGTGGTGGTGGTGGTGGTTTGGTCGGGCTCAATCGGAGAGGGAGAAGGCATGGTATCTTTGATTAGAGAATGGCGAAATGGAAATGAACAGAGAGCGATCAGTTCAAGTATTTCTAGTAATGGGCGGGCTCGCCAAAACAGAATAGTCATTTGGGCTTCATTGTCGGCCCAGTCTCTTTGTTTCTATAGATTAATTATAAGATGCAAGCGAAAGATGATAATTAATAACAAATCTGTCAGTAACATACATCAATAACACATTCAACAAAGGGGCAAACAAAGAGCTTGACTTTTCCTCACTTAATTAATGCAATCCATGTGCGTACAGACATTGACCATTGACCAAATTACTGGGTTATTCCAGATATGTTGTTTTCCAACCTATTTTTCCAAATTGTAATTCAGAAAAAATGTTTTTTTTTTCCAAAACTGATTAAGCTATTAACTAGTAAGACTTAAGACCAAGCAACCGAGCAAGAAAGTCACAAATCATTTCTATTGAGAACTCCACTAACCTAGATAGCTACCAAGAACTCACCGATGGCATCATGGTTGCTTTCATCAATTCAATCCTTGTCAGGCAAGGTATTAGGTGCTATTCAAGGAAGTTTTCAGGACCAGAACAAAGCCGCTGTTGAAGATGATCTGAAGCAGTTGAGTCGTATGCTTCAGCGGATTGAGGCCGTTCAACAAGATGCAGAGGAAAGAGATATCTGTGACCGATCTGTCGAACTATGGTTGAGGGAGCTGAGAGGAGTCGCACATGAGGCAGAAGACGTGCTTGATGAGTACCACTACGAAGTGCTCAAATCTATTGTGGAAAACAGAAATGTCTCGATTGAAAGCTCCCAATTAGGTACTTTTTATTATATTTAGGTCTAAAAAGAAAATTTCCACCAATAGAGAACCAGTGTGCACTTAATATGAAGATTTAACGCGACCCAATTACCCCAACAAAGGGAGTATGGATACTAATTTAGAGATGATTATCTAGATAAATAGTATCACGATCATACAAACTGAGATGTCTTTCTTATTGAGTCACATCATTATTTTTATTTTGATTGTTCGATCAAAAATTTTATCAAATCTAATATTTCATTTTCTCAAATTTATTAATATATGAAAACATGTATATCTTTATTAAAATATAATTATATAATTTGTTGAATTGGTGTTTTGTATTCCATCACCAATTTAGTAAGAATCATTGAATTCGTTTTTTATTATCGATTTTAATCAAATAGTTTCAATGAATCAAGGTCCAAAGTTATGTTCAAATATTAATACAAATAGAATATGAACTATTCAATCATTAAAATATAAACAATTTTTCTTTTCTTCTTTACAAAATAATATTTTTTAATGAAATATTTTATTTTTAATTTTAAAATAGTCAAAATAAATTTGTTGAAATGTTATCTTTATTTTGAGTTTCATATTGTTATGACTCCAATTTAATTTTTTTCCTTGCTAAAATAGACTCCAATTTAATTTTTTTCCTTGCTAAAATATGTGATTATAAATTATATAAAAAAAAAATATGTAAAAAAAAAATACGTTCATTAAGTCATACCTTATTTGTTATTTCTCAAAAGTCAAAATTTAAAATTATCATATAATATAATATATAAAATGTTATATTTACTATTATTTAAAATAAAATGAGAAAATTTGATATGTTCATATATTTATTATATTAATAAAAAGAAGCATACCAAAAAGTATACTTTTCTTTACTTTTATTTACATCAATTATATTATTAGTTATTATGTTACATTTGTCAATTTCATTGAATCATTAGGATCAGGGAAAAATGAAGGCGCTATAATAGTTTGATTATAATATGATAACGACGCATTTCACACTCACACAAACTTTATATACAACCTTACAAATCTCTAATATATATTTTTCTTAACATAAATCTCTAATATCATGTATACCACTCGAGAAAATAATATGAAATATTCTTCACTCAACTATCATTAATATTTAAATTATTCCATTTTTAAAACAAAAAGGAAACTTGAAAAAATTGAGTTTTTTTGAAATTATGAAGTTTCAACGTAAATAAACTTCTTATGAAAGTTTAATAATTTTGTATTTTTTTTCTAATCATATTTTATGTGATATTATTTTGCCATTTTAAGAGATAATTTCATTACAGAATTGAGTACAAACAATGCAGTAATAAATGAAACTCTTTCAGAGGGACAATCAAATATTCTTCTTTTTACGAAAGGTATATAATACACATGATTTTATTAAAATTTCGGAGGTTACACATGATATTTTTCTTTAAATTCTATATGTTAAATTTTATTATTTATTACAAAAAAATAAGATGAAAAAATTGTGTTCTAAACGCAAAC
The DNA here is from genome assembly GCA_024447665.1 of Juncus inflexus. Classification (NCBI taxonomy): domain Eukaryota; kingdom Viridiplantae; phylum Streptophyta; class Magnoliopsida; order Poales; family Juncaceae; genus Juncus; species Juncus inflexus. Next base: position 6,563,712 of record JAJHPC010000020.1, on the reverse strand, counting down.
AACTCAGCAAATTACTATAAAACAGAAAGTGAGAACGAATGAAAGGTGCGTTAAATTTTTGTAGTATAAGATTATTGTAATTTTTATAGGTCTCATAAACTAATTACACTTTATTTATATTGATTTACATTTTTTCATGCTTATTTATTATTTTTATTTACTTAACAAATACAATCAGCTAACATTTGAAAAGTTAAAATAAAAAAAATCCAAGTTTACCGAAGCGGAGTGAGGTACTCTCTTGTATAATATAACGTTTGTAAGTTTACTGTTTCTTGACATGTGTCATATGTAAGATCTTACGTGGCCCCTCAATGAAGAATACTGTATAGTGGGTCAATTGTGTAGCGGGTCAAATTTGTTGAGGATCTTTTGTGGCCCTCAATGATGAATAATTTGTGCCGGGTCAAATTAGTTGAGCAAATTTTAATATGTGCAATAAATTTTGCATTTGTCAAAATTGCCTAAAAGCCCCTATTATATTCGAAGTTGCAAATAAAAAAATCTATATTATTGGAAATTGGAAAAGAAAAGACGTTAAATATTATTAAAATTGGGAAAAAATAACTACCATTTAATTGAAGTTAACACCAATAGTTTCATAGTTTGATCATATGAAAAATATCTTTTAAATATTAATTAATATTTTTTCGGAATACTATTTTTAAAAACTAATTACGCCTAAATTGCAAGATAGCACCTCTATTATTGGAAATTGGAGAAAAAAGTCCCTACCGGTTGATTGAAGTTAATATTACTAAAATATTATTTATTGCTTTATTGCATAAAAGTATTTAAAAATTAGTTTTAAGAAAAATATTACAAATATTATGTAAATTTAAGAAAAATACTTCATTCAAAAAAAACTCTAGAAAAAAATTGGTGGGGGAAATTTCATATTTACCCTTCCAAAACCTCAAAATATCATATTTACCCTTGTAAAATTACAAATATCATATTTACCCTTCTTAAATTTGAAAAATATCAAATTTACCCAAATTATCATATCTCCGTTAGATCATTAAGTTAGTCAAAAGAAATTCCTAAAATAGTAATTAAAAGTAAAGACTTAATTATATGTGACCAATATACCCTTCTTCTCCTGATCATCTTCTTCATCCCTAATATATCTTTGGTCATTCATCCCCACCTTCTAGATCCTCCGAGATACATCATTGTGTCTCCTACTCATAGTATACTCTCTCTCTCTCTCTCTAAAATCGGTCTTCCTTCTTCCCACCTGTCTGGATAATATATTTTTCAAAATTTCTAAACTTGATTCGTTGGCAGTGCTATTATATGTCTGGATAATATATTTTTCTCTTCATTTTTTGATACATATCGACAAGACTAGAAAGAACACCAAGTTATGTATCACGCATGTCAGAAAACACAGAAAAAAGGTCCCTGCTTGACTGCTTTCATTCATACATGGACAAAACATATGAGAGAATTTTCAATAAAGCATATAATAGATATTAGAGAGTTTAATCAGTAAGGAAGAATGCAGATGAGGGGAGAGAAACGCAAAAAAGTAATCATAAGAATGATGAGAAAATAATTCCTCAAAAAATTTCAATAATAAAAAACGGAATTGGAGATGAAAAGGAGCTTTTCATTGAGAGAGAGAGAGAAGAGAGAGAGTTGATGTGTTAAAAAAAAAAGAGCTTGGATTTGAGAGAACTGAAAGAATGTGTCTGTTTTGCCAAAGGCCAAAGGGGAAAGAATGTCTCCATTTCATTTATTTTCATACAAGGGCAAAAATGTAATTTTATCTCTCAATAGTTAGTTCTAACGGTGAAAATGGATGGAAATTGATTGTTCGGTGAATTTGATATTTTTCGTATTTAAGAAGGGTAAATACGATATTTATAATTTTAGAAGGGTAAATATGATATTTTGAGTTTTTGGAAGGGAAAATATGAAATTCCCCCAAAATTGTAATAAAAAGATGTAGAATTTTTTTTTATGAATTTTTTTAAGAACATTATTTTGTAAGAAAAATATTTTTATGAAAATACTTCTCAAGAGGTTTTTTTCAATTATTATTTTGAAAAATATTCTTCATAAAAAAATCAGTAAAAAAATATTTCTAAAATAAAAATATATTTCTAAAACAAAAATATCAATTAATATTTTAAAAATATTTTTCAAGTGATTAAACTATTAAATAAAAGTTTATTTTTCATAATTTCCAATAATGCATGGTTTTGTTTCAAGATGTCTCGAAATTTTTTTCACTAGCAAAGATTCCAACGTTTAAACAGTCCAAAGTAAATAATATCCAAAATTAATTTTCAAGACTAACCATTTCCTTTGATGTGTTGTTATTTAATTAGTAAAAATATAATATCAATGTTGAATCAATGTTGATAATGAAATGTTCTTGAACTTCAGCATGATAAATTTATAATCTTATGAAATACATATATTTAATTATATATAATAAAAATTGACAATTATAATTTGCATGTTCAATTAATCATTATATTTTATTACAATACCGCTATATAATATGTGTTCATTAACTGTAAAATATGTATATATATTTCAATTACACACAAATAATTATCATCTTAGAATTCCTTGAAACGGTGAAATTATAAGGTGTAAATTGATAATTGATCATATGTTAGTATGAAAAAAGGTTATAAAAAGCACATGCATAATTGACATATTCTAATTAAATACAACATGTATATTGGAAAAAATCTCAAATTGCGCTTCACAAAGAATATTTTGTAATATTGCAGAAGAGGCGATTTTCATGTTGAAGGAGCAAAATTCAATATGTATCATGTAAAAACCTAATAATACAGTTAATACCATGTATATGTATCAAATTGGAACATATTAATATATCATGCCAAAAAGCCATGCAATATATATATATATATATATATATATATATATATATATATATATATATATATATATATATATATATATATATATATATATATATATATATATATATATATATATATATATATCTTAAAATATGTGTTGCCTAAAAAATTCCATGTTATCCACAAAAACTACAAGTGACATTTTTTTTCCAAATTTAATGCAAAAAGACGCTATATAATATTATATTTGTGATAGAATAAAAAAATATCATAAATATAATCTTTGCAAAATCTCAAATATTATCTATAACCGTAGTATAAAAGAGAAACTACATCAATATAATGATAATTTTTCAATTTTGCGCCAGCAAATTTGCAAAATAACTATATGTAAGGCTATATAAAATAGAAAATATCAATGAGAATGCAATCAATTTTTCAAAAAAAAAAATTCATGTTTGTTACAATAAATTTGGAAATTATATTGCTAAAATTAAGAAATATATGTCATTTTATTTTGTTGTAAAAAGTTTGGTCCGAAGCGAAGCGATGTTCTCTCCAGTATGATATAATTTTGAAAAGCTTTTTCTACAGTGCAAGCACTACAATCTTCCACGTCAGCTCAAAATGTTTAGGCCCTTTATCTAATATCAAACGGCTGTAATTTATGTGATTTCTCATCTCAATGGTTCTTAGTTGCTCATATAAGTGCATTGGCATATCTTACAAAACTTGTACTTCACTCTTTGGTTCATGTATTGTTACTTAAATATTAATGTATAACTCTTCCAGTTTTTTCCTTTTGGCTCATATATATTTAATTGAAGTTTGTGTAATGATCGGTCGGATAACGCTAAAGAATACGCAAAAATATTTTAATAGGCCCTTTGTCGATGGCTTTTTATATATTTTAATATATATTCATAGGAAAGTTTATATATATATTTATTATATTTTGAACATCAGTCTCTTTGTCGATGGTTTCAACTTTGAACTTGGGCTTACTAATTGATTTTGCGATAATAATGATAGATCATTTAATTAAAAAATATGAGTATTTAATTTTCTTTACATGCAATGCCATTTTTTCATTTTTTAAATTCATACCAAAGTTAATATATTTCCTGTAAGATTTATCCAAAAATTTATGTTTTTTAAATCTTGAAGCATAGTTACCATGCCTTCTATAGAGATGCAGTGCAGGTATGAATTTGTAAGTAGTGTGATGCAATTGGTATCAAACTATATTTTTTTTTATCTATTAATTTTTTATATGATATATAATAATGTTGTTTTAATTTGCTCGATGCTACAGGAATTTACATCTTTTATAAGGCCATAAGTATAAAAACATAGGTTTGACCTACCAATTCATGGCAGTTACATTATTTATGCTCAAAAACATGACAACTAAAGTAATTTAACTTTAACTATATTTCCTTTTCGTTCTAATATCAATTATCAGCTGAATAAAGAGATGTGGATGGTTTGGATATTGATAAGTATCATGTGAAAAATTTACACCTTTATCAGTCATATCTTGAATAAAAAAATTAGATTCTGAAAATTTCTCGCAATGCACAAGCAATGTTGAAACAAACTATAGTAAAATCTATTTTCGGATATTGATAGCTCCAACAAGCAAAACTAAATTTCATAAACCAGGCATCATTTTAATTTCCTATTTGCTACAAAATTCGATAAAAAATTATAAAACTTCGCACAAAGCACGAGTATCTCTTGTTATAGAATGTTCTTTATATTAAACAAAATGATAATCAAAATATTTCATTTTAAAATGTAATAATTATTGTTAATAAATTAGTCATTCTAAAATATAATAATTGGATTCTATATCTTATATATTTTTTAATGTTTCTTAAAAAATAAGTTCGAGTTGTAGATCCACTATTGATAAATTATACATGAAGGCATCTCTCGACCTTTGTGTTGCCTAAGCCCGTGGGTACGATGACATCAGGGCGGGTTCTGATGCCAACCAGAATTTTAGATCGTTTGTAGGATTAATTTCTACAGCCATATAGTTACTCTAGGTTTTTATAAAATTTGTATAGAACTTTTTGTTAATAAATAATAATACCAATGGATTTTATGGAACAAAAGAAAAATAAAAGAATTCATTGAACAAATTGAGACTTCGAAGGGCTTGGTTGAGCATTGAGCAAGAGATGAGAGGCCAAGTGTTCCCCTTCCAGAGCTCATGCATATAAAAGTTGTAAATTTCTTCCTATAAAAAAAAGTTGTGAATTTCCTAAGGCTCCTCTTCTTCTCTACGTTCACTTGCATAACTTATTCATAGCCTTGTGGATTTTGTAAGTTATTTGCCAAATTGAGGCTCTGCATTATATTTTCTTTTTATCTACTTTTACTTGTATAACTTAATCATAGCCTTGTGGATTTTATACGTTTAATAGGGAGTAAAAGTGAAGTTACAGAAACGTGCACACCTTCATCACTCGCTTCTTCATTGAGCGCCGTAGAAGTCTTGATTCCCAATGGCATTGCTAGTAATATCAAGAGAATTAGGGAATCTTTTGAAGAGATCTCCAAGCATCGTACAGACCTTCATTTCACGGTGGAGGATGGAGAACGGCAAATTTTGGGTCCAAAAAGACGACCACCTACCAGCTCGCTTATTGATGAGAAAAGCCTTTTTGGTAGGGAAAATGAGGAGGAGGAGATTATTCATCTTCTTAATCTTGAAGATGGTCCTGATTTCATGGTTGTATCTATTGTGGGAAAGGGAGGGTTGGGAAAGACCACACTTGCTCAACTTGTTTACAATGACTCAAGAGTTTTTCAGTTGTTTAAAAAAAGGGCATGGATATCGGTGTCTGATGATTTTGATTTGGTGCGCCTAACAAAGGCAACTATTGAATCAATCAATAAGGAGTCATGCAGCCTTTCTGAGTTAAACAACCTCCAACATATTCTCAAGGAAAAGCTTAATGGCAGTAGATTATTTCTTGTGTTGGACGATGTATGGAATGAGGAGAAAAACCTATGGGAGCGCTTTAGGGTAGTGTTTAATGGTTGTAAACTTGTAAGAATTTTGATCACCACCCGGAGTTATTCAATTGCTAAGATTATGCAAACATCGTTTCTATTTTCATTGGACCATTTGCCCGAGGAAAAATGTTGGATGCTATTTAAGCATTGTGCTTTTGATAATCAAGAAGAAAATGAGCATACAAACTTACTCGAGATTGGTCATCACATTGTTAAGAAATGCAATGGCTTGCCTTTGGCTGTAAAAGTGCTAGGAGGCCTTCTACGTTATGAAGAAGATGAAGAGAAATGGACGGAGGTTTTAGAAAGTGATACATGGGCACTAGACGAGAAAAACGAGATTATGCCAGTATTAAGCTTGAGTTATCACTTTATGCCGTTGCATCTAAGGTCATGCTTTCTTTATTTATCGGTGTTTCCAAAAGACACAAAACTAGATAAAGATATTGTGGTTAGACTTTGGATGGCACAAGGGTATATTAATTCTAGGCCAAACAGAACATTGGAAGATATGGGTAGGAAATGCTTCGAAGAGTTGCAATGTAGATCGCTTGTTGATTCTATTAATGATGATACATATGTATTACATGATTTGATCCATGATCTAGCAAGATCCATTATTGGAAGGATGTACACAACACATAATAAAAATGAAGAATGGAATAATTCTTTTGCCGTGCACCATTTATATCTTAATAGAGTAAATATAATGCCTAGTTATATTGTGATTAACAATCATAGGTCTGTACGAACTTTATTGAACTACGAGTTGGATGAATTTCAAATTAATCATCCTATCATTTTGACAATGGTTTGTTTACGTGTCCTAGAATTAGACATGGCTTGTACCGAATTACCGGATGCTATCGGCATTTTCAAACACCTACGATACCTCAAAGTAGGTGGCCATGAGTTGAAAAGTTTGTCTGGATCGTTATGTGTTCTGTACAATCTTCAGGCACTAGATTTGCGAGATTGTGACTCTCTTTTGGAGTTACCAAGAGATATAGGAAATCTCATTAACCTCCGTTGTCTTTTATTGTGTAGTGGCGAAATTAAGAAGTTGCCTCATTCAATTTGTTATTTACAGAATCTACAAATACTGGAATTGAATGGTTGTAATAATCTCAAAAAGTTGCCAAGCGAAATGGAACGACTCACTAGCTTGCGTGTGCTAGAACTATCCTTACATTGTACTATCTACATGCCATCTGGTTTTGGGAAATTAACTAATCTTCAAACTGTGAGAGGAAATCTAAATGCCGAAGGAGATACAATGCGCGGAGGTTTGGGAGAGTTGAAGAATCTCAATAGCCTAAGAGGGTCTCTATTTATCAGAGGGCTGAAAAATATTACAGACGTGGATTATGTTAAGGAAGCCAATCTCAAGTCAAAGGTTAACCTACAATGCTTAGAATTAGATTTTCCCAAGTGTTATTATGCTGATCCATTTGAATCGGATCTTTGTTTAAGAATTAACGATTCAAGTACCACGGAACATTCTATGAACAATAACATTGATGAGATAGAAGAATCTGTGCTCGAGAGTCTTGAGCCTCATTGTAACATCAAAGAGCTGAAAATATGGGAGTATGAAGGGACAAAATTTCCATCATGGATAGGTGATCCTTTAATAATGTCGAAATTGACAAATCTTACTCTTTTTAGTTGTTGTACTAAAAAATATAACTTCCTACCACCACTAGGTCGGCTACCATCTCTCGAATTTCTTTCAATAGATTCTTCCAATGTCGAGAAAATAGGAGATGAGTTTTGCCGTGATGGTTCCTCTCATATTGCCTTTCCAGTGCTTGAAGAACTTCTATTTGAGAACATGTCCAAATGGGAGGAGTGGATTGGGGTGGTTGATGCTGATTTTCCTTGCCTTAAAAAATTATCAATTTTGCATTGCCCAAAATTAAAGAAAATCCCATTAATTCCAAATGAACTAGAACAATTGGAGATAATTGATTGTGGAATCAATGAAAATCAACTCATATTACCTTCCAAGATGAAAGATGTGGAAATCTCTTACTGTAGAGGGCTTACTTCGGTTATTGGATTGCATGAACAAAATTTCTTGAGAAACTTAATTTTAGAATGTTGCCCCCTTCTTGATATCCCAATGAATAGTTTCATGCAGTCAACGACCGCTAATATCACGATATGCAATTGTCCTCGACTCAATATTGCAAGCTTCAAAAATATATTTTTCTATATGGTAATACAATTCAATTCCATTTTAAATGTTTGTCTTATTTTTTCACTTTCACTAAATTATATTTATTAACATTACTAACATTGTTATGTTGCTACCTCAGATAGATCACACACTTAAGAAGATTCGAGAAGCTGATTATCATGCAGTAATCTTTCCTGATACTTCATTTACATTAGTGTATTGCGTAACGGAAGTGTTAACGAATCAATTCCTTGAGAAGATTAGTTTCCAACAAAGCATGGTGCTAGTTGTGCCTGAACTGGAGAAGTTGGAAGTACCCTGTTTTGCGAACATGGATGCATCAAACACTTTTAAATATCTCAAACACCTATGTATAATAGGATGCCCAAACCTTTCTCACTGGAAACAATGGAAAGAGTACATGCCAGAATCTCTAGAGTATTTGCAAGTGTCGCATTGTTATGAGTTAACAAGAATACCTGCACTTGATATGAGCATAGCGTTGCGTGAAATAAGGATACAGAATTGCCCAAAGTTAAATGAAATTCGGGGACTACATTGTTTAACTTCCCTTAGAACATTGTGCCTTGGGGATTGTCAGAATCTGCGAATTATGCCCAGTAAAAAACTTCAAATTAGGCTTCAAACTGTTACAATTTATAATTGCCCCGCGATTGGAGACTGGTGCCAACTGAACAATTTCTTTCACTTCAAAAATGAGATGAATAAAGTATGTGTTTTCAAAACTTATATGTTAGGAATTACAATTTCATCCTAGTTAGTGACAGTATAGTATGATATTTGTGTCTGGTATCAGTTTAGTAACCATTTGTGTTGTTAAGTCCCAATTGATCTCTTAATTAGTATCATAGCAAGAAAATTTTGCTACTAGTTACTAACACCAAGTAGGGGTCCAAATGTCTATCGAACACCTTTCAGTTACTAGTAAATTGTAAATATCCAAAAAAGTACACACTGTGAACTAACATTTATATGTTCTTTTTCCTTTTGTGTGTGCTTTAAGCGGCTTCACTACTTAACTATTGGAGAAGGAAGCAGTAGTTTCATTGACAGACCAACTTCAGATTCGTGAAGATGTGAATGTTATTTTCTTTTTCATGATTTTTTTGGAGAGCATGATGTTCAAATATGTAGGGATGGTCATATTGAGCCTTTTCTGGAATCATAGTAAGGGTTTGGAACTGCAATTAATGATAAATATGGAGTGGGACTGATATGATCACATGATTCCTTCTATTTAGTTGATCACCCTTAGTAATTAAAAAGCCATATTAATGATAATCTCTTTTTATGCAAATTAGGCCAGAAAGAGTTGGATCTCTCACCGGTATTGGTTCAATCTAATAGCATTCAATATTAATTGATTTAGACGTGATATGTCCGTTTTTCCCCTTGAGATTAATAATAATTCAAGGAATACTTTCAGTAGGTATGCATTAATATTGTTTCCCATGAGTATGGTACGATACCGATTCACCAATTTTGTAGTCAGAGTCAGACTAATGGATTTTATCACAATTTTTCAATTGAAGCTCAAATTGAATCATAAACATTCATGTTTCCCCCAAAAATCCCTTGGTAATGTTGGTATGAGCAACCCTAATGGTTGACACTAGAATATTAGAAAATTATCCTTTTTTTTACCCTATGTACCTCAAATTTTTTTTTTTTTTAGATTCCTATGTACCTCAAATTAACTTTGAACATTATATTTAGGTCATGGTTTCAATTTTAATTATTTATACTGTAACTTACCTCTTTTCTCTTTTTCTTTTCTATTGTTTGATGATGTTAGTAAAATTCTTGAGAGAAAGTCGCAAAGAAGATATGTGGAGTTGAGTTGTATAGCTTCCTAACATATTAGCTCTGAAATGATGCGGCAATCCATCCTTATTTTAAGATAAGAATGGCGGAGCTAAGTTATAATCCCCACATTTATTTGTTTCTAGTTATGAAGCCATATACTCCCATTTTATATATGGGATATGATGGTCTTTTTTTTCGTGTGCAAAAAGAGAAAAAAAAGATATTGTAATCCTCACTATTTTTATTAATGAAAGTCCTAACGCGGCCGTGGTTTTTTCTCCTTCTCTGGTTTGAGAGAGGGGGTTTCCACGTAAAATTTGTGTTTAATATTTCTTTGATTGTGGTTTGGATTATGTTTTTTCTTCATTTACCAATTTTTAATTATTAAATGTAAACACCGTCTCAACAGTTCAGAACTGCTTCATTGGGTTTTGCCCCTTAACATTTGATTGATTATTTTGGTAGTGAACATACGAAATTCCCCCAAATTCCTTTTTTATCAAAGGAAAGGCAATTAAATCCACAACCAAAGTGATATATATGAATACATCATAATATTTCCCACCTAAAATTTCCTTTTTTTATCAAAGGAAAGGCAATTAAATCCACAACCAAAGTGATATATATGAATACATCATAATATTTCCCACCTAAAATTTTATTTCGAAGGAGTTAGTAAAAGGGTAAGCATTGCGTCTGATCACCGGAAGGATTGATACCAATATTAAATTATGCCAAAACAAGAACTTACATGACAGAAAATGAAACTAAAGAACCCGCAAAGAAAATCAAATTAGAGACCAGTCACAAAACCTAGCGCAAATATTCTAATTTCTCATCACCGGCTACAAAGTGCTAGCATATTCTCATGCCTCCGAAAAATTATTTTTTAAATGAATACTTTTAATTAATCACGACTCCAGATTACCAAATCAGCACCTTCAATCGCGAAGCCTTCTCAATTACTTCTTTAGTAATCTCTGAGTTATCACACCCCGAAATATCAAGGTATTCCAAACATTCCAACATTTCAAGAAGCACTAGAATCGCTTCTGTGCTAAATTTAAAACCAGGCATCTCTAATTTCCTCAATTTGGGTAAATATCTACAAATTATCGCACAAAACATCATAACCATACTTTTGCCCAAACCAAACTTTTCAGCAAAAAGTTTTAATTCTGAGAGGTCAGGGGAATATTGGTTTAATAGGGAAATAACTTTGGTGGATAGAACAAAATTCGGAAAAACTGCTATGCCTTTGAGAGATTTGAAATTGATGAGAGCTGAGTAAACCATTAGTCCTGGTACTTGGATATTTGGAAAGCTAAAGTAGCGCAAATTTGGGAGCCTGAACAATTGGTAGAAAGAAGATATTAGTTTCACAAGAATACACTGTTCAATTCAAGAAAAGGATCTTATCTTACACCAGATTAAACAAGGGGTAATTTCATATATTTGCCCTCCCAAAATCTTGAAATATCAAATTTACATTTCTAAAAGTGGTAGTTAACTTTAATTTTGATGCATTTTTTTTTATTTTAGAGGGGTAACTATAATATTTTGGGTTTTTGGCATGGTCGGTCTGAAATTTGAAAAAAAAAAATTTACCTCAAGAAGTGCAAATTTTAAATTTTACATCCAAAAAAAGAAAACACAAAATAAATTGTAAAATTTTCAAGAATTGCAAACTTTCATCACCTGTCAGAAACGAGAGAAAGATCTTGCCCATCAGCGATCCGAGGGAGGTAAACTTGTTCAATAAGCTCACACTCACGCACAAGCCTCAACGCCCGATCGAACACCTGCTCGAAACTAACGTAACCAGGAATCAAACAAGTAATGTAGTTCCAGTCGGAGAGATCAAGAATCCGCCAGAATCGAGGGTTCCTTACGGCCGCGCGCCAGGCCGAGCAGACGGCGGAGACGGAGACGAGGAGGTCAGCGGTGCTGAGTCTGGTGAAGATGGAGATGAGGAGGTCTTGAGGCAGAGAAGACCATTGATAGGAGGAGACTTGAGATGAATAATTGGAGGAAGACATAACTGAATAGAGGGAGAAATGGGAATGAAATGGATAGTGGACCTTTCAGACTGAGGCCGAATACAATGTTTGTTTGGGTTGGGCCAGTATTTATGTTCATATAGTTTAATTTATAAGATCCAAGATAAAGCTAATTACATCTCATCTCGTATCTAGGGCCGGCAAAAAAGCTCGTGACTCGGTAGCTCGCTCGAAATCGCTCGATAAAAGCTCGAAACAGCTCGAGTCGAAACAGCTCGAAACTTAACCGAGCCGAGCTCGAATCTAAACGAGCCGAGCCGAGCCGAGCCGAGCTCTAGCTCGGCTCGGCTCGTGGCTCGATTAATTATAGAAAACCCTAAAATTTAGTTATATTATTTTTATTTTTGTTGTTTTTCATGTTGTTCTTTGGGTTATATTACTTTTTTCTAGCTGTAATTTTTATAATTAGATTTTATTTGATTTTTATTATTTTTATTTCAACAAAATTATGATTTTACAAAAAAAAATCCTTGCCGAGCCAGCCGAGCCGAGCCGAGCTGGCTCGAGTTTAAATGAGCCGAGCTCGAGCCGGGCAAACCAGCTCGAAACATATATTGTTATCGAGCCGAGCCGAGCCGAGCTAGAGTCGAGCCGAGCTCGAGCTGGGCCTGGCTCGGCTCGGCTCGGCTCGTTGACAGCCCTACTCATATCTTCATATGCGGTCATATAGAAATTCTTAAGGAATTGGGTCAACTTTTATCTTTTATAGGGGCCTTAATTTTCACCTTTCTTTTCACAGCTTACTTATCATGTGGTAGAGACTAACAAGTAACAAAGGATGCACACAAATTTAGCGAGTATCAGTATGGCTGGACGTCTGCATGCAATGCTATTACAAAGATAGATTTTAACTAAAAAAAAATGAAGAAATAAAAAAAGAGAGGACCATCTTATTCCATTACCATCGGGGCAGACTTACATAGAAGCTTAGAAGGGCCATGGCTCCACTATAAAATCTGAAATGTGTTATTAAAGAGTGATGAAAAGATCTCTATCATTGACCCTAAGTGATAAACTTGCCTAATAAGTACAAGTTTGATATATTGTTACTTGAAAAATAAAATTATAGTGTAGTTTCATGTCATTAACTACTTAAATAAATCGAACTTTCATATTAACTATCCTTTAGATAAGTTTAAAATATTTAAATATGTTTTTAAGTAAGATAATATATTTAAATATGTTACAATTGCTTCTAAAAGTAGTTATAATTTTAATATTTAATCATTATTATTATATGGTTTTAAAAAATTTCAATCATAATATTATATTGTATCAATTTTTTGTTCAAATTTTCATACATATTACGGTTGAATTAAATTATTATTATATAATTAAAATATGTTAAGATTACTTAAATCTTTCTTTAATTTATTTTACATAATAGAAATATTAGATTTGGTCAAATATATAATGCATTTTTATTTATAATAATTACTTATGTAAATGGAGTTATTTTTCAATTTTTTTTAATTCAACTCTATTTTATGAATTGAGAAACTTGCTAAGTACGTGATATACCATATTGTAGTTGTCGGGTTTTATTGTGTGCTTAGTAAAAAAAAATTGCTCGGTATTAGACGCTTATCCGGCCCGCCCCCTAACGTTAATTCCCAGTTCCGCCCTTGATTACCATGCTCCTCATGCAATATTCTTTTTTCTTTTTGTTCTGCACTATTCTATTTTTGTTAGATGGCATTAGAAGATTTATTTCACTTTATTTTCTCTCCTGTTAAACAAGTCTTGAATTCTAAAGAATCTTTGTACTATAAATAAACCGATAAGTTTCTACGAGGCATCCAGATAACTTTAATCAAATATAAAGATTACAAAAATTAAGTTTTATAATGTATTAACTACTAACCAACAGATACTTCTTTGGTATAATCGAAATAGAGATTAGCTTTCTAAAGCAGGTTGGAGCTCAAAAACAGACATGCACATGACTTGTTCTTTTTTCAACAGTATCTATCCCATTCTCACTCTCTGACTCTCTCCCATACAGAGTTCAATTGCCCATATCTCTTTCTTCTAGCTGTATCACTCCTCACATTACATTTATTATAGACAGACGAGAGAGAGAGAGAGAGAGAGGGAGAGAGGAGATATTGGAGAAATGAATGAAATAGGGTCCCCTAAATTCTGCCATGTTGTGTGTTTCTTCAACTTGGGCAAATGTTTGCATGAACAGCCTGTAAAGCATATCCTTATCCTTCTATTTTGTTCTTCTTTTAATTTTCTTGATTCTTGTTTGGGTTGTACATTTGCCCAATTTCTGGTTTTCCATTACTGGAATTCTTTCTCAGCTTAAATTTTGCATCTTTTTAGAGACAGAGAGAGAGGTTCGGAAATAGAAAAAGACCCCTCTTGATTTCTTTGTTCTTTCTCCGTTTTGCTATTTCATTTTCTTGCTCTTTACCTTTAGTTTTTTTAAGTTCAATTATTGGTCATTTTTGTCAATTTGGTCAATTCTGATTTATGTAGTTTTAAGTGGTTTATTTAATTAAATACATTTTGAATTTTCGTTTCATCCCATGCATTAAAATCTTTTTTCCAAATTTCACCAACATTGATAAAATTAGCTTCATGAACTGACCAATGCCTCTTATTTACCAAATTTCTCTCCAAATGGCACATTTAACTTGCATTGCTATTCTAATTTTCTCTCTTTTCACTCTATCCATTTCTTCATTCACACCAATAGATAACTACCTCATTTCATGCGGTTCGAGTTCGACACAAAACATCTCATTTCAAGGCAAATTATTCACCCCCGATTCACAAAACCAACCAAATTTCTCTCTCAAAACCTCTAAAGATTCATCTTCTACATTTTCCTCCCCAAATTCAAACTCAAATCTCCCTCCAATTTACCAATCTCTTCGTCTCTTCACTCAAACTTCAAATTACAATTTCAAAATTCAACAAACTGGCCGGCATTGGATCCGTTTGCACTTCTATCCACTCCCAAATTCTACTTATGATCTCCTTTCGGCTCCTCTAACCGTTTTTACCGACGATTTTGTACTGATCAACAATTTCACATTCAAAAACTCAAACCAGACTTACTTATTCAAAGAATTCTCACTCAACATAACCTCTGTTTCTCTCTCTCTAACCTTCGTACCAACAAATGGGTCGGTTTCTTTCGTAAGTGCAATTGAAATTGTGTCGGTACCGGATTTTTTAATTGATGATGAGGCGATTTCTATTCCAAGCGCTCCTTTTATTGGCTTATCGGGTTTCGGGCTTGAAACTTTGTATCGATTAAACATGGGCGGGCCCGCATTGACTCCATTAAATGATTCGCTTGGCCGGTTTTGGGATAGTGATTTGAAGTATCTTCATGTTAATAGCTCTGCAATTAAGGTAAAATAAATACATTAACACTTGGTAGGTTATGTTCATGTACATTCTTTATTCATAGATGCAAAATGCCATTGGAATATATTTAGTTTGACTACTTTGCACGAGACTATTAGAATAAAATATTTTTTACTAGAATTTAAGAATAATTATGTTTCTATTCTAAAATATATCAATTGTACATTTATGTATAATTAAAAAAAAATTGAATGCTAAACTTCGTAAGAAATAAGATTAAAACTATTATTAATCACGTATATTTCTTAATATTTTACAGAAAGAAGATTAAAACTATTATTAACCAGTTATATGTCTTCAAAAAAATCTTATGCCATTTAGCCAAATAAGACAAATGTGCATATTATTAATCACTTCTATTTCTTAGTTATCTAATAATATACTAAATTTCATATTTTACAGGTATCAATAGCCCCACTAAACATTAAATATCCGAAAGGCGTAACAACTGAGACTGCGCCAGCATTGATATATTCAACCGGGCAAACAATGGGGGATCCAAACATAACAAATCTAAATTTCAACATAACTTGGGTTTTTCCGATAAACCCTAATTTCCGACATTTAATCCGCATGCATTTTTGCGATATAGTGAGCAAGGCTCTCAACATGTTGGTCTTCAATGTGTACATTAATTACGATATTGCCATTGATAGCTTGGACCTCTCTTCTTTGAAGGGCGGTTTAGCCGTGCCTTATTACAAAGATTTTGTTTCGAATTCTTCTAATGGGTTGAATGGGTCAAACGGGTCGAGTTTGTTGATGGTTAGCATTGGACCGGATTCAATGGCTGATTTTAGTAATGCGATTTTAAATGGATTAGAAATAATGAAGATTAGTAATGAAGCTAAATCTTTAGATGGGGTTTTATCCATACATGATATTTTACCTGATTTGGTATTAAATAGACGTGCGAAAAAAAATAGGTTTATTTTTGCCCTAGTTTTTGGGTCGGTTATTTTAGCCCTAATTTTAGTGATATCAAGATATTATTGTATAATAGGTCATCCGAAAAGGTCAAGAAATCATAGGCGTTTGAGTGGTACGAGTACAACTGATTCTAAACTCTCAATATTATCCAACAAAACCGGTACCGGTACCGGTACGGCGAGTTTTATCTCTCTAGCCTCCACAAATCTCAGCCGAACTTTCACATTTCAGGAAATATTAAAAGCCACTAACAAATTCAACGAAACCCTAATTTTGGGTGTGGGCGGTTTCGGCACGGTTTTCAAAGGAACCCTAGATGACGGAACGATAGTCGCAATTAAAAGAGGAAACCCTAGATCCAAGCAAGGTTTATCCGAATTCCAAACTGAAATTATAATGCTATCAAAACTTAGACACAAACACTTAGTCTCTCTCATTGGATTTTGTGATGAAAAGTCAGAAATGATATTAGTTTATGAGTACATGGCAAATGGACCATTAAGAAGCCATTTATACGGATCTAATACAATCGAACCCTTAAATTGGAAACAAAGATTAGAGATATGTATTGGTGCGGCTAGAGGTTTGCATTATTTACATACGGGTGCCACTAGCTGTATTATTCATCGAGATGTGAAAACCACTAATATTTTATTAGATGAGAATTTAATTGCTAAAGTTGCAGATTTTGGGTTGAGTAAAAACGGACCCGCTTTGGATCAAACTCATGTGAGTACAGCTGTCAAAGGAAGTTTCGGATATTTAGACCCTGAATATTTCCGTAGGCAAAAATTAACTGAAAAATCGGATGTATATTCTTTTGGGGTCGTATTATTAGAAATTATTTGTGCCCGACCCGCTTTGAACCCGTTATTGAATCGAGAGGAAGTTAATATAGTTGAGTGGGCGCTGAGCTGGCAAAAAAAGGGTTTGTTAGGTCATATAATTGACCCGTTTTTGGTAGGGAAGATTAGTCAAGCTTCATTAAGAAAATACGGCAAAGTTTGTGAGAAATGTTTGAGTGATAACGGGTCGGATCGACCCGGTATGGGAGATGTGTTGTGGAATTTGGAGTATTGTTTGCAACTTGAAGAAACTTGCTTGAATGCAGGATTTGAGGAGAGAAGTATAAATAGTGTGAATGTCGAGGGGCGTTTTGCGAATGATCATAATAACAGTGTGATTGGTGCGATAAATGAGACTGCTGATGGAAGTGGTACCAGTTCAATTTTCTCCCAAATTGTGAACCCTAAAGGGAGGTGAGGCAAGTGTATCACGGTTATTGATGTAGAATTTGTTTTGGTTTTATTACTTTATGTTGTGATAATTGAGGGATAAATAATTATAAAGAAATTGAGTTCAAAAGAAGCTTAATTTATTATGAGGGTTTGAAATGTGATATTACTTTAAAAAGTACGCTCTGTTTCGCTTTAAAAAGTATACGTTAGTTAATATGAAGAATTTTTTTTATAATTTAGGTATATAAAGAATTGAATACTTTATATTATTGGTATGAATCTTTATCAAAATACTTATATGACTTGGAAGTATTTCATAAATATTATTTGAGTTTGTGATTATATTAGACCAGTATGTCACTCACATATTGTTGTGATGATTGCTTATGTGTGTCCCTTTTAGGTTTTGTGCATACAATTAAACTAACGCCACTAAATGATCTACTAACATTTTAATCTCTTGAACTTTCGGGCCTAAAAAATCAGGATAAGGGTTCTAAATAATTTAGCAATATTGACAAATTAGGTAATGGTTTTAGTGACATCATGATATATGAAATCAAAGAGTCTGGTTCTGGTAGATATGTACAAAGAGACTCAGAATCGGATACTTCCGTTTATATATCTACATGCACTTAAAATATTGTTAATAATATTCCTTCCACATGCAAAAGTTAAGCAATAATGTTGTAACCATATATTCTTGTACATTTATTCCACATTTAAATGTACATGTTGAAAAAGACACAGCAAAAAACATGATTACTCTCATATATTATTTTTTGAAAGGAAACTCTCATATTTAACCATAAATCACATGCCAATCTTGTTATCTTACGCGGTTAGGTAATCTAGAATTTTCGAGAGAAATTTCAATTCAAATTTCAGTAAAACATATTTAATGCTATTTAACAGGTCTTTCAACTCATTCATAGTGGACTGGTGAGTTTGAATCTCAAATTTTTTTTTTGTTGAATCTAATTGGAAAGGGTATATGACAAAATAATTATTGAAAGTCTAAGGGGTCTTTTGCAATTAATTCACTGAATTGAATTCTTCCAACGTGAAAGGGTATATGAGAATATAATCACTGAATGACTAAGGGGTCTCTTGCAATCAAATTTACCAAATTGAATTCTTCAAATATAACCAAGAGAGAGGAGAGGAGAGAGAGAGACAAGAGCACCGACCAAGTCTCTCTAGTGTACCAAACCTGAGGTGCTGAGCTGGCAGACACTAAAGGTAGGACCCACACTAATCACACGGTGACAGCTCAGCTCTGAATATTTCTCTAGTCAAAGTTGGCATTTGGGCTCCTCATTCTTATTTATTACTTATTAGTTATTAGCCCAATAGATTAACATTGCTTGCTCTCTCTCAAGTTCTAGATAACTTAAGAGCTCCCTTCCTTAAATTTTGTTTTTTAACAGTAGGTATAGCCTACTGAATTAATTTTTTATTTATGATAATTGATAAATTAGAATTTTTTTATTGTTATTTTAAATTTTAAACTATTCATTAGTAAGGTTTAATAACATTAATTGGGGAGATTATATTTTATGTTTTGAAGTTTTCCTAGTTCAATAGAATTCAAATGTCGAAGAAAATAATCTGAATTTTTAATTACATATGTACTTATGATATTTACAGCAACCTACAATCCATAAAATGAATAAAAATATAAAGATGATATAATATATTAAAAAAACACATATGTTTTCCAATGCTTATACAAATACTTATTATGCATGTGAAATCCTTTCATTTTTATTAGTAAGTACACAATTTTAAATGTCTTTTTCAGGTAAACCAATGAAATATAGAATGCACATTTTAATTTTTATAAATAGCATAAACCTGATGAATTGTAAGATTTTTTAAATATAAATAAGATCTATATTTTCTATCATAGGTAAGTTTTCAAATCTCATCCCCAACTTTTATATAGGACTGCAAATGGTCTCATAGTTTGTTATTCTAGTATTTTGGTTGAAATACAAGAAGTTCTAGGTTCAAACTCTATATTTATCAATAATAAGTAAAATATATTTAATTTTCTTCTTCTACTAAAATAGTTTTGCATGTAAGTAACTTCAAAAAAAAAAAAAAAAACTTTTGTGTAGGACTGTAGTGGTGTAAAACAGGAGATCTCCATTTGTTATGACTTGAGGGGTGCAAGTGCACTTGATTTTGAAGTATAAACCCATAAACAGATAGATAACTTTACTACAAGTCTTCCAAGTCAACGACATCTTTTTCATATCCAACCACCAAAAAATATCTTCACCTCTTAAATGGAGTGAAGTTTGTACTATTTGAAAGCCAAAATAGAACATTTTATTATTTTTTGTGATAAATATCATTTTTTTGTCAACAATTTAATATAGTTTTTGCTTATTAATATGTAATAATAAGAATATATAAATTAATAGATGGAATATGTGTGTTAGTATTAATAATTAAAAATATTATTTTATTATGAATACTATGTTATCCTATATAATCATTTAGAATGGATTTTGCTATAAGAAAGTCAAAATAAAATATATTATAACAATGCCCAAAACGTGCATTATATTGTTTTCAATATAGTTTTTGTTAGTGTTCAAGAAAACGCTAGACGTTCACTGGGCGGTCAGACAACAAGTAGCGCCTAGAGTGCCTAGTCGTTCTAAACTTTTTGGTTTGTTTCTATATCAAAATTTGAGACTTAACTATGTTTATATAGAATTTAGCAACAACTAGACCGCCTAGATCGCCTAGACGTTTTATAGTTATAATTTTATTTTTAGGCGGGAAAATTGGTACTTGGGCGGAGAAATTGTCAATCTAGACGACAAATCCGATTTTATTGAATGTTTAGCTCAAAATTTAGCGGTATGACTGCCTAGCACCTAGGCGGGCGCCTAGGCTCTACATAGCATTTATAATAAATAAATTATGTATAATATTTAGTTAATTTTATATACTGTTTATTGATTCTATGTATTGTTTTTTCGCGTTGTGCGGCGCGATCCCTATAACAAATATCAATTTTATATTAACACAAACTTATATTTTGAAATATGAAAATATATATAAAAGTTATATCTTTTCATATTAACTTTCAAATTAAATTATTTTGTCTTAAATGTGATAGAACATTCATATCATATGGTCATATGGAGCCAAACAAATTTGACTTTCACATGTAAATATACGCAGTAGTTTCCTCATGAATCATGATTCATATACTTCATAATATATGAAGTTTAGTTTCTACAACATACAAGGTTATTTACGAAATACAACCAAATAGCCAATTTGGCCCTCGTTGTAGTTTTTTCTGTTCCTTTCTCTTTTTCTTACACGACCGATTCCCTCTCTTCCCTCTCTCTCTCTCTCTCTCTCTCTCTCTCTTCTCTCCTCTCTCTCGCCTCCTCTGCAGTTCTGCGCGACTCCCACCAAGGAGCTCGATCAGCTCTTGAGAGAAAGGTTTGTTGGGTCCTTTTTTTTTTTTTTTCCTTTTTTTTCCGTTTAATTTTACGATTTTTCGTCAATTATTTCCTCGGTTCATAATGGGCGGCGAGAGTTGACCGGAATTTACAGATCTTTGTTTAATTGTCATGTGGTAATTGAATTTGGCGTGTTTATAGATTTTTGGGGCCGATTTTTTTAATTAGATCTCGAATTGAGTAAATATTTGGAAAATGGAAAATAGTAACGGAGGTTCTTATTATAAGACTGATCTATTGTTTTATTCACAAAAATGGAAAAATTACTCTCTTAGCGTCGCAATTTAGTCCTCAAATTTGCAAAATATACTTAATTTCCTTTATAAACAGACTTTTCAAATATAATTATTTCTCTTTATATGTATATTTTAATTTTTGGCTTGAATGAACAGAGATAATTTAACAATTATGATTTTTCATGCAAACAGGAGAAAAAAAAAAGGGAGAGAGAAATATCAAATTATCAATTATGGGATGCTTTTCATCAAAAGAGCAATACAATGGTATAGCAATTCAACTTTATTTTCTTTCAATTTAGCAAATAATATTCTAATGGTATAAGTTCCTCTTTAGTTGTATGAAACCGCAGATCTCCGGTTCTAATTTATTATTTTTTATTATTTTAAACAGATGATATGAGAGGGAAGAGATCTTATGATCAGGTTCCAGCTCACGCACCTGGTAATTTCTTCATTTTTTACATTCAAAATAAAAATAAATTCAGTTAAAAAAACCAAATAAAAAAAAAATACAATATTTAAAGCCTGAAAAGAAAACACTAAAGTGCCTTTCCATCCAAAATGAAAGAACCCAGTTAAAAAAAAAATAAATAAAAAAATAAACAGAAATTACATTCAGAACGTAAAAAGTATCAAAAAAATCTCCTAATAACTTTCCAATTATTACACAAAAATCAATACAAACTCCCTTGAGTTGCACCCAAAAATCCCAACTAACCCTCCTAATAACTTTCCAAAGATACGCAAAAATTAATAGAAAGCACGATAACAAAAATCCTTAACAAGCACCTAAAATTCCAATTAAACCCAGTTTAAAAAACAAAAAATTAACAGAAATTACATATAGAGCATAAAAAGCATCAAAATGCCCTAATAACTTCCCAATTATTAGAGAAAAATTTATAGAATGTCCTAACAAGCTCCTAAAATAACATTTAATCCCTCGTAACAAGCACCCAAAATCCCAATTAAACCCTCCTAATAAGTTTCCAATTAGTACACAAAAATTACAATATTTCAACAATTAAACCCTCCTAATGATATTTCAACAATTCTAACAGAAAGTTCATTTAGAACGTAAACTCCATCAGAATCTCCTAACAACTTTCCAGTCACACACACACACACACACACACACACACATCAACATAAACCCCCTTAAGAACTCAAAACTAAACTCTCGTAACAAGCATCTAAAATCCCAATTAACAACGAAACCCTCCTAATAATATTTCAACAATTCTAACAGAAAGTTCATTTAGAACGTAAACTGGACAACTTTCCAGTTACACACACACACACAAACACACACACCCATCAACATCAACCCCCTTATGAACTCAAAACTAAAATCTCGTAACAAGTAACAACCACCCTAAAATCCCAATCAACAACTAAACCCTCCTAAATAACTTTCCAACAATTCATCAACAGGTGGATACCACGGAGGCCACAACCGAACACCCAGCGCCCCGTCCGCCGGCGGGGCGCCAGCCCGCGTCCAGCCGATCGCGGTGCCGGCAATCCCGCCGGACGAGATAAGAGACGTGACGCACAACTTCAGCAACGACTCCCTCATCGGTGAGGGGTCGTATGCTAGAGTTTATTATGGGATGTTGAGGAGCGGGCGCAAGGCCGCGGTCAAGAAGCTGGATGCGAGCAAGCAGCCCGACCAAGAGTTCTTGGCTCAGGTAATTTTGTAATTAGAGTGAGTCTTTTAAATGAGTAGGCAGAATTGCACCATTGAGGGTTAATTTCAGCAATGATTTGCTGATCGGGGAGGGGAGGGGTCTTATGTGAGGGTTTATTATGGGGTGTTGAGGAATGGGAGGAGGGCTGTGGTTAAGAAGTTGGAGGCAAGCAAGCAGCCTGACCAGGAGTTCTTGGCGCAGGTTGGTTTTGATGGTTTGTTATG
Organism: Juncus inflexus; assembly: GCA_024447665.1. Classification (NCBI taxonomy): domain Eukaryota; kingdom Viridiplantae; phylum Streptophyta; class Magnoliopsida; order Poales; family Juncaceae; genus Juncus; species Juncus inflexus. The sequence continues at coordinate 6,540,564 of JAJHPC010000020.1, read as the reverse complement.
TACGTGAGGGGAAATTGAAGGGTAATTTGGGTGATTTATATAGATGAGGGGAAAAGAGGGGTAGTTTGGGTAATTGAGGGTAGATTGAGTCTTTTAAATGAGTGGGCAGAATTGCATGATTGAGGGTGAATTTCGGCAATGATTTGCTGATCGCATAGGGAGGGGTTCTTATGTGAGGGTTTATTATGGGGTGCTGAGGTAATTTTGTTGGTTTTGGAATTTTGTTGGGTATTTTTGTGATTTGGGGATTTTCGGAGGGTTTGTTTGAAAATATTGTTGGTTTAATACGGGTCCGAAATGATAGATTGAGTGTTAGTTGAGGCACAACTGCACAATTGAGGGTTAAATGACGTGTAAATTACCCGATTAACCCCTCTTTTTCGCATGTGTATAATTGAGGATTTTCGTTTATTTGACAAAAATATATTCTTTTCCTAAATGAACTTTTTGTTTTATTTTTTGGATTTGGAAATAGGTGTCGATGGTATCACGCTTGAAGCATGATAATGTGGTGGAATTATTGGGATATTGTGTGGACGGAAACCAAAGAGTTCTCGCTTATGAATTTGCGACCATGGGTTCGCTTCACGACATGCTTCACGGTATTTAACTATATTATCTTTTATTTTATTAAATTAATTGTTAATATTCTTGAACTTGTTAGATATTTTATACATGGTGTGTTAATAACTAATATCCTATGCTATGTTATTTATGATTTGATTTTTATTTTAATGAACCCATCAATACTATAACTCACTAAATATTTTAATAATGCACCTAATATACAACTAAGATACCAAGAACAAACACGAATCATTCACACGAGTTTTATTATAATAACCTTTTTTTTGTCATATTTATTTAATAAAACAGTATACGTGGATGTAATAAAACCTTTTATATTTATCTACCCACTTCTTATTTTATTAATATTTTTTTCTCTTGTAACAGGTCGTAAAGGCGTAAAAGGAGCTCAACCAGGCCCCCTCCTCTCCTGGACCCAACGCGTCAAGATCGCCGTCGGCGCCGCAAAAGGTCTCGAGTACCTCCACGAGAAGGCGCAGCCGCACGTGATTCATAGGGACATTAAATCCAGCAACATTTTGTTGTTTGAAGATGACGTGGCCAAGATTGCCGACTTCGATCTGTCCAACCAGGCGCCGGACATGGCCGCGAGGCTGCACTCGACGAGGGTGTTAGGAACGTTTGGATATCACGCCCCAGAGTATGTGTTATTTAACTTGTTATTTTAGTATTATTGTTCTTATTTTATGTAACCTCGCGGCCATGTATGGCGCCTGATTGGACAAATCGAAGTCGGAACTTCGCTACTCCATCCTCAAACAACAAAATGTCGCAGTGGATAACGCGTGGCCGAGTACCTTCACGAGAAGGCGCAGCCGCACGTGATTCATAGGGATATCAAGTCCAGCAACATTTTCTTGTTTGAAGATGACGTGGCCAAGATTGCCGACTTCGATCTGTCCAACCAGGTGCCAGACATGGTTGCGAGGCTGCACTCGACGAGGGTGCTCGGGACGTTCAGATATCACGCCCCAGAGTATGTGTTATATAACTCGTTATTTTAGTATGGTTTGTTATTTATAATAAAAACAATATAGTATAATATATATAAAACTATATAAAAATAATATGTAACCTTGCGGCGTCGGGCGCCTTGTTGGACAAACCGACATCCGCGATATTCGCCATGTCGTCCTCAAACAACAAAATGTCGCGGCGGATCACGTGCGTTGAGCCTCCTAGTGAAGGTAATCAAGGACTTCTGATGGGCCGGGTCCAGAAGAGGAACGGGCCAGTTTGGGTGTCCTTCACTCCTTTCCTACCTATGATAGGAAAGGAGTTAAGGGCACGCAGCGAGGGCCCTTCATCTCGTTGACCCAGCGCGTGAAGAACGTCGCGGCATCCGCCACGGGGCTTGAATACCTCAACAAGAAGGCGTGGCGGCATGTGATCCACCGCGACATCAAGTCCAACAACATTTTGTTGTTTGAAGACGATGTGGCCAAGATTGCCGATTTCGATCTCTTCAACCAAGCACCGGACATGGCTGCGAGGTTGCATTCTACGAGGGTGTTAGGAATGTTCAGATATCACGCCCCAGAGTATGTGTTATATAACTTGTTATTTTTGAATTATTATTCTTATTTTATGTAACCTCGCGTCCATGTCCGGCGCCTGGTTGGACAAATCGAAATCCTTGATCTTCTCCACGTCGTTCTAAAACAACAACATTTTGCGGTGAAGCACGTGCAACTGAGCCTTCTAGTGGAGGTGTTTCAAGCCTTCTGCTTAGCCCGTGGCGATTTTGACGCGCTGGGTCCAGGAGAGTAGGGGCGGGCCAGTTTGGGCACCCTTCATGTCCTCGACCCAGCGCGTGAAGATCGCCATGGGCATTGCCAAGGGGCTTGAATACCACGAGAAGGCGCGGCAGCATGTGGATCACAAGGACATCAAGTTTAGCAACATTTTGTTGTTTGAAGATGGCGTGGCCAAGATCGCCGATTTCGATTTGTTGAATCCGGCGCCGGATATGGCTGCGAGGTTGCATTCGACGAGAGTGTTAGGAACGTTCGGATATCACCTCCAGAGTATGTTAATTGTTGTAGTTTATTATTAACATTTAACAATACAGAAGTTATTGAAGAAAAAACCTATTTTCTCAAATTTGTTCTCAATGGAACCAATTCAACCGAATTTGACCGGTTCCTTTCGGTTCCCAATTTTCAAATAAAACCGAACTGTTTGAACACCCCTAGAAACCTTGTTTATCACGCATGCATCAAAATTGCTAATTCTTCTTTTATTTTTATTTTTGGTTATTGTAAGAAATATATGCCTTGAGTTGTCATTATATTGACCAAGGGTTATGGATCTTACTTATAATTTCATTATTGAACAATATAGACTGAACTTTCAGTCGATGTAGCTGACATGAGATTCAAATTCTTTGAAATTTCCACATCATGGATGTATGATTTATCATTTTTTTGTTTTATTTTATTTTTTAGGTATGCAATGACAGGTCAGCTGAGTCCAAAGAGTGACGTGTACAGTTTTGGAGTCGTCTTATTGGAGCTCTTGACTGGTCGGAAGCCTGTGGACCACACTTTGCCACGTGGCCAACAAAGTCTCGTCACTTGGGTATATATTACGATATTATTGCTATTGCTTAAACATTATTTTTGATCTTTTATATTATGAATTTGTTATTATAATGAAAAAGGTGATTTGAAAAAAAAATGCATTAGGACTAAATTACAAAAAGACCCTTACCGTTTGTTAAGAACACACTGTTAATTCAGGCATGTCAATCATTTAGAATATGATTTTACGAGTAAAGTTATTTTTTACTCAAATTATTTTAATGTATATGATTAATATGGAGCTTTTTACAATTCTTAACAATATTGAGTTTTTTTTTGCAATTTGGGAATGATGCAGAGGCTTTTTTTTTCTTGCAAATTTATATTATTTCTTTATTACACATTTATTTCATTGTCATTTTTAACTTTTACGATATGAATTTTTTAACTTTTTTAATTAATTAGGCTACACCAAGGCTAAGTGAAGATAAAGTAAGGCAATGTGTGGATCAAAGGCTTGGCGGTGATTATCTCCCCAAATCCGTAGCTAAGGTACTTTGTTCTTATTTTTTACTTGCATTTTTTATACATTAATTAACATTATGAAATTCCAATTTAGCACAAATGCCCCTCCTTTAATGTTCTTTTGACTTGCTTTTGTACACCAATACATGATGTATGTTTTCACTATAATTTTCTTAAAATATTGATAGTTTTAATAACTACGGTACTTTCATTTTTATCTAATTTATTGACCTTTTGAAATTCCAATTTTGCACAAATGCCCCTTTTAGGTTCGTTAATTTGCTTATATACACCAATAAATGATGTATGTTTTTCAATTCATTTTCTTAATTTGAATAGTTTGAATAGCTAAAGTACTTTTTAATTTTTCATTATTTTTTATTATATTGACCTTTTGAAATTTGCATAAATGCCCCTCCTTTAAGGTTATTTAATTTGTTTGTATACACCAATAAATGATGTATGTTTTTCACTTTATTTATTATTATTTTTTTGTAAATTTGAATAGTTTGCGGCAGTAGCAGCATTATGTGTGCAATATGAAGCCGATTTTCGCCCAAACATGAGTATTGTTGTAAAAGCATTACAGCCGCTACTAAACCCTAGAGGAGCGCCACGTGGCGAGCCGGCAGGGTTTTGAAACAAATAAATAAATAAATAAAACCCTATATTACATAAATAACAATATGACATGTTTGTTGTTGTTGTTGTTGTTGTAAGTTTGAGTTATTATTGTTGTCATGTGAAAAAAAGCAGAGCTTTGGTTTTGGGTGATTGATTATTATTTGGTTTCTCTGCCTTTCTTTTTATTTAATTTATTTTGCCTTTTGGTCCTGTGAAATATTTGTTGTATTTGCTTTTGAAATGGATGAGAAGGAAAATGGGTTATGTTGTTATTTTTATTTGTACAGGGATCTGACTGCAATTTCAAGTTCTTATATGGTGCAATGTTCTTTTCCTTGTGTTATATTTCTGCATAATTATTTTTTTTTTAATGTGTTGATCTTGACATGAAAACTTACTAAATAAAAATTAGTACATCTTTGCCAATCCAGAAAATCTCAGTTTTTAGTATCTCATTATGGGGCTGATACATTTGAATGTTCTTCTTGAGACTAGTATGTACACATTTGTTTTTTTCTTCAATTTTGTACAAAGGGACTTGATATATCATGACACATTGTAGCATGTTCAAATCATGACGACAGTATATATAGCTAATAAAAATGTATAAAATTAAAAAAATATTATATATAATTTATTTTTTTGTAACAGGATATACGTAAACAGTGAAAACAATATATAGAAAACAAAATGTATATTAAAAGCGGTAAAATAATATATAATACATAAAAAATAAAAATATGTCTAAAATAATTAAAATAATATATAGACAAAAAGTATATTGAAAAACAGAAAAACATTATATATACAGTCCGTCATGATTTGGACGTGTTACAATGTTTCGTGATGTCACATTTCCCTTGTGTGAAAGACATTTCCTTTTGAGATATTGGATGTCATAGTGGCTTTTATCACTGTGTTATACATACTAATTTTAAAACAATATGTAAGGAAATGATTTTTATATATTATTTTGTGTTTCTAATATACTGTTCTTTTATTTATATATATAGTTTTCATGATATATATTTTCATATACTATACTTTTGATCTTTATATTGTTTTTCAATTCTATATATTGTTTTTTTTTATATATATATTGTTTTTCAATTTTATATATTGTTTTTGATTTGTATGAATTGTTTTTATAAAACAAGGATTTATATACTTTTGAAATGCCACATTGTTTGAAGCTAACACATGCAAGTTTGACAATTCTTCAATTTTCACATAAACTAGTGGTTCAATAGTTAATAAATGGGGAAAAAATGAATATTAAATCCTTAGAACATTTTATTTGCAAGATTGATTAGAAGTTAAAAGTTTCTTAACGACCATGTTGTGTACATACTAATAATATTAACAAACCTAGTTCAATATAAGGGGATTTACTATATTGTCTATTGATGCAGTACATACTAATATTAACAAACCTAGTTCAATTTAAAGACGTTTTACTATTGTCTATTGATGCACACCAACTGGGAATTGTTTTATTAGGTCCATGCTTAGTAGTACTTAATATACAATATGAGCGCGTTTACATATATGAAAAGGGCCTTCAAATGCAATAACGCATGCTTTAAGTCAACACGAAATCACATGAATACACAAACCATTTTACATATTCTCACAAATAATATCACGTTGAAATAAACCAACATACATACATACACACAAATTTACATATTCAATACCTTCACAAATAACCAACAAATCCCACTTTTTAAGATAACCCTACATAAAACTATACAAGCCCATGAAAAAACAAACCATATTTCCACACTATGCAAAAACTAGAGAAACAAAACATAAAAAATACTACTCGTCCATCAATCAGTTAACAAATCCATGAAAATAATATTTCTGACGAAAAAATACTTATTTTATAAAAAAATGCTTAGGAATTATTGTGATGAGATTCTAATTTTTGGACGGCTTTTTTCTTGAGCTGGTGCTGGGTTTTGAATCGGCATTGTCACTCTTGTCCGTATCAGAATTCTCTCTCTGCGAATCAAGCTCGTTGCTTCCCGCTCTGTTATGCCTGTGCCTCCGATCCTAAAAAAAAAATAATCATAATAATCATAACAAATAAATAAAATAATCCAATAAACCACTTCAAATATCAATTAGCCGATCCATAATCCTTTTTTGATATATTTGATTTTCGGAAGGGCAAAATTAATCTGTTGATCCTGATATGAAGACTGACCAAGTAATTTATTTATTATCCTCAAAATCCATAATTTTTTTTTTAGAATCTCATTTTTAGAGCTAACATACACAAAACAATACTTTTATGTTTCAGTTTCCTGAATGTTCTACTATTTAAACGACTGGCACCATACAATATTCAATGTTTTTTTTTCTAAATTTTCCTTGCAATGGCGCGTTAGATACCGACCAATGGTACGGACTAAACTCTGAATTGCTCACTAACAGAGATCTTAATTTTTGTCAATGGTATCGACTCCATATTTTTTTTGAAATATGCAATTAAGCCCAAAAATGGGTCTAAGTAATAAAATACAATAATAATGAAATGAAATACAAATTGGTGTAATCCCAAAATGGGACCCAAAATGGATCATTGATTCGCATAAACCATTTTTCTGACAAATGAACAAATAAAATAATAAAAACAATAAAAAGGTTGTCACTTACAGAACGTGGAATGGGTTCATCGGAGTCCAACATTCGAACCACCTGGCCCATTTTAGGTCGTTTTTCGGAATCCGGATCCACGCATCTCAAGGCCGTCAGAAGCGCTCTTTTTAAAGCACGGGTTGATGGCTTCGCTTCTATGTTCGGGTCCACGACCTCCTCCGAGCGTCGGGAGGCCACCATCATCTTCAGCCAGTCCACCAAATTCACCTATGATAAAATAGAAAATAAATAAATTGTTATAAATAAATACAAGTTAACGCCATCTTGTTTTTTTTACTCAAACTATCATTTGCAAGTAATATTGTACTAAAGAAAAAATTAATTAGTTAAATAAATAAGTACAAACATAAATATTTACCAAATTCACCTGAGATGAATGGATAAGTAAATAAATTGTTATAAATAAATAATATTTCTATTGATGTTGGTTTTCTTTTAATATCTATGTTTGGGTCGACCTCCTCCTGTGATTGTTGTCTAGTGTCAACGATTGTTTAGAGGAAATTAACTTTTTTTTCCAAGAAAAATAAACAAAAGGTTAAATAGATAGATAAATAGAAAAATAAATAAAATACTCTTTTCGTTCATTTATGTTTTCCTGTCACTTTAACCTAAACTCAAAGAAGATATGCTGACTGTACCACTAAACAAAGATAAATGTTTCATTGAGATGTCATATATTTGAAATTGGTTGATATGTTACAAGTGAATTTGTGTTAGTTGAAACGGAATTGATATGTAATAACGAAACTGAGTTGATAAATTCAACAAATTAAAAGTTGACGGATTAGATAAAGCAAATTGAAACTTCAGAGACTTGATTGAACATTGGGCTATAGTTGAAAAAAGAGAAGAAAATAATACCTCATTTTGGGAGCGGGAATAATCGACAGGATCTCGGCCAGTGATAGCTTCTAGAAGAACCACTCCAAAACTATATATATCACTCTTCTCATTCAGCATTCCTGTATTTGCATATTCTGGCGCCACATATCTGTCATTTTAAATAAATAAAATAATAAATAAATACTCCCAGTCTAGTGCAAATTGGAATAATATCGTCCTATTATTTCATTGCTATGCAGGTTCATACAGTACAGTATGGAACCAAAAAATCATGTATAAAATTTATGAAGCGACTATTATTTAAGAGTATCTATGATTCTTTACATGAAATTTTTGCAGGGGTATACATGAAATTTTTGGAATTACACGTTCAATGTTTTTTTTTGATATGTTTGTTTCTTTTATGATTCTACTCAAAGTCAAAACACTTGAGTACAATTTTCTGTTTTTTAATTCTAATACATGGAAAATTCAAAACGAGAAGTGATTATTTGCATACGAATAAGTAATACATGATAAATTCGAATTTTTTATTAGCACAAAAATAAAAATAAATTAAAATGAAATTACTAACCCAAAAGTGCCCATAACGCGAGTGGTGATGTGGCTTTTTCCAGCCCCTAATAATTTTGCCAAACCGAAGTCCGAAATTTTCGCATTAAATTCATCGTCTATTAAAATATTGCTCGACTTAATGTCACGATGCACCACTTTTGGCTCTATCGCCTCATGCAAGTAAGCAAGACTATATCACAAAAATTAAAATTAAAATAAATAAATAAATAAATAATTGAATGACAGAAAGAAAACTCAAAAACAAAAGATTTTTACTTGCATGATTAAACTTAGTCAATATAGGACGTAAGAATGCAATATTGCAATTTCCCTTTGTAATGAAATGAATGGTACTAATTGTCAAAGGGAAATTACAACCATGTCCGTGAAATGGCAAGAAGGATTAGGATTTACAAATCATAATCTAAACTTTTGTTCGATTTTCTATATTTACATAACCTAATTTAGTAAATACGCGAGGGCAAACATATACTAGTTTTCATAACAAAAATGAACCTTTTTTCAGAACGGAAATTTGGTATTTACTTTTTTCATACAAAATGAACCTTTTGTTCGAGTTTTTGTAGTCAATTTTGTTTGATTTTCATACAAAATTTGGTATTAATGAACATTTTTTTAAAGACAAAATTACACTTACGCCCTTGCGGTACCAAGAAGGATTTTAATACGAGCCTCCCATGTTAGATAACCGTGATGACTCATTGCTCCATGAAGCCATTGCTCCAAATTTCCATTGCTTACATATTCATATACCAACATCCTAATTTAAAAAATTAGAAAATGTCAAAAAGAAGCATTTAGATATTTAGGTTAAATAAATAAAGGGAAACATTTCAGGAGCCCCTATATTTTTTCAAATTTATTAAAAAACCCGCTAATTTCATTCAAAAGTCCCCTACTTTCAACTTTCCATTTCAAAAAGCCCCCTAACTTAGTTCTCAAAAAAGCCCTTATGTAATATTAAATAATATATTAATAATGATAAATAATGTGAAAACACAATTTTCCAATTATTTCTCTACTATTGCATATAAAATTAAGGCGTTTATATCATTTCTTTATTATTTCAATAAGTTGTTTTTTTAATAAAACATTAATGTCAGGGTACTTTTTTAAATAAAAGTTGACTATAGGTATTACCTCAAAAAAAGTTGAATAGGTTTTTAGCATTTTAAAATTGGGCTGTTTTTGAAAAATGAAAAACTGTTGGGGGTTTAAACAACAAAAAATAAATTAATAAATTGAATAAATAAAAGGAAAGAAAAAAAACCTTTGAGTGCCCTCAACACAATATCCAAGAAGCCGTACCAAATTCTTGTGGCGTACGTGGCCTATTGCCTCTACCTCCACTCTGAACTCTTTCTCAGCTTGGCCCCTACAAAATTCATAATTTCAAAATAAATACAAATTTTACATTTATCCCCCCAAAAGATGGTGTATATTACAAGCGCACTGTTGGCATTATGAATGAGAAAACTGCAAAAAATATGTTATATGCACTTCTTTTGTACAAGCAAGTGTTTGTAATGTAATCTCTCATTCTGATTGATAATATAATCAAGTGAGAGAGATCACTTACAAATTGAAGTTTAAGAAGTTCTGTCTTCTGTAATTCTTTTGAATAATATGAGCATTAATAAATAAATAGAATTGCTTATAGTATTATCACTCATCTCTTTCTTGTACAAACTCATTTAGATTCCAGCAGGTAGATCGTAATGAACAGCTCCAATATATCTATCTATAGATTCTATATATTTTTTGTTCACATTTGATGACATATAACGAATGATGATGAAGATATATGGCATCAAATATCATGAAGGAGAATATATTGGGAGAAGGAGGGTATAGGGTGGTGACGTTGATTATATTTCATGATATTTCGAATCTTATATATGATAAAGATATATAGCTTCAAATATCATGAAATTCAATCTACAACATAATAAAATAATATATTTTTTCATCAGGACATTTGAAAAATAATATACATATTACATATATAATAAAATAGTGCATAAATATACATTATTTTATTATACTTTGTATACATATATATTATTTTTCAACCGTCCTGATGAATAAAATACATTATTTTATTATTCAAAGAGAAAGCATAAGATATATAACTTAATCACTTACAAATTATTAAGCAACTTCTTAATAGCCACTTGCGTCCCATTAATCAAACTCCCCCGGTACACAATCCCATACCCTTCTTCTCCCAAAATATTCTCTTTCGAAAACCGTCCAATCGCTTGCTCCAAATCCCTCAAAGTGAACCAGCGGCCCCAGCCGAGGTAGGAGAATTCCAGAAGGCCGGTTTTCCAAGGAGAATATATTGGGAGAAAGAGGGTATAGGGTGGTGTGATGCAGTAACGTTGATTATATCTTTTATTATGAAATATTTTGATGACATATGCTGATTAAAATAATAGTTTCAAATATTATGAAATTCAATTTACAACACAATAAAATAATATATTTTTTCATCAGGACAGTTGAAAAATAATATATATATATATATATAGATATATATATAATAAAATAATGCATATATATACATGACTTATTACTATATTATATATATTATTTTTCAACCATCCTGATGAAAAAATTTATTATATTATAATATTGTAGAGAGAGAGAGAGAGAATAAGAGAGATAGAGTGAAACTCAAACCACTTACAAATTATTAAGCAACTTCTTAATCGCGACCTGCGTCCCGTTAATCAAAGATCCCCGGTACACGATCCCGTACCCTCCTTCTCCCAAAATATTCTCCTTGGAAAACCGTCCAGTGGCTTGCTCGAGATCCCTCAAAGTGAACCAGTGGCCCCAGCCGAGGTACGACGAATCCGGGAGGCCGGTGAGAGGAGACGGCGCGGTTATTTGTTGGTAGGGCTGGGACTCGATTGGTTGGTCCTTCTCACTGTCGGATAATGTTGATGTGAATTAATGATTTGAAAAAGCAGGTGAGTTCTGATGGGGTGTGTGTGTGTGTGTGTGTGTCTAGATTGTCATGTGTTTGAATTTCGAAAGGTGGTGTGAGTGAATGTGTTGTTCGTGCGAAGATTGGATGGAGTGTTTTAGGGATGTGAATGGCATATAGTTAATCAAGTAGTGTTGATGTGATGTTTCGTTAGGAAAGTATAGTGTGTTAATATGAAAAATATACCATGCATATTAATCATTAATAGAAATTCCTCCTTTTAATAAGAAAAAAATAGTTTGTTTGATGACGTTAAATAATATTTTTTTAATGAGAAATGATATTTTTAGTAATTGGGCGTACCGAAAAGATCCGGAGTGAGAATCCTCTCCCCCATTTCTCGACTTGACCGTACCGGTCTCAACATCAAAATCCACCTCACCATTATTATTTGAATCGTTCCGTACCAGTACAAGTTCTCTCTCTCGCTCGCTCTTCACCTCCTTAATCTCCTTCGAAACCTGCGGTATTCTATTCTGATTCTGATTCATCAAATGGTTTAATGAAGTGCTTCTTCTTCTCGCGCGTCTTTTTGCACGGATATTGAGGCACATGATTAGGATCAGGAATGAGGCGAGAATGAAGATTGTGACTAAGATTGCGATTAGGACCCATAGTTTGAGGCCGAATATTGATGGTTGAGATAAATTGTTGTTTAGACTCGACATTTTTATATCCGGTTTTCTTCCCTATATAATTAAAAAATAAATAAATATGTAATTAATTAAATGAATGAATGAAAGAATAATAAAAGAATGAATATATACAATCGGGGATAGAGAATTAAGCAAGCATAAATATATGTATAAGACACACTTTTTAATATTTTAGTTATAAACTCTTATTATATGCATTTCGGATGAGATAAATTGACGATTAGAGTTACATTTTTAATCTTTTTTTTTCTTTCCTACGTAATTCATAAAAAAGAAACAAGTATATAACAAATTATATAATGAGTAATGAATAAATACAATCGAGGATATAGAATCAAGCAAGCATAGCATATATATATATATATATATATATAAGGAAAACAAAATATTGAAGAAAATTATAATGAATTGAACGAATAACAAAAAAAATACATCAAGGATATAGTAAGTACATATAATACATACAAAAAATACATATTATTAGTATATTTATGCATAGCATTACCTTTTATTGCATCTCATATCACAGACTCCATCATTGTATTTTATTTATTAGTATATTTATGCATAACATTACCTTTCATTGCATCCCATATGCATGTTGAAAGAGTGTATTATTTTCGTAAGTCAATTATATAATGATTAAGAATTAATTGTAATATAGTACTTGTCAATTATTGTTTCAAATAAGCTATTAAGGTGCTTGTACAGGTCATATACAAATAAATCTATTTATTTCTCAGTCAAAAGGAATATAATATATGCAGTATTATAAGTTATAACTAACATACTCATTACGTACCAAGAAAGATTGTTTTGCCACAATAGAATCAAATTGACATTAAATTTTACCTAATTTGTATTTTGGCAAACTCATTACGTATTGAATAAAAATTGTTTTAACATAATAACATCAAAATGACGATTGTTTTAACATAATAAAATCAAAATGATCCAAGTTCTACTTAATTTGTAGCTTTATACAATTTTAAATCACGATCAGTTAATTTGGCAAACAGAGAGAAAAAATCAAACAAAAAAGTATTAAAAAAATCGATTTTTTTAATTGCATGAATTAGCATAAAAACCACATTACCACATTCGTGTTTCGAGTCACTATGATACAGCAAAAGAATAATTTTGTCATAAAATTAACCAATAACAAATTAATTGAAGAAAAGATCTGAAGAAAAGAACTTTCATGAAATTAATAAGCAAAAGACTGTACGTTCTTAAAAAAAATCATGAATTAACTAGAAAAAATATAAACACATGAATAAAGAAATTAACTCCATTGAAACTAACAAAAAAAAACAGGAAACTGTTTGTGGGCATTACCTAGGAAAAGAACCAACAATTTAATAAAATCCCATTCAATTAACTAGCACCACCTAAATCCACGAAATCAAGCATCCGTTACTTCAAACAAAAAAAAAGAGGAAAAAAAGAAAAAAAAGTAGTTGGTAGTAATCTCACCCGAAAATTCCAGATCTCAGTTGGTGAAGATAAGAAGCGCTTAACGCGGACTCCAAATGTGGGTTCTTTGGCTTCAAGGAAACCCTAATTCAGACATTTTTAGAGAGAGAGAGAGAGAGAGAGATAGTAAACAAGCGGTAGGTGGCAGTGAAGGAACAGAGAGAGAGAGAGAGAGAGAGAGAGAGTGGTTTTGTTGTGCTGTAATGCTATTATTACTTGTGGGAGCAGTAAAACAGTAACAAACAGAGAAAGAGAAAAAGAGAGAGATGAGGAAAATAGTGAGAAAAGAATAATAAAGAAAGACAAACAAATTATAGGAATATTTTTGTGCTGTTTTGACCCTCCAAATTAAAATTGGGAAATTAGAAATCAGGCCGGGTATTGTAGCGGTTCTGTAACGACGGATTGAAATTATATGCTATTTTTTTACGTTTCTATATATGCTATATACTGTTTTTATTTTTTTAAATATATACTGTTTACCGAATGAATTTTCATATACTGTTTGTTTTCAGTTTATATATTTGTATATACTATTTTCATTTTTTTTAAATATATACTATTTTATAGAATGAATTTTTCTATATTGCTTATTTTCAGTTCATATATCTGTATATACTGTTTGTTTTCAGTTCATATGTTTTAAAGTCTCGAAAGTTTAATTTTTTCAGAGGATATATGAAATTTCTCCTATTTAAATAGTCAGAAATGAAAAAAAAAATATAAATAAAAAAGACAAAAAAAAAAATTGTGCTACTTTGACAAAATTTTTAATTTTTGAATTATTATTATATTTTTTCAAATGAAATTTCTCCTATTTAATTTGGGCTGGATATTATTGGGCTGGAAAAGAAGTAAAGTAACCCTAGTAATCCATATCATGTGAGGATCCTTCTTCTTCTCCTCGCTCTCTTTTTAGTTTTTCTCATCTTTCGAAATACAGAAAGGAAACGAAGAAAGAAAGGAGAGAACGAACAAACCAGCCATTAGCCATGTCTACTCTCGAAATCGAAGCTCGCGAGTAAGAACCTCCTCCTCCTCCTCCTCCTCTCTCTCTGTTTCATTCAAAAGCTTTGTTGTTTTCCAATTTGGGCCCGTTTTGAGTCGGAAAGCTGTGCTCTTTCCACTTCAATTACCCTGATAGATTTCGTTGAGTTGAATTTCTTTCGGGTTTTGAGTTCAAGGCGTAGTTTTTTCGACTCAAATTGACTCAATTCACATGCATTCCTTCAATTACAAAACCGAAACACCAAAACAGAACCCCAAAACAAAACCCTCACCAAAATCACCCCTTTTTACTCTCTCCTTCTCTTTCCGGCGTGATAAATATCGTGCTTCAGTTCAGCAAAAAGATAACACCTTTCGCTGAACATTCCAAACCCTAAACCCATGCTTGAACCACGACCAACACAATTAACTCTTAACTCTTAATATTTAGAGAAAGGAGAGAGATGGAGAATTGAATCGTATTGCATATTTGTGAGAGATATTACAACAGCCCCGTTTATAACACAACGAGTCAATCTTAAATCTAACCCTGTTCGTTAACTAGCCATTTACATTAAATCTAACCCTTCATTATTCTAAATCTCAAGTCCTTATTATCCTCTTAATTGTCCTCTCACATTAATACTCTCTTATTAACCAACCCTTTTCTTTTTCTATCCAGCGTGATAAAGATTGTGCTCCAATTCTGCAAAGAGAACTCGCTACACCAAACATTCCAAACACTACAAAATGAGTGCCAGGTGTCATTAAATACAGTAGATGGAGTAGAAACTTTTGTATCTGATATAAATGCGGGAAGATGGGACGCGGTTCTGCCGCAAGTTTCTCAGCTGAAATTGCCGAGGAAAAAATTGGAGGACCTTTATGAACAGGTACATAAAATTAGGTGAAATTGCATATATACCCTTCTGAAAACTGAAAATATCAATTTTGCCCTAATATTAGAAATTTGGGCTCAATTAAAACTGCCAAGAAAAAAAGTTGGAGGACCTTTATGAACAGGTAGCTCAAATTAGATGTTCATATATACCCTTCTGAAAAATGAAAATATCAGTTTTGCTCTAATTAGAAAACTGGCTGTATCTTTTTTGGTTGAATTTCAAATGTAACCCTACAAGACCTCAAAATATCACGTTTACCCCCCTCCAAATAAAATTGCTCAGTTGAAACTTCCAAGGAAAAAATTGGAGGACCTTTATGAACAGGTGGTTAAATTAGAAGGGTAGTTTGGAAAATGTTTGCAAAAATTAGAAAGGGATAAATGTTCCGTTAGTCCTGAACTTTAGTTGGATTACACTTTAGTCCCTGTACTAATAATTTGACGTGTTTAGTCCCTATACTTGGGTTAGGGACTAATCGTGTACAATTCTATGAAGTATAAGGACCAAGCATGTCAAATCAACAGTACATGGACTAACATTTATCCCAATTAGAAAAAAAGGGATATAGATACTATTTGTTACGTTTTATATGGCTATACATGATATTTTTACATTTGATAGGGGTAGACATGAAATGATGCCTTTGTGGATAAATACACCGTTAGTCCCCAGACATTATCGTTTCAATTTACTCCTTGTACTATTTATAATAATCCTTATACTTCATAAAAATACACACCTTCTGTTCAATCCCTGAGTTATGAAAAGCTACAACCCAATAACTAATTTTCCAAGTCGCTAAATTTGAAGACCTTTACGAACAGGTAGTTAAATTAAAAGGGTTGTTTTGAAAACTTTTGGAAAAAATAAGGAGAGAAATTTGTGAATCATGTGTGATGCCGAAATTGCAAAAAGGCCCCTAAATTATTGGAAATTGCAAATGAACCCTCTTTTCTTAGCGAAAGTTGGAAAACGTTTTGCAATTTCATTAAGAACGGAGGGTATTTTTCGCTCAGCAACAACAATATAACAATGATTTCCTTTTCTTTATTTTTATTTTTCTCTTTTGTTTTGTGTTTGGTGTTTAACAGATAGTGTTGTAAATGATAGAGCCCCGCTAAATGTACACAACTAGAGCAATTTCAACCCCAACCCAAATAGATCCATCTTTTTTTTCTCACCAACAACAATATATAATAATAATAATAACTTCATTTTCATTTTTTTTATTTCTTTTTTCTTATAGATAGTGTTGGAGATGATAGAGCTCCGCGAAATGGACACCGCGCGAGCCATTTTAAGACAGACGCAAGTAATGGGTGTCATGAAGCAAGAGCAGCCTGAGAGATATTTGAGGCTCGAGCATCTCTTGGTCCGCACATATTTCGACCCTAACGAGGTGTGGAAAAAATTATTAAATTTAGGGTTTTGGAAGGTGAATCTGATTTTTAGGGTTTTGGAGGGTAGATTTGGTACTTTTTTTGGAAGGGTGGATTTGATTTTTAGGGTTTTAGATAACAACATGAGAGGTATTTGAGGCTTGAACATCTCTTAGTCCGTTCCTATTTCGACCCTAACGAGGTGCGAAAAAATGTATTAAATTTGTTGAATTTGTGGTTTTAAGGTTTGTTTGGAAGGGTGGATTTGATTTTTAGGTTTTAGATAACAATATGAGAGGTATTTGAGGCTTGACCATCTCTTGGTCCGCACCTATTTCGACCCTAACGAGGTGTGAAAAAATATATTAAGTTTATTGAATTGTGGTTTTAGGTTTTTTTTTTTTGGAAGGGTGGATTTGATTTTTAGGGTTTTAGATAACAATATGAGAGGTATTTGAGGCTTGAACATCTCTTAGTTCTTCGACCCTAACGAGGTTTATTGAATTTGTGGTTTAAGGGTTTGTTTGGAAGGGTGGATTTGATTTTTAGGGGTTTTGAAGGGTAGATTTGGTACTTTGAGTTTTTTGATTGGTATATATGAAATTTTTATGAATAATCGGAGAGATATTTGAGGCTCGAGCATCTCTTGGTCTGCACATATTTCGACCCTAACGAGGTGTGGAAAAAAATATTAAATTTAGGGTTTTGGAAGGTGAATCTGATTTTTAGGGTTTTGAAGGGTAGATTTGGTACTTTTGAGTTTTTCGATTGGTATATATGAAATTTTTATGAATAATCGGAGAGATATTTGAGGCGCGAACATCTCTTGGTCCGCACCTATTTCGACCCTAACGAGGTGTGGAAATATTTTAAGTTTGTTGAATTTGTGGTTTTAGGGTTTTTTGGAAGGGTGGATTTGATTTTTAGGGCTTTGAAGGGTTAATTCGATAAATTTTGAGATTTAGAAGGGTAGATTTGATATTAGGGGTTAATTTTTTTAGGATCGAACATCTCTTAGTCCGTACCTATTTCGATCCAAACGAGGTGTGAAAGTATTTGAAATAATATTAAATTTATTTTACTTTTGATATTTTGGAAGGGTGGATTAGTTTTTACGGTTTTTTGAAGGGTTAATTTGATATCAGGGGTTAAATATATTTGAAACAATATTATATGTATTTTACTTTTGATTTTTAGGGTTTTTGGAAGGGTGGATTAGTTTTTAGGGTTTTTTAAAGTTTTAATTATTTTGAGATTTAGAAGGGTAGATTTGATATTAGGGCCTTAGGGGTTATATCATGTAATGCATAATATTAAGCTTTTTATTTTTCTCATTAACAGGCTTACCAAGATTCTACAAATGCATAATATTAAGCTTTTTATTTTTCTCATTAACAGGCTTACCAAGATTCTACAAAAGAGAAAAGACGTTCTCAAATTTCTCAAGGTTTGACTGATTTCCACAAATCTCCCTTACATTTTCCCCATTTAATTTTAAAAATATTTATTCCACTAATTTATTTTATTTATTTAATGATTTATAGCAATTTCTGCTGAGGTGTCAGTCGTACCGCCGTCTCGACTAATGGCTTTAATTGGCCAGGCTTTAAAATGGCAACAACACCAAGGTTTTGTTTATTTATTTTTCTTAGTTTAATATTTATATAATTGGGGTTAATTTAGTTTTAATTTACATATTTTTTTTCTTTTTTCTTTTTTCTTTTTAAATCTGTAGGATTATTGCCACCAGGCACGCAATTTGATTTATTTAGAGGCACAGCTGCAATGAAACAAGAGGAAGAAGAGACTTATCCTACCGCTTTATCTCACCAAATTAAGGTCATTATTTATTATTATTATTATTATTATTATTATTATCATTATTATTATTATTATTATTATTATTATTATTATTATTATTATTATTTTATTATTATTATTTATTTATTTAGTTATTTATTTATTTTTTCCTTAAGTTTATTCAAATTAAACATTAGTAAGGATGTAATATATATAGGTTATAATTTTAGGTAGATAATTAATTTATCAAATACTTTTTATGACCAAGTGCATTTAATTTATTATTTTTAAAATTCTTTTATTAATTTATTATTTTTTAATATAAAGTTCGGCAAGAAAAGCAATCCAGAATGTGCGCGATTTTCACCAGACGGTCAATATCTCGTTTCTTGTTCTATGGACGGAATTATTGAGGTAATTTATTATTTTTCTTGCTATTAAATGTATTAATTTTTTGTTTTACTAACTTATCTTTTTGGGTAAATTACCGAGTCTTTGAATTTTGCTGCTATGCTTAGGTTTCATCCTTCAAACTATTTTATAAACATTTGGATCCTTGTTTAACTTTAATTACCCAACAAAAATGTAAATAATCTAAAACAGAGGGCCAAATGTTTTTACTGTAAAAAAGATTGAAGGATGAAACCTTGAATGGCGGCAAAGTTCAGGGGCTAAAACGTAATTTGCCCATCTTTTTTTATTTTTTAATAAAATATTCAGGTTTGGGATTACATAAGTGGGAAGCTCAAGAAGGATCTTCAATATCAAGCTGATGTATATATTTCACATGTCATATTGTTTTTAATGATTTTATTTTATTTTAATATATTAATATAAAATATGAATATTATAATTTTCAGGAGAATTTTATGGTACATGATGATGCGGTATTATGTGTGGAATTTAGCAGAGATTCTGAACTGCTTGCTTCTGGTTCTCAAGACGGAAAAATCAAGGTTTTTTTTAATTTCATTTAATTTATAAGTATATAATAATAATAATAATAATAATAATAATAATAATAATAATAATAATAATAATAATAATAATAATAATAATAATAATAATATATTTCATTTTATTTTTGAAATATATAATGATAATTTAATAAGTATGTTTAACACTCGAAAAAAGTTATGTTAAACACAAAATTATATTCCAAAATTATAGTTAAATTATATTCCAAAATTATCACTTCAAAGTTAAATATAGTTATTATTACACTTCCATTTAAACAAAAGAAATTAAAAACGCAGAGGCATTTAGTTAATTTACTTCTTTTTTGTTTATTATGATTTTTTTGATATGTTTGAAGAATAATTATAATTTATAATGTTACTATAATACAAGTACTTTTTTAAATAAATAATGACAATTTCATCACTTGAAAAGTTACAATGTCACTTGCAAATATATTTTAAACACAAGAATTTACACTAAAAGAAGATATATTATCACTCAGTTTTGTATTATAAATATTATTACACTTCCATTTAAACAAAAGAAATTAAAATTGATGCCAAACAGACCATTAAGTAATTTACTTTTTATATTTTATTAATAAATAAATTATTATTTATTTTAATAGGTTTGGAGAATAAGAACAGGACAGTGTTTAAGGAGGCTAGAGCGGGCCCACTCTAGAGGAGTGACAAGTGTCACGTTCTCACGCGATGGCACTCAACTGCTCAGCGCCTCTTTCGATACTACTGCCAGGTCAGCATTTTTTGCCATTATTTTTATTATTGCATATATACCCTTCTAAAACCTCAAAATATCAAATTCTTTCCCCCTTTTCAAGCCTTGGATAAATAAATAAATACTATATCTTTTATTTTTTTTCTAATTTTGATGGGTTAATTGCATATTTACCCTTCCACGGAGTCAAAATATCAAATTAATCCCCCTTTTCAAACGTTGGATAAATTAATAAATACTGCATCTTTTTTGAAGATGGATAATTTATGAAGGGAAAATTTCAGTCTTTCGTTTTTTTGAACAATATTCTTTTATTATTAGGGATAATTAACTGCATATATACCCTTCCAGTAACTCAAAATCTCAAATTTACCCTTTTTATTTTTTAGTCTTTTTTTTTTATATAGAATCATTGGTAATTCATATTTTGTGTTATGAAAGGGCAAATTTGAAAGTGATATATAAAATTAATTTGAATTCTAATTTACTTTTATTTTTATTTTTTAACAGAATTCATGGGCTAAAATCAGGAAAAATGTTGAAGGAATTTAGAGGCCACACTTCATACGTAAATTATGCAATATTTACTAATGATGGTTCCAAAGTAATAACTGCTTCTAGCGACTGTACTGTCAAGGTAATATTTACATATGCCCTAAATATTTTCAAAATATCATCAATACCCTCATAAAGAAGGAAAATATCATTCATATGCTTATAAACATGTAAATGGGTATCGAGATATTTTTTTTTCCATAATTTATGCAAAATATATTCATGAAACTAATTAGTTGTTTCAATATATTTTTCATTCTATAGGTTTGGGATATGAAAACTACAGATTGCATACAGACATTCAAGCCTCCACCTCCTTTAAGGGTAATTATTTTTTATATTGTATAGTTCTAATTTTTACAATTATGATTATTATGATTATTTTTATTTATTTAATTTTTTTCTTTTTTTAGGGGGGAGATGCTTCAATAAACTCGGTCCATATATTTCCTAAAAATCCAGATCATATTATTGTATGCAATAAAACTTCTTCTATTTACATCATGACCCTTCAAGGCCAGGTACTTTTAATATAAATAAAATAAAATATTATTGTCCATGCTATATATTTGTTATACGTACGAACTAATTAATTAATAAGTGAGGATCTTTTGGGTAAATAATTTTCTTTTTAATATTTATTTATTATTTAAAATATTTGTTTATATCAATGCCCTTCAAGGCCAGGTAGTTTAAATTTTAATTCAAAAAGAGTAATGTCCGTTTTGTAGAAAATAGTTTGTTGTACGTACTAAGTAATTAATTAATAATTGAGGGTCTTGTTGGTAAATATTTTGTTAATTTTTATTTATTTATTTTTTTGTGAAAAGGTGGTGAAAAGTTTTTCATCGGGAAAAAGAGAAGGTGGAGATTTTGTTGGAGCGTGTGTTTCTCCAAAAGGCGAATGGATTTATTGTATTGGTGAAGATATGTATGTTTTTTATATTTTTTATTAATAATTATATTTATATTTTTTATCATGATATTTTATTTTATCTTGAAATATTTTATTCTATCTATGATTATTTGTCCAATCAGTACGAAACGTTGGTATTTGGTTTTTATTTCTTTGCCATATTCATACATGAAATATTACTAACTATTTTATTTTTATTTTATTTTATTAGGAATATATATTGTTTTAGTTATCAGTCCGGCAAGCTAGAGCATCTTATGAAGGTAAATTTATTCTCTTCTTTTCGACTTGATATATCTGAATTATAGCAATATTCACCTAATTAGAGTATAATATTTATTTTTTATTTTATTTGCTTTTTAGGTGCATGAAAAAGATGCAATAGGTATAACTCATCACCCACACAGAAATTTGGTTGTTACCTTTGGAGAAGATTGTACCATGAAAATTTGGAAGCCATAAGGATTTTTTTGCAAAATGTTTAAATTAATGTAGTTTTGTTTTTTTGTTTTTTGGTTGTGTGATTTTGTTGCGTATTAGGATATTTTATGTATGCAATGGATTTTGTTGTAGTGTAAAATTGTATGCTATATTGGAGTCGCGAAACTCACATTTTTTTATGTTAATTGAACGAGTAATTAGATTTTATGATTAAAATTTATCTATGCCTTGCATAGAAAATAAAACAAGAAAATAAATTTACATTTTTATCATAATCATTTGAGCTACAAAGAATCACTCATGAATTACTTGTGAGGATTCATATCCAAACCAAATTTTGTTCAAGTCAAGCTTATTTCTCCAAGCATCCTGCAATAGAAAGTGTATATACAAATATTATTTACAAAGGCACCAAAATAAACAATTATTTTTATTTTTGACAATCTAGAATATATATTGAAGCAAACTTTAGAAGCACAAACAAAATAGATAAAAACTGCATATAAGATATTCTTCACCATTTTGTAAAAATTAAGTGAATTTGATACTTGTTTGTAGATTTTCTTACAAATGAACAAATCATGTAACTACATAAGAGAAGAAATAAAAAAGACACCTTTGTTCATGATCCGACCAATAAGAACCTTTCAGGTCAGCAATCTCAAAACAAGATTCAATTACTTGCAAATCTCGCAATAAAATTTCAAAATGATTTCTCACTTCTTTTGCACTCTTATCAGTTCCAATCATCAAAGCAATCAACTCCCATTTTTTGGGATTTTTGTCATCTATAATCGCCAATAAAGTCTCAAATAATTTATTTTCCTCCCAACTCCAATTCGAACTCACATCCAAATTCAAATTCAAATTTGATTTTGAACACAAGCATGCTTTATAATCACTCATTCTATATGTTTCTATTCTTGAAAAGGAACTCTTAACTTTGGGTGCTTTCTCTATTGGGACTTCAAGATTTTATAGGCTTATTTTGGAAAAAAAAAAATTATTTTTCTTAGAATAGTTATGCGTGGGAGAAATTTCACCGCATAAAACCTCTGCATGCAAATGCTAAATATATGCATAGCAGGGATGAAGATATAGATAAGTTAGGAAAGTATATTCAAAGTATGATAAGCATCATTGACCAACTTTTAAATTCAGTCCTCTCCTTAAATTAGTTCGGAAAATAGCCCCCAAAGGCCCTAATGGAAAAAAAAAAGTAATACAGTGTATTGTCATTAGTGTTGGAAAAACAGTAAGGAATATTTTTGAAGTAAATTTGTCAAATATTGAACAAAAGTGAATAATTAACCCCCTCAAAAAGTTGAAGTTAGTAAATTTTTTGGCAATGGTTGCTAAACAGATAATTTTTTTTAATAGAGCGTTATTTTTTGCATTTTTTATATTTAGAGGGCTAAATTCAAAAATGTTGTGATACTGTGACGGATAATGTAGATATTGCTAGAAGATACTCAATACATCACTGCATATTAAAGAATCTTATCTTATTCCGATTGAGGAAAGAAAAAACTTATAAAGATATTGTATTTAAGAAGTAACGATAGGAATGTTTAGGATATTGGCATATAAACCCAAAGAAGCTTGTTAATTGCATAAATGCCTTTACTAATTAAGTAGTGAGAATTCTTTTACCCCTCCCTCCAATATATACGGTCAAGCTCTGTCACTTAATAAGTATACATATGAAATTTCAGGTACATATAAATAGTCTTGATATGAAAAAAAAAAATATATATAAGCGAAAGGATATTGAAATTCAAGTAGAAATAAAACAAGGTTTTTAACTTTTTTTTGTATATAGTATACACCCATGAATGAGGGTAATGCCCTTTCGATTTCATTTACTACTGTCTACATCGAAATTTAAATTATGCATGGGCATATATGAAATTTTTGGCATATGTAATATAATGCAAACTATCTTATCTTGATACTTGATAAGTGATATGAGATTATTATAAGATATTTACTTTCTGCTCCAAAAGTACTGGAGGTTCTTATATTTATTAAATAATCCAATAATAGATATTCATCTACAAGATGAATTGTCAAATATGAAATTTCCTTTATTTGAATGATTTAACATTTTCTTATAAAAGTATTAAAATTATATATATGATCTTCAAACTCTTTCAATAGAAAAATGAAATATATTCTGTGTTAATACTTGTCAGCTTTATGTGTTATGTCATATACTCAATTATACTTAAAAACAATATATATGAATAGACATTAAAAAAAGTCCATGTATTTGTAAATTGTTGATAATAATCACATAACCCACGAATTAAAATTCCATATTTAAACTATTCCATGCAGAACGGTGATTTGAAATCCCAAATTGCCTACAGTTCCAGATTTGAAATATTGGATTACCATGAACTCCAGATTTGAAATCTTCAATAATTGCCTTGAAAAATTAACATACTTCACCAAATTTAATATTTCAACTTAATAAATTAAAATTAAGAATGCACACTTGAAATCTCCATTTGTCTTGAAGAATTAACAATACTTTCACCAAATTTTATATCTCAAATTAATAAATTAAAATTAAGAATCCACACTTTATTACAATAATAGCCTGGCTTCTCTTACTCTGCATTGATTAAACCCATATATATCCTTCAAAATCTTAAAATATAGCTGAAAATATAAAAATTGGACCTAACTGACCTGAATCTATCCGATTTAAAAGAGATATATCAGCATAAAAAGAAAAAATATTGTATAACACTCAACCCAACTAGATTAGAATCCAATAATGTTTTTCCGATTAGTCCTAAAATGAAATAGTTTTGAAAAGTAAAATGTATATTTAATGAGGGATTCTTAGATACAAATAATTGCAAGTACTGAATGGAGTATGCCCCATAAAATCGTATTACAAAATATACAAGCTTTGCTGCAAAATACATCAAATCAAACGATGTAAATTGCATTAGCAAATACATGAATTATCAAATATGCCCAAACTTTCCAAACCTCCCCAATTTTTCAAATACCCCAAATAAAAGATTTATCCTCAATTTTTCAAATTCCCAGATGAACTTGATTTAAAATTTATTTCTCGACTAATATGACTCATGGTTTTAAATTCCACCCAACATATAAGTACATTGTGACTTCAAATTTTGCATCAGATTTAAAATTCTGTTTATAGTATTCTTAACATGCTATTCATGAAGCGCGATATGAAATCTATTTTCTGTGTCGAAATACATGAAATTCGAAACTACGTTAGTCAGAAAAATAAGTTGAAAACTCAAATTATTACTGTATTTACAAAATTTTGAATGTTAAGTTCTAAAACTTACGTACTTTTTCTTAAAACCGTGAGGGTAATGAGATAAAATACACACACACACAATGTAGACACTCAATGTAGAGAGAGAAAATGTTGAAAGAGAGCAAACTATGTAAGAAGCCAGGGAAGAGGCAGTGCAAGGAAAGGAGCATCAACACATCACAACTCTTTCCTCTCCTCTCCTCATACGTCTAGGATACTGCCACGTGCATTATTCTGCTTTCGTAATGCCTAGAAAACTGCCATGTGGCATCTATAAATATTTGTTGATTGCCCCATCCCATGCTCGGCCTCTTCCCTGTCTTCTCTTCATTCTCTCATTATTTTTCAATTACCATCCGAAACAATATTATTTCCAAAAAAAAAGAAAAAAAAGAAATGTGAACATGATTATCAAACAATAATTTAGGGATTTGGAGAAATGATTACAAAAAGAAAATTAGGAAGTGAGGAAATATGATATGGGTTGTGATGTGCTGTGTTTTAAGAAGAGTGGAATGAATACAACGTATTTATATGAAATTGAAGATTTGAAATTGTGTACTGTTGTACATTTGTTGAATTTTAATTTTGTACTAGACATTTTTTTAGCTTGAAATTTGTAAGGTTAGTACTATATGGGAGTACAAATTTAGTATCCAACCAAACCAACAGCTAGCATAGAATCATGACTTCCATCCTCTCCAGTTAAAAATATTGGAGATATTTCGTTTGTTTTAGGGTTTTATTTTTCTCATACTGATTTAAGTTTTTATGGAATGTATTAACAATATTGTTGAATATTATCGAATGACAGGTATCAATATTGTTGAATATAAAAATATTTAAACAGATGGACCCTTGCATACGTGATTTTGGCTGAAATGGAGTGGATAAATATAATAAATTTTAATTTCTATTAATTTCAGGGGTAGAACCAAATAAAGAGATCCATTATCCAATATAATATATAACAATTAATTGAAGTAATCCATTTGCACATTTGTATTGTTGTTTATTGAACCATATGAAAATTTCATTTAAAATATATAACAATTAATTGAAGTAATTCGGTATATATGATTGAGTTGCATCATAACGATAATGGAAATCTCCATCGTCAAAAACTGGAGAGAAACGAAAGAAATTTTTCTAGTACAACAAGAGGCCAAAGTAGTACTATCTCACATTCTCACTATCAAGACTCATGAGACCTTGTACTAACTGTTTTGGTGTCGTTCAAAGCAAAATAAGGATTGTTTAGTGTTGTTTGGTTTCGTTGTGATGACCCCCTATCGGACCAATTAGAAGAAAATAAGAAAATGCTCTATTTCATAGCGTGTGTTAGAATGTGAATAGTGACTTCCAAAGTTAGAGTTTATGTTTTTTCTTTGAGAAATCTGAAAAGGCGTTGGTATACTGTTTTTCCTCTTTTCTAATATTTTTTTTTCTCTTTTTATATAATGTTTTCTTTATTTTATGTATATATTGTTTGTTGTCTCTAAGAAACTAATATTATATATTGTTTGTTTAATTTTATATACTATTTATTGTCTATATATACTGTTTATTTGTGCCGTGCTGGCGTGCTGCACGACGAAAAAACCTGTCGTGCCTAGGTTTTACTTTTTGCTAAACAAAAAGGATGCTAGTGTTTCTGGGTGTTCAAATGGTTTGATTTATCGAAAAGTAAACCGAATCAGTCAAATTTAATAAATCAATTCGGTTCGGTTTTCACCATTCCTTTTCGCTTTTCATTTTGAAAAATTGAATAACCGTAGATGATGGAACTATACTTTTCTTTTAAATTTTTGAAAATAACCAAATTTTATATTTTACGATTTAATCATGTTTTTAATTAACTACAAAACATTATTTACAAGTGACAATTTTTTATTGTAAAATAAATTTCTTTTTCGGTTCAACCGAATAAACCGAATAAAATTTGTTTGGTTCTAAACTTATAAGTGATCGACTAAGCCATATCAGATACGGGTACTCATAGAATACTTATCAAATACTCCATATGACATGCTTAAATATATTATTGTAAAACAATAACACAAATTTTCCAATACTACTCAGACCCTAAATTAAAATTTGCAATCCAAATTTTAAAAACCACTTGAATCCCAAAATCCTAATCAAACATGTCCAACAAATTAACATCACATAAATAACTCATAAACCGAGTCTTCAATTGGAACTCTAAGTGTCGCACATATATACATCATATTGACACCTCAAACAAAAAAAGATAACCAAAATCCAAAACTAAACAAAATAATAATTTAAAACAAGAGTTAATGTTATGTTTCATCATCACTATCATCACTATATGAAACCAAAGCCCCCAACGCTGTATTTTTCTCTTCTGATGCATTTTTACTTAGAGGCCCCTCAACCTTTTCTAATTTACTGCTATCATCAGTTTTTGCCCTTTTGGGTTGCGTTTTAACAGAAATAATTACGTTCAATGGCCTTTTTATTACCGGCTTATTTTCATTTGATTTATTTTCTTTTGGCAGTATAGGAATTGGAGTCTCTTGTAATTCGTGTACATGTGATGCTCGTGCATTCAATGCTTCCTTTAAATTAATTAAAAATATATAAATTGATATTAGAAATTAATCTACCGAAATTTACAAAAAAGCCCCATACAAATGAAAAAAAGCCCTTACATTCTTTAAAAAAAAAAAAAAAAATCAAAATTTAGTCCCTAAAATACATTTGAAGTAAGCTTTTTATGATAACATTAATCCTTTTGAATTTTTACATTTTTTAAGAATGAATGGGATTGTTTTTAATTTTCAATAATGCAGGGGCCTTTTCGCAAATTTCCCATTAAAATAAAAGTTGAGTTTAATTGAAAAAATAAATACTTGGAAACTACGCAGTTCTTCAGCTTCTTTATTTGCTACTTGTTTCTCATATTCCCTCCTTGACTGCATAAAAATATATACCAAACATTTCATATTAAATTATTTGGAAATTTGTATATTAAAAATTTCCTGCATCATGCCTAAATTGCAAAAGGCCCCTAAAAAATTGCAACTTTCATTCTTATAAAATTCAAAAATCCCCTATTTGTTAATATAGCTGGGACTACTTGAAATTTTAAAAAATCCCACATAGTTTGAATTTTTTTAATAGAGGTTTTTTTTGGCAAATTTCGGTAAATTATTTTACTAAAATACATGAATATGGTTGAAGTACTTCTTTTAGGCATTTATACTATTAAAATATAGGGTTCAGATATTGAATGCCAGCATTTTGGAGTGCCCAACAACGCCAGATTACAAAAGGTATAGTGTAAACACAAAAGATATAGTGAAATTACAAAAAAGTATATTTTCAAAAAGTTACATTTGGAAATACAAAAGGTATATCCAAATGCAAATATATATGTGTACAACGGGCGCTTTTGGGCACTCAAAAAGTTGAGCACTCCGAATAATTTCTCTAAAATATATACACATTAATAAAATTAACAAAATACATACCTCTTCAAGTTTATCTAGAAACTCCGTTTCATCTTCGTCCAAAGCTTTTGGAGGTCCTGAAATATTAAAATTAATTCACTTTTAATTAAATACTAATATTTTAATTAGATATTTTATACATTGATAATTAATTATACATTAATATTAAAATTAACTTACGGTGTTTAAACCTTTCATTGAATTCAGCATCCTTTTTATCTTTATTCGCCTTTAGGATCTGTCATAATTATGTAAAAGTAGTTAATTAAAAGAAGTTATTATTTATTTGAAATTTTATATTAACTTTTGAAACAAGATAGAACCATTAAAAACCTCATTTAAACCCTAATTTGGACCCAATTGATCTCAATTGTGAAATTAGATGTCAATCAAACCTAGACTTTGTGCCTGATTCAGTTGAACAAATTATTGATTTTTAAATTCATTGAAATCTTTTAATTTACAGAAAGGAATTAATAAACTTTTATATAAAAAATACTCAGGAATAAATCAGTGGTAATTAAGTTTGTTTATAATGAAAATAAATTAAAATTAAATAAGCATATACCACATAACAGAAAATCAATCTCTCAAAAATAAAAGCAAAAAGAAAATTAGAAAGCCACATTCTAGAGAGAGAAGAAAAAAAGAGCAAAATATCAATCTAAATTATTCCGCAAAAATCACGCTCCAATTCAACAAAAAATAAACCCAATTTGATGCCTTAATTGAGGTTTAAATCAAAAGAACCAATTTTTAAAGGAAAAAGAAGAATCAGTACCTCAAAAAGAGGCTTGTCTCTCTGTGCAGTGCCGTCTTCTACTCTCTCTCCTCTCGATTTCTTAGCTTCATCCAACTATGAATCAAAACAAACAGAATTAATTCTCAAATTAAGATCGACCCAAAATCACCAAACCCGAAATGAATTTGAGTTTTACAGTTAACGATTTGAAAGAAAGGAAAAAAGAAAGAAACCTGTTCTTCTGAAATGAAATTGACGAGCCTCAAAGCTGGCGCTTTCACTGCCTCTTCTTCTTCCATCTCTCCTCTTCTCTCTCTCTTGCTCTCTCTCAAACCCTAAGATATGTTCAGCTTCTGAAATCTTTGCTTTTTTTTTTCTTCATTTGTGGGCAAATTTGAGGTTATTTTCGTTTATGTTTGTGCCTTATTTGGGCCTAAAATATAATTTAATATCACCAAGATAGTTTATTTGGGCCTTAAATATAATTTATATAATTAAGCTCTTTATTTGGGCCTGAAATGTAATTTATACATAATTTAATCTCTCCAAGGTGTAGTTTATTTGGGTATTAAATATAATTTATATAATTTAATCTCGCCGAGATTTACATATTTTTTGTTTTGAGGTATATTAATATGTTCTTATAATTTAATCGCTAAATATAATTTAATCAAATTTTGAGGTATATTACTTGGATACTTTCTTACCCTCTTTCGAAGAACATACATGATATATTCTGTTTTTATTTGAAAGACTAAATATGATACTTGTATTTTGAAGGGTAAATTTGAAATCCCTCCTTAAAAACATGGCATCTCTACTCACAATTATAAAGCATATCAACATACGAGATATACAATTTTACACAATAAATTCAAATAGTAAAAGGTTAGAGAAATGGTTGGACAGCTAAGGAGTCCTTGATCCGTACTTAAATGAGAGAGACCCAATGATTCATGCAATTAATGCAAAAAATATTAATGGACCATGAACAAAACTTTAACATCCTATAGTTCACATGATTACAAATAAATTTTAGCTACCAAAAGAGAGAGAGAATTGCATTAATAATGTCAATTGTTTTATAATAAGATTAGCAAACTAAGGTATACTTCATGTGATGTGGAGCTTTTCAGAATGTTCAAATTATATATTGCTTATAATAGTTTTTTCATTTGTAAGAATTACAAATGAAAACAAATTTATGAATGTATCATTGAATATTATTTTTCTACATTTTATAAATAGGAAAATGTAACTTTACTTTACTAGCATTGCTATTACCTAAAATTAATAGCTAATTGTATTTACTATCTTTGTACAACTGGATTCGTTTTACTTCTTTAATTTATTATAACTCAATAGTAATTCATGTAAAATAATATTAATTGCTACATACAACATTTTTCTTGTAATTTTCTTTCAAGCCTGACAAGAGGCGGATATCTAATGCAAACCCGTCATTTTTTTCTAGAAAAAACGTATCATTTCCTATTTTGAAAACATCGATCTGCAACTCCTCCTCCTGATCTCTCAATCTATACATCTTGAAACTGTGGCCACACGGGAGCCCATCAGAATAATTCATTAACCTCATTATAATCCTCAAGACGACTAGACAAAGTACTTGCTCATCAGAACATTTTATATGTACTAGTACATATAAAATATGTATCACAGTTATAGAAAATCCACATTTAATTTTCAGATGTTGATTACGGAAAATGAATTTCCTCGACAATTTGCAAGTCACAACCAATGTATATAGAGATAATAACAGTTCATGACATTTTCATTATGTATAGATATGTCATAGTAAGTTGCAAGCATGTTAATAAAAACTAAAAAGCAGTTCATAGTATTTCACGCTTGCCTCCCTTAGATATATTAATTCACATAATTCATAGTAAATATTATATTTTGGAATTTTTGAAGGTTAAATATAATTTTTATCAAGTCACAGTAATAAATAAAGTGTATCAATACTTAAAATATATACTTGCAGAAAATAAAATGAAACGGTTAAAAAAACAGAAAAATGTTTTATGCTCTAAAAAAAATAGAAAAATGCTCTTAAATAAGATACTCGTACCAAATTTAGAGTGTGCAAATGATTCATGCAATTAATGAAAAATTGACGTCGTCCATGAATAAAAAAATAACATTAATATTCTTGGAATTGTTTTAGTCTTTAAAATAGAGTGCATTAATGATGCAGATAGTTGGAAAATATATTGACAGGAAACAACGTAAGAAATTAATATCAAAAGTAATACATTTACTCTTAATAAATGTTAATTCCAGAACTTTCCTTCTATAAAAGTAAAAAAAACATTAATGTCAATATCAACAAATTCAGAGTTTTTGAAACTTCAAAAATATAACTTACATAAAGCCGGGGGGGGGCGTGGGTGGTTACTATTCACATAAACAAGCTGCAGTCCAGGTAGTTAAGTGCTTACACTCTAAATCCAGTGGATGTGGATTTACCAGGCGAGCGCCCCAGGTCTCTCGTTCCGTCCCTGATTACAATATATTTAAATATTCTGTTTATGTAAATTTCTTAGTTTTTCTGATTGCATCAACTGATTCTCGGAAAATAACTTTAACATGACAAGTAACTATACCAACCAGTAAAAGAAAAAAATAAGTACATGAATTAAGTGTCATGTACAAAGTTTTTTTTTCTTCTTAAATTATAAAAAGATGGATATTGTAGGAAATGAGTTAGGGTTTCGGGATTTAAGGCTATTGGAGGTGGAGATTAGATTTCTATTGTGTGTTCTATAATGCAAGAGATATTATATATCTCTATTTATAGACCAACGTAACTTGGCCATCAAGAAACCCGCATATCATGACATGATTTGTTACCATCTATATCCTTTAGCTGCGCCTCATCAGATTGATCCCCTTTCTAAATGATCATGATTGATAGCTTTCCTTTGAGAGAAAAATGCACATATGGAAACAAATCCAACATCTCCCACACTTGTGCATTTGCCGAGCAAAGGACTTCTGCCAACCGGTGACTCTTTCACTAGATAAACCAAGCATAAGCTCCCACTATTCATGATCAACTTATATTTTCATGCCACTAGATTACTCCAAACATTTGATAGATCCAGTTACAAAATAACTCAGACATTTCTGAGTCCCATGAAGCTAACATGCTTGATGAAATCATTAAAACTGATTCCTTTCATCAAAGAATCAGCAACCATATCAAAGGTTGAAATATAACTTACCTTGACCTCATCTCTTTCCACCAAATCTTTTATATAGTGATACTCGATGTCTATATGTCATCCTTTAGAACTATTGGACCCGTCATTAATCAATGAAATAACGGGTTCATTATCACAATATATATCAACTGGTTCACTAATAATCCCGAGGTCAAATCAGATAAAAATCTTTTTATCCAAACCGCGTGGGTAGCTACCATGTTACAGGCAATATATTCTGCCTCCTGTGTGTACCGTGCCATACACCCTTATTTCTTGCTTGACCAAGAAACTCCACCACCTCCAAACAAAAACACATGTTCAGAGTTTGACTTACGATCATCTATGTCTCCTCCGAGGTCAGAATCAGAGTAGCCTATGAATTCAAGCGAATTTGCTTGATAACAAAGTTTATAACTTTTAGTGCCTTTAACATATTTAAATATTCTTTTGACCGCTTCCCAGTGGATCATACCAGGATTACTTTGGTATCTACTAACTACCCCAATAGGGTAACCTAAGTCTGGTCTTTTACACAACATCGCGTACATCAAACTTCCCACTGCCTGAGTATAAGGCACACCAAGTCTAGGTTGACCTTCTGAGGAACATTGCGACTTAGTTAATTTCTTATCTTTTATCACAGCTGTTGGAGCAGGTGTACTATTTTGCATTCCGAATCTTTTGATTATTTGATCCAAGTATCTTTCCTGAGACAGACATAACATCTTATGCTCTCTATCTCTGGTAATATGAATTCTAGGATATAAGATGCTTCACCCATGTATTTCATCTCAAATCAAGTACAAAAATCAGATTTGATTTTATTAATTAATTTCAAATCATTATCACATAGTAGAATGTCATCTACGTACAAAGATAAGATGCAAAAACTGCTCCCACTTTTCAAAGTATACGCACAATTGTCTAACTTGTTTACGACAAATCCTAGTTGTAAAACAAACTTATGGAAAGTAAGATACCACTGACGGGAGGACTGTTTCACACCTTATAATGTTAGTTTGGCAAAAAATTCTGATGTATCAGTTGACAATTCTAATGAGAATGATGATTTTCTTGATTATATTATGCCTCTTAATGTTTATTTAGCTGATTCTCTATTATGGCACATGCGTTTAGGTCATCCAGGAAAATAAAGATTAAATAAAATTGTTAAAATGGATTTATTACCTGAATTGACTAAAGTAGAGTATGAAACATGTGAATTCTGTCCTTCTGGCTGCAAGTTGACGAGGAAACCTTTTTCAGTGGGAGAAAGAGAAACATAATTATTAGAAGTTATCCATTCAGATATATGTGGTCCATTAAGTGTTAAGACCCATAGTGGTAAAGAATATTTCATAACGTTTACTGATTATTACTCTAAATGTGGGTATGTTTATTTGCTCAATGCTAAGTTTGAAGCATTTGATTACTTTGTAAAATATAAGAACGAAGTTGATAATCAATTGAGCAAGAAGATTAAAATATTAAGTACCGATAGGGGAGGAGAGTTTAACTCAAAAGAATTTGACAACTATTGCACAAGTCATGGTATAAAGAGGCAAACAACCATGAGTTACACACCACAGCAACATGGTGTAATTGAGAGACGTAATAGAACTTTAATGAACATGGTTAGGTTCATGTTATCACAACCAAGTTTATCGAAGAGTTTTTGGGATGAAGCGGTAAAGGCTACTGCATATGTCCTGAATAGATTACTAACTAAATCGGTAGAGTCAACTCCATATAAATTATGAAAAGGTAGAAAACCAATGTTATCCCATTTAAGGATGTGGGGATCAGTAGCTCTTGTGTTGGTCCCACAACAACATATGGATAAGTTAGACTTTAAGACTATAAAGTACAGATTTATTGGTTATTCTGAGAAGTCAAAGGGTTATAGGTTCTATAGTATTAAAGACAAAAGGGTTGTAGAAAGTCGTGAAGCTGAGTTCTTTGAAAATAGTAAAGTGGAAGAACCAACGAAAGAGGATGATAGACCTGTACTGATTTTAGGCGACTTTTATAAGGATGATCTATTAGAACCTATAGTGACTGATTAATCTTAGGACATTCAACAAGTGGTCATCCTATGTTGAGAAAAAAGGAGAACCAGGAATGCGCCATCCTACCTAGATGACTTTGATGTTTACAATTGTGAGATCTCATATATCGCACTTAGTGTGGATGCAGAGGATACGTCAGATCCTTTGAGTTATTCAGATGTGATTAATTCGTGGGAATCTGAGTCGTGGTTGAATGCCATGAAGGAAGAGATTGAGTCAATTTGTAAAGAATCAAGTATTTGAGTTAAGTGAACTCCCGGCTGGTAGAAAGGAAATTTGTTGTAAATGGGTATTTAAAAGAAAACTAAAGCCAGATGGTACGATAGACAAGTATAACTGTATAAGGTTAGGTTGGTAGCCAAAGGATTCACCCAGCTTGAGGGTGTGGATTATCAGGAGACATGTTCTCCGGTGGCAAAGTTTCCGTCTATCAGGATATTATTGGCTTTAGTTGCACATCTAGATTTGGAATTGCACCAAATGAATGTGAAGACCGCATTCCTCAATGATGATTTGAAGGAGGTCATATATATGAGGCAGCCTAGAGGGTTCAAGGTAAAGAATCCAGAAGAAAAGGTCTACAAGTTAAGAAAGTCCTTGTACGGTCTGAAATAGTCCTCTCGTCGGTGGTATCTGATTTTCCGTAAGTTTATTTTACAACTAGGATTTGTTGTGAACAAGTTAGACAATTGTGCGTATATTTTGAAAAGTGGGAGCAGTTTTTGTATCTTATTTCTGTACATAGATGACATTCTACTATGTGATAATGATTTAAAATTAATTAATAAAATCAAATCTGATTTTAGTACTTGGTTTGAGATGAAAGACATGGGTGAAGCATCTTATATCCTAGGAATTCAGATTACTAGAGATAGAGAGAATAAAATGTTATGTCTGTCTCAGGAAAGATACTTGGATCAAATAATCAAAAGATTTGGAATGCAAAATAGCACACCTGCTCCAACATCTGTGGTAAAAGATAAAAAAATTATCTTAGTCACAATGTACCTCAGAAAGTCAACCTAGACTTGGTGTGCCTTATGCTCAGGCAGTGGGAAGTATGATTTACGCAGTGTTACGTAGAAGGCCAGACTTAGCTTATCGTATTGGGGTAGTTAGTAGATACCAAATTAATCCTGGTATGACCCACTAGGAATCGGTTAAAAGAATATTTAAATATCTTAAAGGCATCAAAAGTTATAACCTTTGTTATCAAGCAGATTTGCTTGAATTAATAGGTTACTGTGATTCTGATCTCGGAGGAGACATAGATGATCGTAAGTCAACCTCTGGACATATGTTTTTGTTTGGAGGTGGTGCAGTTTCTTGGTCAAGCAAGAAACATGGATGTGTGGCACGGTACATACAGGAGGCAGGGTATATTGCCTGTAGCATGGCAGCTACCCATGCTGCTTGGATAAAAATATTTTTATCGGAATTTGACCTTGGTATTATTAGTGGACCAGTTGATATATACTGTGATAATGAACATGCTATTTCATTGATTAACAGTTGGTCCAATAGTTCTAAAGAACAACATATAGACATCGAGTATCATTATATCAAGAATTTGGTGGAAATAGATGAGGTCAAGGTAAGTTATATTTCAATCTTTGATATGGTTGATGATCCTTTAACGAAAGGAATCAGTTTTAATGATTTCATCAAGCATGTTAACTTGATGAGACTCAGAAATGTTTGAGTTGTTTTGTAACTGGGTCTATCTAATGCTTAGAGTAACCTAATGGCATGAATGTGAATATTGATCAGGGATAGTGGGAGCTTATGCATTTAGTCTATCTAGTATAGAGTAACCGGTTGGCATAAGTTTTTTGTTCAGCAAATGCACAAGTAGGAGATGTTAGATACATTTATATATGTGTCTGTCTCACAAAGAAACTATCAATTGTGATCAATATACATGAAAAGATGATCATTCAATTAGGGGGCGTAGCTGGAGGGCCGTGTATGGAAATTAGTCTCGTGCGTTCTCACCAAGATTAGAGTTTCTTGGTGCTATAAAAAGGAGATCCTTACCTGAGAAGAAGACACACCAAAATCCATTCAATACACAGAAATTCCCGTCTCCGATAGCCCAATCCCAAATCCCGAAACCCTAATCCGTTTCCTTCAATACGTTGTTTGTCACCAACTATAGTTACAATGAGGAAAACTTGGTTTACAGTTTCAAATTAGCATGTTAAATTGCTCTAATTAAATAAAAAAATATATATATAGAGATATAAACAGTTCATGATATTTTCATCATACGTGATTAGATAGGTCGAAACACACGCTGCATGCATGTTAAAAGGAAAGGTAGTTGATAGTATTGCAATGCTTGCCCATCTTGTTACATAAAACTAGAACAAGAATATTTTAAGAATTGACAATTGTAATGGATATAAATTTTATCAGACTAATTTATGTTTGAGATTTAAATATTTAAGATACAATAAGGTGATATAAATAGTCACAAATCATTATGAATAGTATCAATTGTTCTTGTATTATAGTTGGTAATTTGGTTTAATTAATACTAAACATAACCTTTCCATCAAAAAAATACTAAACATATCTTACACCGTATTTTGGGACTTCTGCAGATATATTGTTGTAAATCATATTATACTATTCCTTTCAATAATCAAAATTAAAATTCGTGTCCATTATTTCCCTTAATTTTGTAATATCTAAAAATTGTCATCGTATCCTTGCATTCTTGCATTCTAGTAATATTCAAACAAAATATGTATCCCCTAGAATATATATCTTACAAATAAAATTCAGATCCATATATAACATGACTACTAACGCTCCATTTACGTTCCAATTTGTAGCACACGTACGAACATGCCAGTGAGGATCCTTGCATACAAGTGCATTTAATTGACAGATGAAATATATATTGTAAGATCACATTAAATTCTAAATAGTCAGAAAGGTCCTCACATGGCAAAACAGTGAAACACATGTTTGGTTTCATTTTTTGCATCCAAATTGTCCTAACGAGTTTCCTCTTAGCATATATTTTAATAGTTTTACTTGTTTCTCTAAAACTCAATCCAGATAGTTCCATAATTCGTATTAAATATAATTACATTTAATTAAGGAGATTTGATTGGATAAGTACGTATTAGAGAAATACGGCTAAGAAGACCATGAAAATAAGGAGATTTGATTTCTTTCGTGAGAGAACGTATTTAACGAAAACATTTATCTTCTAATTTGCATATTAGAAGAATTTTCTAAATAAGGGAAAGAAGTTTGATTTGAATCTCTTATCAAATTTTTTTTATTTGAAAATATTTTCTTATGTTTTTTGTGCAAAAATCGAAACACACTATGGTGCTCCCTTCCATGATAAAAGAAATTAGCCTAAAGGGAAAAATATTTCATTAATATAAAAGAAGGTTCAAAAAATCGGCATTAGAGCCGATACCTCAAGATAGCGATTTAAAATCAGATCGGAATCGGTTGAATCAGATGAAAATTCAGACAAATTTATATAAGAAAATGAATTTTATACAATCGTAAGAATCGGGTATTAATCGGATTAGAGATTGCCGATTTTGATTCGAATAGCCGAATCAGAATCCAAATAAGCGATTATTCAAACCATGATATAAAATATAAGAATAGTGTTGCAAAATACACGCATTTTTTACTTCGTATATGTTGTTTTGTTATGCATTATTTTGTCACAAGTGAATATTGTTTATAAGGCGGAGCCTATATATTATTTCTATTAGAGCTCTAATACCTATATATTGTTGATCACAACTACATATTGTTTATATGGTATTATTGATAAATATATTTATCGCTACATATATAGTTCTATAATACATACATATATTAACATAGATACAATTTAATTACTTTTATTGAATTTATAGAATGTTCCTCGTCTCACATTCATTATTGGGAAATTCTTCAAAAATCCTCAAACTTTTCAATATTCTTCATAAATCTCACATAAAGTGGATTGAATTTTTTTGGCCCTCTGTAGAGTTAACTTTAAC
This sequence comes from Juncus inflexus, assembly GCA_024447665.1. Classification (NCBI taxonomy): domain Eukaryota; kingdom Viridiplantae; phylum Streptophyta; class Magnoliopsida; order Poales; family Juncaceae; genus Juncus; species Juncus inflexus. Next base: position 6,501,556 of record JAJHPC010000020.1, on the reverse strand, counting down.
TTTTCAATCCTATTTAGTCCTAAAAAGACCAAAATGCCTCTCAAAATAAATACTAAATATATAAAAAAATATTATTTTTGAATACAATATTTCACGGTGTTATTTTTACGATATTTTATGGTACGTTAATTTTTATTTTATGGTATTATATTAATTTTTTTATTATACTATATTTAAATTATAATTTTATATTATGTAAAATATTATTTTCTTCATTATTATTTATTATGAGTTTGTTTATATTCTAGTAATTAATTTATTTTTAATGTAAAATATAGATTTATTTTTTATTTATTTTTGAATTCCATGAAATATAACATGAAATTAAATATATGAGGGGCATTTAAGTCTTTTAAAAATTAAATTGGATGAAAATGTTAAATCTAACACCATAGGGGGCTAAAAAGAATATCAATTCACATTATAGATTTTTTTATGAAGAATATTGAATAGTTAGGGGGAGTTAGAGGGTTTTTGAAGAATTTCCCTTAGTTTTTTGATGTTAATAGAATTTGAACTCATATATATGATTTGTTGTGCTTTCCTCACAGCCACTAAAACATGAGCTCATTCGTGATACAATTTTATTAATTGTTATATATTACATGTATAACACTATACAAGCAATATATAACAACTAAAAAATAGTAAGTATAATAGTGTATATATTGCATATATGATGTGCTAATATAGAGGTAGCTGATCAGTCAAAAGATCATATCACAGTGAAAGAACGGTTAATAGCTGACCCAACGAGATACTGTAGCAATTCAGCATGTTATTATAACATAATATCTTGATGTTTTAGAGGACTGCACATGAATGCTTCTATTTATGAATCAAATGCGTAATTGAATCATACATAAACATGAGAAGCTCAAATTCTATAGTATACTTTTGGTCCCAAATAATCATGAAAAATTCAATTCTAGTAGGTCATTTTGTTTTAAAAGTGGTTAATATCATGTTTGTTTTGTTGCTGGAAAAGGAGGAATATAAGGAAAAAAGATAAAGGTCTAAATTGTCACATTTTATTGGTGGAAGTTAGAATATGATGTACTCTAAGAGCACGGGAATTACATGTTGATCCTTGAAAGAGACCTACGGGTTTGTTCAAAAAAAAAAAAAAAAAATCCTTGAAAGAGGTTTTTTTTCCATATTTGCACTACAAGAAATTTTGTTAATGAAATCCAAAAATTGGCATGATTTAGATGAAGACATTTTTTTTTCCAAATAGCATTGATGTAAAAAATAATTCATCAAATAGCATCATTTTGAAAATAATTAAGAAATTAACATTTTCGTCAGCATTTTTGGTGGAACAAAAGATGTTCCGTCAAGAGTCATGACGGAACAAAAGATGTTCCATCATGACCGGACCATTTATCAGCCCTAAATAATCTTAATTAGGGAAAGAAACACAGTTGTTCTACCAGGCTATTCGGCGGAACATATTAAATTTTTTAACTTTTAGTGTTAACTGTAAATTTAGCAAGGAAATTAATAAAAAAAAAATCTTGTTCCGTCAAGCTTTTTGGTGGAACAGTTTATTTTATATTTTTTTGCCCTAAAAAACCTATGAATATTAAAAAAACAAAAAATCACTGTTCCTCCATATTATTTGGCGGAAGAGTGTTTTATTTTCTAAATTTCCTTACTAATTTGCAGTTAAAGTAGAAAATTAAAATTTTAATCTGTTTCGCTAAAAAGCTTGACGGAACAGTATTGTTTTACCTAATTAAGATATTTTTAAGGAGAATTAAAACTTTTGCCATGTTCCGTCATAATCTTTGGTGGCGGAGCAGATTCTGTTCCACCAAAAAAGGGTGGCGGAAATCCTAGTTTTTAATTATTTTCAAAATGATATTATTTGCTGAATTAATTTTCAAATGAATGCTAATTAAAAAAAAGTCTAAGACCAAAATAACAATTCAAGTGCAATATTCATTTGAGCAATATTGTATTTTATTATTTAATTGAATTTATCGTTCAATTTTCTTTTTCCTCTTCGCACTTTGCCTAAACAAATCATATAATATAGTCATAGCATGTTTATTCTTTGCGACTTTCTGTCCATTTGTCTGCTACGTTATATATAATGTTCAAAAACAGATAAAGAGCATACAATAAAAACTCTTTTTTACAGCAACTAGGGTTTTAATGTGAGCTACTAAAACTATATTTTCAAGGGTTCAATCCAAAAAAAGCCATTACAATAATGAAACCCTAAAAAAGGGGAACCTTAATTTAAGTTGGTGGGATGTCAATTAATTTCAAAGTGGAGGTCAGTATTGGCCTTTAGTCGCACATAATTGGCTACCAAAAAAGAATTAAAAGTCACTGCTATGTAGGCCCCACGTAGTTTCTACATATTATTTAGGTTGTTGGCACTGGCAGCCAAAATAAGGATCAATATAAGGATAATTAAATCTTCGGTTAGCTGAGATAATAATGACTGAAGGAAACAAAGTACAAGGAGAAACTTCTCTAAAAGGCACACACAAAAGGTGATCACATGGAAAATTGTAAAAAAGCCCCTTTACTTGTTGCTAATTAGTTGCACATTTGCTTGTGGTTGTCATTTATTTCAATGGATACGATTTTCTTTTTGTCGAATATTAAGAAGAATAAATCCTCATTTAGTTTTTTTATGTTTTGGTTTTGAGTATATCATAAAACGACATAATTATTCTTTTGTCAAAACGAAAATTGATAATTTGTGTAGCAACTTTTTTTTTCTTAAAAGATTATTGACGTGATTATCTTACAGATATTATGTTATTTGCTACTTCGCAGAGTTTTTTTTGAGAATCCAGTTGCTCTTTTTTAAATTATCTAAATAAATTAATAAACATTTCCTTCAAAAAAAAAAAAAAAAACTAATAAAGATTTTCAAAGGACAGATTTATTTATAATGAATAGAGGGTGTTCCTAAAAATTTCCAACAAACAAAACAAAACCGGTGATCCTAGATTTGTGCTTTCACATGTTTAGAAGAATCTTTCTATTGCATTACTTCATATATCAATTTAATTAATAAATTATATTGTCATTTAATTTAGATGATCTATTGTTCTTTTGTTCATAATAATCTAGGGTGCAAATACATCATATTATTTTTTAAGTCTTGAGAATCTATTAAAAATAGATCATCCAAATAATAGATCAAGGGAAATCAGGTATCACGCTGGATCACAACGAACGACATATATACTATTTTTTCACTTTTCAATATATAATTATATTTTGTTTTTATCATTCTATATATTATTTTTATTCTTTATATATTATTTTTTATATACTGTTTTCACTATTTACATATATACTGTTATTACAATGTAGTAAGTTGCATGGACGGAGACAAGGGGGGCAAGCAGGGTCTTTGGCCCCCCCTATAAAATCTGAAAATTATTATTTAGTCCTTCATAGTTATAATTGAAGTCCTTGAATAATATTTTGGCTCTTCTAGTATATGAAATTTGATAGAATAGAGATGTTGAATGGAGAATAATAAGTAGGGTCATGTAAGTAAAAAAATATTGTTAAACCTGAAAATCTAAAAGTACTCTGCCAAAGTTGGAAGTGAAAAGTGGATCTTGTGTGGTCTAATAATACTAAAATAACATATGAATTGTAGTTTTTAGAAGTTTATAACATGAAGTAATAAAGGTATAGGACATACTCGACACTTACAAATAAAAAATAAGATAACTTATATCATATATGTGATATTATTTTTTCTCATATGTCATATTTGTATATCATTTAATTAACTATTATATGAATTTGCTATGTTTCTGAATTCTAATATATCTTGTTAGATCAGTAGCTCAATATTTTTTCTAGACCCAAACTTATTACTAATGAGTTGAGAGGCTAGCTAAATGTGCAAAATGCATTTGCCACGACTTGAATAACCAAAGTTTACTGATGTAGCTACCATTGAGCTAGTAAGAGTTGGATAGTTGTTTAATTTTACTAGACCGGAGCAAACAAAATAACAAAATTTTACTTTTAACAATTAATTATATAAAAAAGTTTAGACAAATTTTATACTAGTGATTAATTACGGTGTACTAATAAAAATAATATTTTGCGATAGTTCTGGTACCGATTAATTCTGTCCCCCCCCCCCCCCCCAAGTTGAAATTCTGGCTCCGTCCCTGGTAAGTTGTATTTATATTGTCATCGTGATCCGGGGTGCTAAATTAGCGTCGGGACATATCAGGTCCATAGATCAATATGACTTGAGTCTTTATTATTCTTTTGTTTAGGAGAATATTTTCTATTGCATTCCTTCATCTAATGATCCTTATGTTGTCCATACATATAAGTATTGATAATTTATTAAAAATAAAGACTTAAATAAGTCATATTATTTTGTACTTTTTTCGTTTTGAACGAGGGTATGCGAATTGCGTACCACTCATAAATTTTCCTTCATACGAGAATAAAGAATTAGAAGAAACATGATACAAAAAAGAATCTCTACTTAAGAAAGTACTAAATTGCCATTTCTAAACCTAAATCCTGATTAGGCCTAAGAATTGCAATTAGATTTAAAGCCTATGAACTACTGATGCAACCCATCTTTCTTGATCCGTCCATCGGAGGGCTAATTAGCAATTTTCCTCCCATTACTTGGCCTGTGAAGCTATCTTTTCATGTACGGTCAAAGCTGTGCAAGCTTTCGTCGTGAAGATTCTTCGATTCATTTCCTTCCATATCTCCCAAATGACCGAGAGCCAACACTGGTCCCATGACCGTTGATGTTCCTGTTGGTATTTCCTCCTGTTACCCAACCAATTATCCAAGTTATTGGAAGAGAAATTTAGGTCTACTCCTTGTATTGTGTTCCTTATTCGATCCCAGATTGCCATCACAAATCCGTAATTTCCAAGTAGATGACCAACCGTTTCATGGATCGAGCGACAATTTGGATAGATCGGATTGTTGGGCCAGTTACACTTAGCGAGGTTATCAACCATAAGAATCTTATTTTAGAGAATTAACCATGCGAAATATCAAACTTTTGAAGGGCACTTAGCTTTCTAGATGCGTACATTCCACGACGAGCATATACCCGGATTTCTCATTGCTGCGTAAGCCGAAGAGGCTGAGAAGAATCATTTGAGCTCCATCGCCATTTGTGCTCACTATGTGAGATTGATGAGTTAAAGAAGGGTTGTAATTCCTTTAGCTCCTTCATGAAGGAGAATTGCTTGTAGGGCGTCAACAACCAAGTCAAAAAGTATCGGAGATAGTGGATCGCCTTGGCGGAGGCCCCTTTTATGGATGAAGGTTGAGCCTGACTTTATTTAGTCTTATGAAAGAGGAGGAGGAAGATAAGAGTTCTTGTATCCAATATGTCCATCTTTCTGGGAATCCTCTTTCCTTTAGGAGTGATAGGAGAAAATGTCAAGACACATTGTCAATGGTTTTTTGGAAGTCGAACTTCCATATGACGGTAGGAATTTTAAGTCTCAAATAGAAATGGAGCATTTCTCGATGATCGAGAAAAGTTTCAATGATTAACCTTTTCTTGATGAAAGTCGTTTGGTTCTTATTGATGAGGTGAGGGAGAAAAGGTTGGAGTCTTAGCGCCAATGTTTTCAAGATAATCTTGCTCACATTCGATATAACACTAATTGGCTGGAAATCATTGATTATGTTTCCCCTTCATTTTTTGCCACAAGGGGATGGACGATTGGTTATGACTTGAGATATCAAGTCTCCCATGTAGAATTGATTGACAATTGCAATGCCACTTGCGTTTTCTTTTGGAATATCGAGAATCTGGATCACCTTATGAATCTTTCCTTCCGAAAATGAGAGAGATACGTCAAAAACCAATATTAGATGGTTCATATAAGGTTGCAAGGTCAATGACACTTGCCATTATTTTGGCTCCAAGGGTATTGAGGAAGGAGTTTGTAAAACCATTTTTATGCCTTGCAAGTTGGAGATTGAGTTTCCGTTAACCTCAAGAGAGGTGATTAAATTATTTTGCCTCTTAGAATTTGCCAAGGCGTGAAAGTAGGTGGTGTTGCTATCCCCAAGTTTGAGCCATTTACAAGATATACGTTGGGGCCATTTATCTTCAAGGAAGGAGATGAAATTATAGGACCGTTATTTTAGATCAATTCTAAGGTTCCTTTCCTCGAGAGGTAAACCCCCTTTGTTTCTCAGCTGTATCTAAGTGTTGGATGAAATGTTTAGCAAGTGCAAGTTGTGGATTGTAATAAGCTGATAGGGGTATATTATATAGATAATTACCTCATATTCTGTATCTTACTTTATGAACTTTTAGTGGTTATTTCAGTAGTTTGCTTATGTTTTACTCAAAAATCAAGTTATTGCTAATATTCACTTGTGTTTCAGGAAAAGAGCGCATAACGATGGAAAACATCACATTTGGAGCACATTTGGAGCAGAAGGCGACATTGCATGGTGCATAACTTCACGGAAGGAGGAATGATAGTTCCAAGGCCTATACCCACACACTGGAGGCTCCAGACCCGCAACCACAATTGTTAGTAGCATGCCCTACGCCAATATATTTGAGACCTAGATGTATGGATTATGTTAAACAAACATTGTGTTTATTTAGAGATATTTTATATAATAAATGCATATTGGTTATTTTATTCTTATTACTAAAATGAACCTTGAATATGATATTCAGCTTTATATCATCAAAGTATGTGACTTTGATAGTAAAACTATAAAGTATTATGAATGATATTCTAAACCGTCCCTGATCATTCATAGGATGTTTGTGAGACAAACATACTTTATGATAAGCTATAAATGGACATCAGTATGTTAGTTGACTGATGGTCACGTTTTACTGATCATGAATAAGAGTTATTAAGTCATTAACGTAAGTATATGTTAGAGACCATATACTGGATTGACCCACCTTGAGAATACTACATGGTTCGTGTCATTAGTTATTCTCAGTAAAGAATGTATCTGTAATCCTTAGACTTGAGATTATCTCAGTTTCCTACATGATGAATTTTATACTTTAATATAGTCTAACATCGTCTTTAACCGGGCGGTCATAAAGATTATAATTAGGTATATAATGAATTATGAGGAGGAAAAGAGTTTAATTAAGATAGGATTTGTTCCTCTCATAAATTGAGAGAGATATCTTTAGGCCTCTTGATGATTTGATTGAAGAAACGCACGGCCGTGCTCAAGTGAATTAATAAGGAGTTATTAATGTCATTTCATGTTCAATCAAATTCGGTGTCAAGAAATATTTATCGACCAACGTAAGGTTGACACTTACCATGCCCATGCCTGATGGACGATATAGATATCGTGTAACAAAGGGATACAATGCATGAACATAAAATTAGGTTTGATCGAATCATCCATACTTGCTTAATTTGGGTAATCATGATGTCTTGCTAGAGGCCGCTCATGATTTATAATCCGTTGTGATTATTGCCAACACACAAAGAACAACTATTGACACGTACACAGAAAAATCATAACCTATGTGATAAGTTGTATGAAGAGCTACATAGTCAAGTGACATATCTAATCCTACATCTTATATGATAAGGTGTGTTACATATATGATTACATAGTTACCATGCACATAGGATATGAAACTTATGGACTATATAGGCACAAGAGACACCCCAAAATTATTAAGAAAAGCATAATATTTTTCGTCCATTTTTGTGAGACAAAGAGGAGAGAAAAATCCGAAAATTATTCTCTTGTTATTTCTGTGAGAGAAATGAAGAACAAATACTAGCATATATCGTTCTTTAGCCGTTCAAAATGGTTGTTCGTGTGGATACCGGTAGAGGACGAAGCGAAGTGCGGCGTCTTTGTGATTCGGGTTGAAACTGTGATTTTTGTTTGGAGAATCGGTTTGTTTGGGGAATCGGTTTGTTTGGAGAATCGGCTCGTTTGGAGATTGCTTGGAGATCCGTTTGTGAGACCGATTAGGCGAAACATTCAAAGGATCGGTTTGGAAACTGGTTTGGATTGGGCAAAGAAAAGCGTCAACCAAATTCATTTTTGATCATCACGGATTAAGCGTAATCCGAAGGTACAAAGTTATGAACTTTTCTTTGATTTAATTGTAATTCACGGATCCTTCTTTTGGGTTTCGAATGCGATTTTGTTTCATTTTTGTTTTTCCGCTGCGTTATGAATGGTAGAAACCCAACAGCAATACCTTTCATCAAGTGCAGAAGATTCATTCTAAAAACGCTATTATAGAGTAGGCGAAGGGTATTACATGTCTCTTCCCCCGAAGCTTCAATAACGGACTAGTTGCCGAAGTTGGAGATGTAAACCTGCTGACAGTTGTTGAGTATTTTGGGCATAACTCACTCTCTGGACCTCGGGCAAGTTCAGAGATATTCACGGATCTTCACAGATGATTATTTTTGGAAACAACACCATGCACAAGAAATAAATCTTCTCTCCACCGCTTCTGTAGATTTGGCAAGAGGAATGAAAGAAAATAAATCTAGGGCCGAATTACTGCTACCTCGAGGACTTGCTATCTTTGCAAGGGGTCCCTTGGCCTATAAAAAGAGACCCTTATTAGAAGAGAAAGGCAGCCAAGCCACAATACAAACAAATTTTCTCTGCACATTCAAACCAATAAATGCATCGGTTTGGATTGCATACCAAATTCTAGTCCGATACTTCATCTTTGGCCTCTTTGTGGATCGATACCTCAACTTACAACAACGAAAGGTCGTAAGGACGACCGTGCAGTAAACTGAGTTCTACAAATTTGAGTTGGGACTTGAATTTAACCTATATACCACCCGACCATTATAAGCAAACTTCTTGTGCCTTCTTGTAATTTGCCAATTCGCAAAGGAAGACTTTGGTTTTATTGTCCCCTATGAAGTTACACTTCCAATTGGCAGCTATTATTTCGTCGCATTCGGAGTCCCGCATCCAATATCGTTCGAATTTGAAAGTTCTAGCGATTTATGTAGGGTCTTTGATTGTGAGGAGCACAAGAACATGATCGAAAGTGATGTTAGGGAGAGGATCTATAGAGGAGGTCGTATTGAGGGGAGGAAATGGTCTAAGATGAACGCCCTATCCAACTTGGAGAATGTTGGATTTGGACATTTGTTGGACCAAGTGAAGAGCCATCCTTTTAGTGGAATTTCTGAGACATTTACTTCGTTGAGAAGATGGTCAAACTCGCAAATGAGGGAGAGGGTTATGTTATTACCCATAGAGCCCGTAGGCAAGCGATGTAGGTTAAAATTGCCCACTAAGATTCAAGATAAATCTGAAGTTTCGTTAATACTACGGGGCTTTGATAGAAAGTCCTTTTGGTACTGTCGTGGAAATCGGTTGCCCTACATTTATCCCAGTTGCTAAGTCCATGTATATTCCAAGACATCAAATTAGAATTGTCACAAAATATTTAAAACAAATAACAAGTTCCTTAACCCTAGATTACATAATGCTAACTCTAAAACCTAGTTGAGCAATTAAAAGCTCCCTGATCCGAGTTCTGAGTTGTCGCTATAGTCAACAAGCTCCTCCTTATTTTTCTCTTCCTCCAAATTTCTATTATTCGCATTCATTTGAGAAGTTCCTGATACAACAAAAAGCGTGGAGGACTGATTAAATGTTTCATTAATTGGCTTAGTGCCACTGGTTCCTAGATTGGAATTGAGCAATTGTAAATGAAAATTTTCCTTTTGCCTTGATTTAACTTTTAATTCAATGAATGATAAAGTTTGATTCAGAGAGGTGTAGTCAGAGGACGCTCTTTTCTTTATGGTATGATGGCTGGGAATGGAGGCTCACATAATTTCTTACTTCAAATATCGAAGTAGGGGAGAGAGGGTCTGATTTAATGTACTCGTCATTTAAGAGTTTAATAAGTCCAACATCCTTTGAGGCCCACTTAATTTTAGTATCGCTAATGTTATATTTATTTTTATTATTGGGCCTCTTTTTAATATTTTGTGGGCCCGTTCCATAAAAAAACCTCACCCTTTTTTGGGCCCTATTTGATTTTCTTATTTGGGCCATTGTATGCAATAGTTAAAAAGTGATGAGTTGATTTGAAATAATGGCACTATTTTTTAATTTATTTTATTTTTTACCTTTTCCAGGATAGGTAGTGGGGCCTCCTGTCAATATTTGTCTTCATCTCCTTCTTGCTGAAATTCAGAAGTGTGTTCTGTCTCTGTTAGTATTGGTCCGGTCCAGTCCCTGGAAGCTTCCAGTCCTGTTCTTGTTCCTGTCAGCTGGTGCTGTTGTTCTATGCCTATGGATCCATTGGAGTTATCTCCATCTGAGAACGCCATTAATGACGGTTGTATAGCCAGTAAAATATTGCTTACGCAAGCACTGATGGGTAACGGGTCGGTGTCATTTTCCACCATTAATTAAGAGATGACCTTCTTTATCTCCGGACACATCGGATTATTACACCGGTTGCGAAGCAATTGGGGGTCAATTCTTATGCCGTTGTTGGGGGGCATAGTCTCTATATTCTGAAGAAATGATTGAGTTATGCTATTTTCTGTTTGACGATGTTTAAAATAATTCTGAGCTACTAATGATTTTTGTGTTTAATGAATAAGATTAGAGAAATCAAAAGTTCAAGACGATGAACCAAGAAAATATGCAACAAGATTAACCTAGAAGATCTGTTCAAGATTTTCAAGACTTGAAGATTCGTACAATATTTGCTGAAGGTATTCAAGATAGGAAGATCTCTACAAGAAAATATTAGTAAATCTTTTTAAATTATATATTTACAAATAAACAAAAGAGAGAACAAAATAATATAATTCTAGAATATTATCAGTTCGAACATAATCTTTTGTCTGTTTGAATGGATGCTAATATGGAAAGATTTTAAATAGAAGATCTCAACATTAATCAAAAGATCTCAGCATTAGTGAATATATATTTTTTGAAGACCCCCCCCCCCCAAACCCCCCACACACACACACTATAAATAGGGGGGCGTTGGGTTTCTAAGAACATTTTAACGCAGCGGAAGGTGTTATTGTTTATTACGTTTATGCACTTAATATTTTATTCAAAGAAGACCCCAAACAGGGATCCGTGTTTTACGGTTAAATTAAAGAAAGAAATAACAAAAGATATACATATCAAATCATGACTTGATTCGATTAAGGATTGAGATGGATGAAGACCAGTTCAAAATCGTACTAGGTCCGAGCACTCGCTTCTTGACTAGGTCTGAGCGCTCGCTTCTTGACTAGGAAGAAAACTCTGAAGAAAAATTATTTTTCTCTTTTTCTCACAAAATGATAAAATGGAAAATGATCATACAAAATTATCAAGGCCGATGTATATTTATATCATCAAGGATATTCTGAAGTTGATGTATGTATTAAGTACATACATTACCCTTTAATCTCAAACCAAGCACCAAACTTAATAATCGAATTAATAACATTTAGATTCGTACATACATCGCCCTTTAATCTCAAATCAAACACCAAAAATTATCGAATTAATAACATTTGGATTCCTGTGTCAGTTCGTTCGGACCGGACCTGCCAGTTCATTCAGACCGGACTGTGTCTGAGTTAGCTGATTTTAATTAATTCATGCAACTTATCATATAAGTTGTTCCATTATCATACTAGTTCAAAAACATTGTTCTTGTGTGTGACCCTATAGGTTTAATTACTTGGCATTAAATTTCACAAATCTAATGTTCATGAGCGGACTCTAGCAAGTCATCATGACTATCCAAGCATAATAAATTTATCGATGATTCGATCAAACCTATGTATTATCCTTTTATCGTATCCCTTTGTTAAACGATATCTATATCGACCATAAGGCATGGAATGTGTCAACCTTATGTAGTACGATAATATTTCTTGATCGTGAATTTGATCGAATCCTAAATGACATTAATAACTCCTTATTAATTCACTCGGGCATGACCGTGCATTTCATTTCAATCAAACTCGACAAGAGGCCTTAAGATATCTCTCCCTCTTGTATTAGAGAGGAACAAATCCTTTCTTGACGTATCTCATTCCTCCGCATATTTCATCGTGTACCTGATCATAATCTGTATGGTCTCCCGGTTAAAGGTAACGTTGGAATATGTCAAAGTGCATGATTCTATATGTAGGAAACTAAGAAGGTCTCAAGTCTAAGGATAACGATATTTTAATGAGACATGCCAATGACACAAATCATGTGGCATTCTCACGGTGAGTCTATCCAATATATGTTCTCCAACATATATCTATGTTCATGATTTAGTAACTCTTACCTATGATCAGTAAAACATGATCATCAATCATCTAACATACTGATGTACATTTATAGCTTGCATACTCATCTGAGTATAAGTATATGATCCGCAAGTATATTTGTCCCCACAAATATCCTATAAACGACCAGGGATAGTTTAGAATATGTTCATCACATTTCTCTGTAATTTTACTATCAGAATCACATATCCTGATGACACAGATCTAAATAACACATTCATGGTTTATTTTAATGCAAAAGGAATAAAACAACCAATACACAATTTTATTAAACATCTCAAATATAGTTATATACACAAATACAACCCGGCCTCATATACTAAAAGCCTAGGGAATAATAACCAACATGAGGCACCCCCCATTTTTATATATCAATTCAAAAGTCATATTCATTCTCTGAAAAATTCACTCTCTTGTCTAGTTTATTTATTCAATATTTGTGAGCGAAAGTATGAGTGAAAAGAGAGATCTAGCTTGTTTGTTTAGTTCGATTGAAAAGGATCAAGTTTATTTGTTTGATTAAAATGTTGGGAAATCCATAGCCATGTACGTTACATGCATAACTGAACCTATGGATTTAACCCGCCCTAGGATCATCGTTAATGGAATAAAAGTACGAGATTAACTATTAAAATTTATACCTCGGATCTTCCTGATCCGCGAGACGAAGAACGGATGTAGGTCTGAACTTTTCTGACGTGCAACCTTCTCCTTCCTGAAGCTCAACTCGAACAAACTCCTTGCTTCTCCTAGGGTAAAGAAACTGATCGCTCGCTAGTCTTCAAAGCAGAAGACCTCTAGTCGTATCCATGTCGATCTTCAGACGCACGAAATAACTGGACTCGGCTAGACGAGTCCGGAAATACTTTCCAAAAATAACTCAAAACTCTCTCTCTCTCTCTCTCTCTCTTTTTGTGTACTAGACGGCCTCTAAGGCTTCTGAGTTGTGTCTAGAATAGACTTTGCCCTTCTATATATACTAGAGAGAGAGGCGAACGATTGCTCAGTTACCATAACTAAAAGCTCTAATCTGCACCTATTCTGTTGCCATCGGAATAGATATTTTCATAACGGAATACTTGGCAGATAAGATTATTACAGTTTCCATATCTATTCCGTTGGGAACGAAACTGTTCCGTTGCCAACGGAATGGTACCGTTTTGTTCAATCAATTATTCAATAATTGATTATTTCGTTCACCAATTTATACATCATATGTATAACTGTTTTGAGGTATATTCATCCCGTATGAATGGAGTTTATTGTGTGACAGTGTAGGTTCCATTTAATGCTGGCAACGATCTTCTAAAGATCGTAAGTCATGAGTAACCTCTAGACTGATGTCATGACTACCTATGTTAAATGAAATGATCAGCGATCATAAACCTATCTGAATAGACGTTTGCTTATTTCTTTTGTTCTACGATATATATCTTGATAACAAGGCATGGAAATATATCATCCTTGAGTTTGATCAAAGTCTCTTTCCTGATCGAGAATTAGACTGAGTAAATACAAAATGATATTAACAACACATGTTAATCCATTTTGAGCATGGCCATGCATTTCCTTCAGTCCTAGTTCATCAGGGGGCCCAGAGATATCTCCCTCATGACGAGAGGATAAAATTCCATCTTGTGCACTCACATTCCTCATCATGATTAAGTGCATACCTAATGATGACCCTAGTGATCATCCCATTACGGATGACGTAGGATCATATTAAAGTATGCAGTTTCACATACAAGAATCCATGGTGACATCAGGTCGTAGGAACAAGCACACTATACATATGAGAATCACTAATGACATATACCATGCATATTCTCATAATGTGGTCAGCCTAGTACGTGTTCCCTCACACGTACCTATATTCCAGACTGGACATCTCTATGTCCATGTTCAGCAGAACATGATCATCCATCCTGCGAATATACTAGTGTGGATATGTAGCTTCTTACCTGAAGTATGTCTATATCTGTAAATATCCTACATATCACTAGGGACAGTTTAGAATGTCATTCGTTGGTTTACAGTACTACTATCAGAATGACGTATTCTGATGACGTGAACCCGAAGTGTCATTCTTGGTTGATTTAAGATTTACATTCACAACCCATACACACAGATATATAAGAAACAACCTTTATTGAACAAATAATAATGTCTTAAAATATAATCCATTTCCTAGCACAAATACATTTGGCCTAGGACACTAATCCTACATAAAAGAGATTGGTTGTTTTGTTTTGACGAATTGCTAAGAATTTGTAAAGCGATTGTTGATTCGAGTTTGTAAAAGAACGCTATTTGGATTAGTGAATCAAGTAGGCGAGAGGCATACCCGGAGAGTAGGCATGAACGCATCAAGGATTGCTAGCAAAAATGGATGATTAAGGCTAAAGCAACAAACTCGCCAAACTTCTTCAATAAGTCTTGTGTTCAGTAGGTTCGTTCTAGTTTCTTATTTTCTTTATTAATCTATATATCATTTCTTTAACTATTCAATTAATACAGCCAATCCACTTGAAAAACCTAAAAAGTCAAATGCACACTCCGCATGATTTTAGGCCTATTCACGCCCCCTATTAGACCTCAATTAAACAACAAATTTCTCATTGTGATATCCCACCATTGAGTTAGGTCGGGCAGTATCCACCTTGTTCAGTTCGTCGTCAACGAGCTTGTCGACTATCTCATCGATAATCTCCTGTGGTGGGGAGGGATCCATTGGAATATGAAATTGGACAGGTTCATTGGAGTGGCCAAGAACTTGGAAGGTGATTTGATCAGCGAGATCATCCTTGATAGGATCCATGCTAACAGGAACCCTGGATAGATCATTAGTGGCGACAACAATCATGAGTGATTCGAGGGAAGTTAGGTTTCTAACGCCCCATGACTGAGAAGAACAACGGATGAGTTTGTAAGGATACGAGATTGTTCCACAGACCAAGCATGAAGCGGTAAATTAAATAACTTGAGCCAAACCATGTACTCAAAGGTAATAATTCTTGTGTTAATGGAAGATTCCCAAGATTAACATAGAAAATTTGTCCTACGGAGATAAATGAGATCAATTGCAAGAAAATCTTCTTGGTCAACGTCCGGTGGAAGAAAAATCAGATAACGATTGCGACTCCAATGCACAAACTCATAAGGTAATGTCCATTTGCGATATTTGTGAAGGATTATGTTGAGGAGATACATATTATGGCTGTCCACAAACCTTCTATCGAGCACGACGACTGACTCCGCTCATATGCCCTCAGATTGTTGATTTGTACCTTGAGAGAAGAAACAGGGGACCCTTGAGGGCAGGTGGGGGGCATGTTTAGGTCCCCTAGCGTCCCTCTTGGCTGGAGGGGGTCGAAGGTTGGGTGAGGTGAGGGTGGTGAGATACTTTGCCATGGTTTTCATACCTCTCGGACAAGGGGGACTAAGACTGGTGGAGGTTGATCGCTGAGAGGGGCGCTATTACAGTATTTTGTAGTGTGACTGGACTGGCTACACTTGACACATACTCGTGATCATCGACAAGACTCCGTCTGATGGCCGTAGTCTAGGCATCTCAAATATTTGTCCGCCCAGTCGAGATGAAGTGGGTTCAGTGGCCTAATTAACCGACGGAGAGGAGGAGAACCAATGACAGAAGAAGAGGGTGGAGAAGCCTTCCTTTTTCGAGTGAGATCAGACATTGAAGAGAGTTCCTGAGTAGTGAGAGAGGTAATAGTGAGGGAACGATACCTCGACTTATCGTTGTTTCCTATGATCACAAGCCTTTTCGGTGAATTTTTCTTGTTGAGGTTTTTGAATCTTTTGGTGCCGGAACCCAAGACTCTTTCCCAGGACGACGTGGTAGAGGTGTGAATGGTTGGGAAGGGGGGCGATTTGGTGTTGCGACAAGTGAAAGCATGGCCGGTTGTTTAGCCTTAACTTTAAAAATAAAGAGAGAAGAAAAGAATGATTTGACCGGTCTTTGGAAGATATTGACCGGGGTTGGTGATTTGTTGGGGGTAAAGTGGCAATAGTAGGGGAGGGATTTCCCGAGGCGATATCATTCGTCTCCTTCATGTCTTCAATTTCGCTTTTCTCATCTCTTCAAGGGCGATCATATTTTTTTTTACTTGACTGAATAATTCGAAAGATTTTGCAGAATTTTTTTTAATAATCATTATTCATATTTGAACTCTCACAATCTCTTCTATCACAATCATGATATGTAACCAATTAGAAGTTCAGCACTACATTGCAGTTCTTTAAATTTTTATTAATAAAAATAATGTTATTTGTTACAAAATATTCTAAAAACCTAATTTTGCAAAGTTGCATTCTCTTACATAATATTTTCATCACATAATCTCTCTTAAGTATAAGATACTAATAACACTTACGAGAGATATAAAAACTCAAGACAGAACAGTACCAAGCCCAAAATAAAAAGAAAATTCAAACTTAAGTAAACAATTTATCATGTCTCATTTCATTAAATACTTTTTTATTATTTTAGGAATATATGATTTCATTAAAAAGTAATATTTTAAGCATGTTGTATTTATGCAATACTATATGCAGCAGTTAACTGCCCACTCGTTAAATATATGTCATCAATTACTTTGTTGAGCAAACCTTATCGAACTCTAATTAAATAGTCTTTTCTTTTTACTAACCCTCAAATTTATTAAATATAATATCATAAAGATGAATGAAGTGTTTTGGGAGAACTTCGTATTGTAAAATATTATGTGGGAGGATTCCATATTGTAAAATAAGTAGTCAATTAATTTTGGAAGAATCACCATCCTTTTCTGTTGCAATGACCCCAAAAAACATGTAATAAGAATATACTTTTTATTATTTTTGTACATATTTTATATAAAAACTATGATCGTAACATATTTTTCTAGTAGTGGAATGGCATTTAGTTCTTTCATAAAATTTGTAATTCAGCCTGCGGTTAATGTCAAAAAAAATAATAAAATAAAATAAATCAGTAATTCAAGTTCAAACCCCATGACATGAGTAGCATATTTACTTTTCCTTTATTTAGATAGTCTTTAGAAAGCTTAAAATGCAAATATGAAAGATGAAATAAAACATCACAATTATAATGATCACTTTGATTAGAATTCATTCCTCTATCATTTTCCATTTCAATACTTTGTTCCCACTCTCTCATAGGATCTATTTGTCTCTATTCTCTACCCAGATTCTCAAATCCTATCCATTCATGATAGGCACCTTTAAATCAACAAATTTTCAAAAGAAAAATAAAATAAAATATCTTTTATATTCATAATGCATTAATACTATACTAGTAATGTTATGTCATGAAACAAAAGTGATAGAAAAAAAATTAGTTTCATCTTCAGTATTTATATAAAAATAGTATCACTTACATAGTCAGGGCAATTCATTTCTTGTATAACTTGATATTTTAAAGTAGTTTGTGGTTCTACTTAGTTCTAATATGACGCAAATTAATTTTACTCATGTACAATAATTAAACTCTTAATATTTCCACAAATTTGCAAAATAAAACCAGCAATTTAATCTATAATACTAGCAATGAGAAGAACGTGAAAAGAAAATTTAATTTCATATTGAATATTTAATATATAGCAGAGTTACATAAACTGATGAGTCTAAATTACCAGTATACATGAGCTTATTATTCCGGCTGAGGCGCAAGCCTCACATGCCAGTGGAATTGGGAAACCATCGAGTCAAGGCAACAAAATTCAGTAAAAAAAAGCTTAGCTCATAACATTAATGAGAAACAAGCAGCACAATAATTCTTCAATGAAAAATCCAATAGAGAAATATTACCACGCAAGAGAGAAATGCATTTTTTGGAATCAGATTGTGTTACTATAAAGTGCAAAAATTAGATTATTTTCTGAGTCGCAAATCCCAAAAGAATTTTGCTCTTTGTTTTTATTTATATATTGTTATGATATTTTTGTAAGATATATTTTCATTACCAAAACTTACTAGTTTAAATAATAAGGCATCCTTAAATTTTGGAAATTTTCGAGTCTCGACAGGCACAGAATATGTAGTAGGGTTGCTATTTAGCAAAGTCTCTCGCTACTATGTTACCGTAGATTCAAGTCCAAAAAAAGATACATTTTCATTGTCGGCTTAGCCAACTAAGAAACAGAGGATCAGCCTTGATTACTAGTGTAACTTGGCTTAGATGTTTTGAACTAACTATTTGCTACTAAGTAGTTGTAATGATGTAAACTTTTGACTTTAAGAATAACTAATTTTTAAATTTTTCATTACAAAAATCATTTTATATATACTAAGTAAAAATAGGTTATCTTGGCCAACAACTTTTTCCTTTGGTCACCTAAAAATAATTGACAGTTTTACCGGCAATATTGATGAATTTTTTTTAATTTAACTGTAACAATGTTTGCAGCCAAAAAATTAAAATAATTAAACATTATTTTGCTAGCATTGCCTGAAAAAGAATTTTTTTACCACAATCTATTGTTGTTCTTGCAAACTATTTGATTTAATAATTTTTGTGCAACTATTCCTTTTTCTCCAAACTTTTTTATAAAACATTTTTACAACAAATAAACAGAAAATGCATTTTTTGATAGACTACTATTTTTTAACAGAGATATTAGTTAAAAATAAATAGTTAAAAAGATCCCAAAAATATAATATAAAAGTAGATTATGCCAGGTCACTGTCGATTCAGTTTCGGTGCCTTTTCATGCCTTGGGAATTACACAAAAAAAAACTATAGCACAATATTATCTTCTTGGTCAAAAGCAATGTTTTTATACAGAAATTGAGAAAAAAAAATACACCAAAAAGATGCTTCTTATTCTTATTATAAATCATTTAGTTTACATATTATTCTAGTAAATTTTATTGTAAATTAGAAAATTCCTCTTCAAGTCTCAGATCTACCAGTAAAAATAATAATAAATGAAAGATATATTAAAAATAAGACAACCTCTGAGCCTCTAAGTCCTTCCACTATTGAGTCTGTCTAGAAGAACCCTAGTTTAATTTAATTAGAGAGAGAAAGTGAATACCAAATTTCACATGAGTCTTCTTGTAGAACCCTAGTTTAATTCTAGAGAGAGAGAGTGTACCAAATTTCACATGACACCAAATTTCAACTCTTATTATTGGTGGGTTAATACAATACTAAAAATAAATAATATAATCTCACATACATAGCAACATTCACATTCCTCTCATTTCTCTCTCTCTCTAAAAGCTTCTTCTCTCTTTCTCTGTGTTTCCTGACTCGTGCACAAAGAAGACAAAAAGACTCAAATAAAGCGAAGCTCACAAGTCACAACACTATGAAACAAGAACTCCGTACCAACGATCCTAAAACCAACTCTACACCGGTACCAGCTGGCCGGTACCGTCCAACCCCAAGAACTAAAGAGAACCCAAAACCAGATTCACCAAATGTCACAAGGCCAAGGCCTGTAATTACTCAAGTCAATGGTACAACTACAGCTAATCCTACTACTAATCCAGCGAGAAGATCTATAAACTTCAACAAAGTGAGACCCGTACCAGTAATTCCAATTCCTGTACCGGTTGAAGAAGAGAGATGCAAAGAGTTGGAAAAAAGAGTGCACCAAAGTGAGGCTAGAGCGAGAGAGTTGGAAAACAGAGTGCACCAAAGTGATGCTAGAGGGAGAGAGTTGGAAAGCAGAGTCCAGCAAAGTGATACTAGAGCGAGAGAGTTGGAAAACAGCGTCCAGCAAAGTGAGACTAGAGCGAGAGAGTTGGAAAACAGAGTATATCAGAGTGAGACTAGAGCGAGAGAGGTGGAAAACAGAGTTTATCAGAGTGAGACCAGAGCGAGAGAGTTAGTAAAGAGAGCTGAAGCAAGTGAGAGCACAGCGAAAGAATTGCAAAAGGAGGTCTTGGAATTGCGGGCCCACTGTCAGAGACTCAAAGAGACTAATACTGATTTGGAAGCTCAGAAGAAGAAGGTCGAGGGAGAATTGGGAATTGCTAGAGAGAGAATCAAGCAGCTAGAGAGAAATAATGCACAGGTATATTATTAAAAGCGCGAATTTTGTAGTTTTTTTGGGTTTGTATGCATAAAATGAAACATATTCTGTTAATTATTAGGATTTAGGAGCCTGTTTGCATGTGAGAGAATCAACTACAAAAATTGAATATTTTTTTTTGTTTACAAAAATGAAATATTTTTGAACGTTTTCATATATTTCAACTCTTCCTGAATTTTCTTTCCTACATTTAGAGAATTTGTAGAAAATTTTGATAAATAATTATTTACTCAAATTGTGCAGAAACCCGTGTTTCAAGATTTACGAAAAATGATCGAAAATAACCTTCAAATATCAAGCAAAAATGGAGAAACCACCAAACAAGCTCCATTCTGCACCGAACCACCTTCGCCAAATTTAACTCTAGCGCAACCAAAAATAACAATTACAAAAAGGCCCTTCCCACCTCCTCCGCCTCCTCCTGTCCGTGGGGCCCCGCCTCCACCTCCTCCACCGCCACGTCAGCATCCGAATTTGAATTTGAATTCAAATTCGGTGCATAAAGCGAATGCATTGGTGGAATTGTATAATTCTATGACCAAGTATAATGGGAAGAAGGACCAAAACGTAAATGGTTCGAGCCCTGTTGGGAGAATTAACCCTCAGAGTAATATTCTTGGCGAGCTCCAGAATAGATCTACACACTTAATCGCGGTATTTATCAATAAAAGATTTATTTTTATAAGCAAATAGTCTAACCTTTGAGTTTTGAGAATATAAGCAAATTTGAAAATTTCTAGATAGGAGAAAGATCAAATATGCAATCAAAATACTATATCTTAATGGTGGCTTAATTTGTTAAATAGATTAAAGCGGATGTGGAGACAAAAGGAGATTTTATCAGGGACTTAATTGAAAAAGTGCAACGAGCAGCTTATACAAACATGGAAGATGTGTTGAGGTTTGTCGATTGGATTGATAGAGAGCTCTCAACCTTGGTAAATTTTCATCTCACCCCTTGTATTTTGCATAATTCAAAGAGTCAAAACTTTTTAAGGCCTCTTTATTAGAATTTAATGGAGTTTGAGAAATAACTATATATTTATATATTAATTTAGTTATGAAACCCTAACTATAACATTCATTTAGTATATTGACCCTTTTAAAGTACAAATAATTTTCAATAAACTTGATTTATATATTTTTTAATATTTTGGATGGGTAAATTTGATATTTTTTTGAGCTTTGGAAGGGCAACTTTGATATTTTCATAGAAAAGGCATGAATTGATAATTTTTTTATTAATTTTGTCTCATAGATTGTATTTATTTTTACAGTCCGACGAGCGAGCGGTACTCAAGCATTTCAATTGGCCAGAGAGAAAAGCGGATGCATTGCGTGAAGCTGCAATTGAGTTCCGATATTTCAAATCCCTAGAATCTGAAGTGGATTCCTTCAAGGACGATTACTGCACGCCTTCCGATGCATCTCTAAGAAAAGTCTCCTCATTGTTAGACAAGTTGCGTAACATTTTTTACTTCCTCTATTTTCTTTCCGCATTATATAGTGATCAACATGGTATAAAAGACAAATACCTATTTATCACCTTTTATATATTTCAATTATTTGGTATTTCCTTTTTTCTAGATTGGAGAAAGGAATGAGTCGGTTGATCAAGCTAAGAAGCTCAAATATGATTTCGTACAATGATTGCAAAATACCAACCTATTGGATGCAAGATTCTGGGATGGTTAGCAAAGTATGTTTTTTGTACATTCTAATTTTTTTTTCTACTTGAACATATATATTAGATTTCTATGAATTCCAATATGGAGATGCTAAAATTTTAATATAGCTTTAGCTAAATGTTCTAATTTTTTTTTGTTTAATTATCTCATTAATTGTATAAATCGAGGAGCTGAATGAACAATGCCAAAATGTGAGCAATTATTTGCAAAATAGGAATAAAACAAAAACATGAGCAAAAATTGAGATAAAACCGGCCAGTACAGTTTTGATCTTGATCCACAAAAGGCTTTATTTGTAATTTAATTATAATTATCTTAATTCTTATAGATAAAGCTGGCATCAGTGAAACTAGCCAAGGTATACATGAAACGAGTTTCTCGAGAGCTCGATTCGATGAGAAATTCTGAAAGAGAGGCAGTACAAGAATCCCTTTTGTTTCAAGGAGTCCGTTTTGCGTACCGGGTTCACCAGGTACCTCTCAAGTCTAAGCCTGTTTCTTTCGTTACAGTCCAACTTGTTACAATCCAAGTGATTCATTGGTCCAACACAAATACTTTAGGCCCCGTTTGGATGAAGAATAAGATGACTAATCCTCTTATTCTTGCTAAATACACAAATTAAAATGAGATATAAGAAGGATTAGGAGGCATAAACTTATAACTCATCTGATGCGTGATAATCTTATACTCTTCTTATACTTTTCCCTTATTCTGGAAATGCTCTCACTTACTTTTTCCTTTTGTCTTGTACTTACTTTTTCACCGGTCACATTCATCTTCTCCAAACAAAAAGTTATTTCCAAGCAAAATTACTCTTCAACTTTTTTTCTTCTAAATCTTAGATCTTTCTTCTAAAATTTATCTTTTCCAAAAAAATAAATTGTATAAATCACTTCATCATGTAAAACTCTTTCATTTGAGATCTCAATTGGGAGGTGTTCGGTTCAATTTTAAATCAAATATATGGAGCTCATTGTAATATTCCAGTGAGAAAACTTGAAAATTTATGTCTTTTTTCTTTTTGTTAGAAAGATTGAGTACTTGTAGTTTATTAGAGTAGCTCGTTTATTCTAAAGTTAAACATGTAACCTACAACATTGACATTAATTTCATGTTTGGCTTTTTTGTTGGAAACAGACTGAGTTAAAGGTTGAAGTAATATTACGCCTAAATTAGTATTTCCTGTTTGGCATTAATCTTGTCTGTCAATTAGTATTTAGCTAATTAAAGATAGCATGTTAACATTCCACATAACAAGGGCAATTTAGTTATTTGTAAAAAAATCATTTTAAATTCAACATTATCCCAATTCTTGTTCCTATCATCTCAAATTGAGGTATAAGGAGGCATAACTCCTTATGCCTAGATTAAATTATACCCTCTTATCCTCCATCCAAATGAAGCCTTAGAGTTTAGGGTTTATTACTTTTAGGGTTAAGCATAGTGAATTTAACTCTTGTGTTTAAATTAATTTTTTGCTTGTGTGACTGAGGCAATACTTGCATATTTCCACTTGCAAATTTCCACTTTATAACTCGAATTTCATTCATGCAGTTTGCGGGAGGTTTAGATACTGAGGCAATGGGTGCATTTGAAGAATTAAGAGAAAGGATCCGATTTTATGAATCTGGATCTAGATCCAAAGAGTTGTTGTCTGGTGTTATGCTTTCCCGATAAATAATATTTGCAAAAAAGTACCCAAATTTTTTAATTTAATTTCAGATTATGGAAATAGTTTGCACTGACTTATGAGAATTTTGTTGTATATACATGAGAAATATGCAGTGTCCGAATGAGCGTAGACTTGGTATTTACCAAGTCTCAATAAATAATTGAGAATAACCTAAATGATGATACTTTTGTTGTCTTTTCCTTTTAAAAGTTGGATTCCACCGCTAACTTTATTCATAGTAAACATATTGTAATAAAGTGAAGTTAAAAAATCACATATAATTATTACCATACTTTTTATAAAACAAGTGTTTTTTTTTACATATATACTTTAATTAGTATATTTGAATAAAGTGTATTGAGAAATAATAGGCTGCCAATCAGGAGGAGCAAAAAACAAAAACAGTAGGATTTATTTGATTTCAATTAACTTAAATATTTTCAAATAACATGTATACTAATATTATATTAAAATAACATCTTACAATTGGTATCATTATCAAATTCAAAATTAGAAAAAGATAGACACAAAAATGATTAGAACGAGAGGTTACCTCACTCCGCTTTAGATAAATCAATTTATATTTTTGATTAATACAATTTTAAATTATTTTAACACTAAAGTGATTAATATGTGATGTGTTAAGTTTCAATTGCAGCTTTTAGAAACTAATATAATAGTATTTTATCTTACGTAAAATATTCTTTGCCTTCTAATATTTTTTATGATTTTATACGTATTTTAATTCTTTGTTAATAATAATTTATGTGAAATATTATCTCATCTTTTAGTTATTATTTGGAATGACAAAATAAAATATGAAAAATATGTTAAGTATTTTGTCACAAAAATGAATAAATATATGAAATTTTAAATATAATTAAGGTATTTATTTGACATATAATTTCATAGAGAGTAATGTAGGAATTTCAAAATATATGTTTTTTTATAATATTTAGAAATATAAGGACTTTCTAATTTTTTTTACACTAATTATTATTTATTTTACGTTATCAGTCTTGAATATTTTTTTCTTCATCTTCATGAAATAAAATGTTCTTTCTTCATGTTTTTCTTCATCTTCATGAAAAAAAATGTTGAGCAATCTAAACCGGTCCAATACGAATTTTTTTTATTGGACTTAGATAGGGATTCCCAAGATCGCCACCTCTTGATAGTGATAAAAGTGGTCAAAACTAATAATATGGTCATTTATATATTTTTTTGGTTTTTGTGGTTTTTATGAACCATCTAATATTTTGTAATAACCAAATATAATTAAAATTTCAATCACCACTTAATTTATAATATCACTTATTTTAGTATTCACTTATCACTAAAACTTGAATATCAATACTCAAACAATGTATAATTTGGGGGACAACTATAATTTCTTATATTTAAGTGGGCCCCACCACATTTTTCCTTTAAAGCTGCGATTTTGTCATATTACATGCTATATGAGAAAAATACATAGTGAAACATTATAATATGAATATACTTACAATATTGACTCACTACACGAAATTTTACATAGTTTTAGCCACATCATTTTACTCAGATTGTGGGCCCATATTTTTCTCTTTGATTTTCTGTAAAATTTATCATACAAAGAGGTACAAACGGGTTTACAAAATATATTCATTAACGAACTCATTTCATCAAATATTTCATAGAGAAGACTACAAAAAAATTCAAAAAAAAAAAATACACGTGTCAGCAAGTTAGCAAATTAGAAGAATTGTATATAGGAGAAAAAATTAGTATCATTATTGAATGAATAGAATTAAAAAGTTAAGGCAAAATAAAAATTGGTTGGTGATTTGAGTTTCAAGTGGCAAGAGACTCAAAACAAAAGAATAGAAATTAAAGGGGTCAAATGCAAATTTAAGGCTTTGATACCATATTTTATTTTAATTATTTAGTACAAATATTAATTGTTTCATCATCATGTTATTATTTTTTAATTATTTATTTGCTAATATTTTGCAAATTTGAAATGATTTTTCTTACAATATTTTTGCTCTACACCATAACTAGACCATGATCTATTGTACTGTCTTCATGTTGCAGACATAATTGTTCGTTAGTTAATCATAAAAAAAGTTGAATATGGTAGAAAATAAAGCTCGATATTTGTGATAGTTATCAAATGTCTTATAATTTGTACAATTATTTTGAAAGTGTTTTTTTATTAGAAGATTGCCTTACATTCCAATTCCATTTAACTTGATGTCGATTCTATGAAATTAAAAAAAAAAAGAGTTTTTATAATTTTAATAAATGAAGGGCGATTTTATAAAAAAAAAATTCCAATCAATTCTTTGATCAAGTTGCTAGTATATGGTTTATAGAGGATCCTAAAGGATCCGTCATGTGAAGATGAGTTGAAAAATGAAATAAATAAATGACAGGTTCTCAAATATTTCATTTTTCACAAAAATATGTTTTTTTATTAGCTAGGTCATCATAAGTGATAGTTTACTAATATTAAATTTTTGACATACATTTTCTCTCATTGCAATGTTGCCATCACCTTCGAATGTGATTTTGCACATTCATATATTATGTCTTCCTGTTTGCATACATAAATATTCATTCATTAATCATAAGAACAATTTAAATATGATAGAAACTAATTCTCAGCATTTTAACAGTTACAAAATTTCTAATAATTCGTTCAATTCTGTATTTAAAAAGGGAGAAATTCTCGGTCATTTATGATAATAATTGAAAATTTGCCTACCAAAATCGAATTAATTGAATCCAAATAATAATTTTAGATGTCGGTTATTCATCTTAACACTGATAATAAATCTCTTGAATTTTGTTCGTGTTATGCATATTTTCTCTCACAAAATGCTAACATTTATTTTTTAGGGTGGATGCCGAACTTGATACAAATAATTAACTATTGTCTGCAAAAACAAAAAATAAGTCAATTATCAAGTTAAACATATAATACTAGTGCTATATTATTATTGTATTAACTAGATTTTTATATAAGTATTGTATGTGCTATATTATTAATATTGTATTAACTAGAATTTTATAGAAGTATTATATTAGCGGTTCAAAGCCGTAGCAAAGATAGTTGTCTCTGATATTTTTTATGAATATTTGTGTTCCATAGGAATGTCGTGAGGACCCTCTGTTAATAGTTGTCTATCGATTAAAGTTCAAAATTCAAATATTCCCAACTAAAAAAATACAATTTACTACAAGTGGCCTCTATTGCATTTTTCTTGTCGGTATTACTTACAAGTCGGCGAAGAGCCGTTAGTGATACTAATTTTGAAAGATGTGTTATATCAAAGTTGGTTAGATGCTTATCTCTTGTTATTCATCATTACTATTAAAACTCCATCCTGGAACCTAAAATTTAAAAAAGTAAAAGCACTTAATGATTAACCATACGTTCAGTACATTCAGTAACATATTAGTACATTGTGATATATCTTTATTTAGCTATTATAAAATAAAAATAAATAAATAGATTTCTTGGTCATTGATGATAATAGTTGGAAATGTTCACACCAAAATTTAATTATTAATTGAGTCAAAATATTAATTTTATGTGTCGGTTATTAATATATTTATGAATTATTTTTGAATGAATGAATAAGAGTTCAGATTCCTAAGTTACTGACTCTGCGCGTCAACGTAAAAATTATCTCTAACTACAGAGATTCTATCAGGTAATTTATGATTTTAATTAATTTCTATTGTTATTAAAATATTTTTCAAATAATTAATTATTCCATATTTAATTAATATTATATCTCATATATTATGTTTTTGAAGGAAATGCGCGCCACCACATGACGTATTTCGAGCGGAACTGGAACGAATTGTTATGTCGTTTTATGGACTTGATAATATAAAATGAATAAAGAAGAAAAATTTGCAAATAAGTTACATCAGTTTGAACACAAATTAATTAATTTTGACAATAATTGTTGCAGAAATATACATACATAGATCATACATATAGGCCCGTTTGGATGAGGGATAAGCAAGGTATAAGTCTACTTATCCCTCTATACCTTGCCAAACACCAAACTAAAATGATGGAATAAGAAGGTATAGTAGGTATAAGATTATAACTACCTTTATTGGTTATAAGATTATACCTCATCTATTCCTCCAATTTTTTACCATAATACTCTTACTTGTTATTATTATTATTATTATTATTATTATTATTATTATTATTATTATTATTATTATTATTATTATTATTATTATTATTATTATTATTATTAAAATAATATTTGATTTAAATAATTAATTAATATTAATTATTATATAATTAATTATAATCTAAGTAAATAAATACAATAAATTAATAATTTATAAAATAAATCATAAATAGTATTAATAATATATTATTAATAATTAATATATAACAATTTTATTATTAATAATATTTATATATAAATTAAAAAATAATTAAAAAATAAAAATTAATATGAAGTAATATCATTAATTAAGTATATCTAATTTTAATTTAATTAAATATATTTAATTCTAATTTTAGTTTAATATAATTTAATACAATATGGTTTAATTAAATTTATCATATTATTTAATTATTATATTATTCTTATATAATTATAAATAAAATAATAAATTATTAATTGAATAACATATTAAATTATTAATTAACGATTCTTGTTAATTATAGATTTAGTATATCATTTAAAATAACTTTACAATTCATTAATTTAATATAAATATAAATGAATAACATGATTATATACAAATATATAAATGTTACATAATATATAATATAATTAATAATGAAGTCTTTCATTTACTTATCATGTTACGATATAAGGGCATTTTGGTCATTACAAATTATTTCAATTTTAAATTTAACACTATCCTCTTTCTTATTCCGATCATCTTACCAAACACCTTTTCTAAAATTGAGGAATAAGAAGGCATAAGTCCTTACGTCTAGATTAAATTACAGCTCTCTTATCCTCCATCCAAACGAAGCTATATAGATCACTTTTTTTGAAGATGCAACCAAATATGGAGCCCCGCGTGGACTTTCTTCTTATGAAATTTGTTGTGCCTTATATGTATGTACAACGTTTTACAAGTTCCTATTTTTAGTATAGAACTTTAATCTAACCGTTTGTAACTTGTTTATATTTTTAGTATTTTTGCAATCTAATAAGAACAATCGAGCATGTTTTTCACCCCATAATTCGTAAGCTATATTTTCTATTTCTAGTATCATATATATCAAGAATGGATTTTTTTTACGCTATATCTTTTTAACTCTAAATAGTATCTTTTGGGATATAAAAATAAGATATTTGAATTTAAGAACTAATTTAATGAACAAATAGTATAATTACGGTATTTTTTGAATAAAAATAAACCAAATTATCACTCTTTTTTTTACAAAAAAATGTATTTCCTCTAGATGATACTTGAAGATATCATCCGTTACACACTATAACATCCGACATATTGTACACTGTAGCATTTGCTATGAGCTATACGCTATATAAATGTCTTCAACGCCGCAAATCGCTAAACGCTATTTGCAACCTTAATATATATATATATATATATATATATTTTCGTATTGTCGTGCATACAAAGTTGAACTTATAATGAAAGAAAATTTATGCAGGAACGTGATACAGAAATGGAAGAAATAATCATAAGGGATGCAGAGATTAAATGTCGATCACTCATTGTAGAGGTTTCTATTTCTTCTCCTTACTTAGAAACTTAATTTGACTGAACTAGGTTTCAAAAAATCTTCATAGTAATTGAATAAAAATGTTATATGTTTTTCCAGTTACACAAGCACCAGGAAGAAGGAACTCTTTGCCTAAATGTAGCAGCTAGAGAGGCTGCTGCAAAAATTCGGTCATCCCAGGTATTTCAAAAAAATTTAGCATTATACAACTAATGTATTTGACACCATTTGCATTATTGTGTTAGTATTGTATTAACATTTGTCCTGCAGAGTTTCCAGCATGCTCAGAAGATTGTTAAGCTGCACGAGGAGTTTGATCTCCATATAGATACTTGTGAATACGTTACAGTAA
Source organism: Juncus inflexus (assembly GCA_024447665.1). NCBI lineage: Eukaryota > Viridiplantae > Streptophyta > Magnoliopsida > Poales > Juncaceae > Juncus > Juncus inflexus. The sequence continues at coordinate 6,471,766 of JAJHPC010000020.1, read as the reverse complement.
GTTTTCAACCAATAGAATAACTACCATAGGTTGTGGAAAAAATATTTTTAAATTATTTATAATATTTTTAGGCCAGTAGTACCGTTGATAACCTAATTGTGGATAAGAGAGTTGTGACGAGCCATTATGCAAGTCTCGATGAATCGCTGGTGAGAGCTTCATTGAAAGTAAGTGATTTCTCTAACATATGGTTGATTATTAATTAATTCTTTGATATTCTCTGTTACTTTAAATTTGTTTGTTGGCGCTTGTCGTAAATTATTGTAATTATATAGGCTAAAATGAGGTTTCTAAGGAAGTTAAAGGAGTTTGAGAATTACAAGGCATGGTTACGAGGCCTTATCGACGTAAAACTCAAAGAGGTACCAATTAAAATCCAATTGGATGTTAAAGATTGTTCTATTTCCTTTTCAATCGGCTTAATTAGATTCAATTGTGTACAGGGATCCTCCTATGGATGAAATTCTTGAAGATATCAAAAGCCGCATTGTTGATTTTCCCCACCTTTCCGAAAATTGTGTCATCGATAAAGAAAATGTGGTTATTTCCTCATCAAGTTCGCAATTTTGACATATTAATCATTAAAATAAGTGGTGTCTTGATAGTTTTATTGTGCTTGGTTGGTTTTATTTTCATTCTTACTTAATTATCTTTTTGTGTGCACAGGAAAAACTTTCCCTCTATTACGAAGCCATGAGGAGATTAAGTTTCACACTAAATGCACAGTCCCGTATAGCTATTTAATGGAGGGTGTTATGGTAATTTCCCATCGAAATTTGGAGTTTTGTTATCGTATTTCCATTTTTTCTTTATCTTCGACATGATATTAATTTGATCTATACAGGGGCCCCCCATCCCAAAGACACTGGTGGTCAAAATAATTTAAAATTTATTAAAGTCTAGTATATTAATTGGCTCATCTCAACTTTCAGATTCACACCATATTGTCCTGAAAAAAACTTAAGGTTAGTTGATGTTAATAGTTAATGCACTAGTCTATTTAAGAAAATTCCAATTCACATTCACTACTCAAGGTGGGACTAATCAACTAGCTCACCCCTTTCCACTATTTGGTTCCGGGATGTAACAAATTTCCCCACTTAAATTTCTGACGTCCCCGTCAGAACTAATACCTGATCTTAGTCTCGTCCTAGCACATATCCATGCATACCTTCACCCCATATATGTATCCCCACTGAGACATATATGATCATCAGGTTCTCTGGGTATGATAATAGTATAGTACGTTTCCGACCGTACGATAGTACCCCCAGGATTTGGCTCTGATACCATTTGTTAGAGTCTAGTATATTAATTGGCTCAGCCCAACCTTCAAGCCCACATCATATTGTCCTGAAAAATGCTTAATATTAGTTGGTGCTAGTAGTTAATGCACTAGTCTATTTAAGAAACTTCAATTCACATTCACTACTCAAGGTGAGACTAATCAACTAGCTCCCCCATTTGCACTATTTGATTCCGGGGTGTAACAAAATTTATAATATTCTCATATATAAACTTTTTTTTAATTAACCATATAATATTTGAGAATCACCTCTTAATTCACAATCATCACTTGTTTTAATGATCACTTATATTAATAGGAAAATGAATAACAAAACCCATTTCATTTGCACATTGTATTATATTTTCAATTTTATTCTACTTACTACAGGTGTACTTAAAGATATGTTATATCATTAGTGGTTTACCACTCACATTTCTGGATCGAGTGCATGGTTGGAATTTTGTAAGTCTTGAAAACAACAAAGAGATGCTCTTCAAAGCAAGTTTCATTTTTATTATTGGATTTAACTTCATTTTTTTTATAGGAACCTAGAGTTGCCTTCTCAGAGTATTGCAAAAAGAAGTTGAATGTCCTTAAAGAGGTATGTATCTTTGTACGTATAAATTTAAAATAACGTTTGTATGTATATGTATATGTATATGTACGTGTAAGTGTATGTGTACGTATATGTATATGTATATGTATATGTATATGTATATGTATATGTATGCACGTATGCCTTAAGTTTGTATAGAAATTTAAAATAACATGATATTAAATGGAGCCTACTTTAATGATAAACTATTTTCATATTTTTATAGGTTTGGGGGAAGAAATACTATAGCCATCCTGCTTATACCACATACTATGATGATGATCTAATGATGTTGGTAAGTTTTCATAATTTTGATTAAAAGAACAACTGTTGTGATGCTTTGAAAGGGCCTTGCTTTCATATATATATGATTATTAAAAATAATGTCTCCAACAAGATTTTTCTCTCTTTTTAGTTTTAAAGATAAGTTGAATGACCCTCAAAGAAAACGACAAGTTGTATTGTGGTGCATCTTCCCCTTGAGAACCGGCCGGATAATTTGTTGGTTATATTTCTAAACATTAACCAAATAAATAATCAAAATAAATCATAAAATAATGATAAAGAGTGAGAAAAGTCTTGATGTAGCCGTGCGATCGAGTCGCAATTGTCCTAAAAATAGATTGACGTACTCTTGGTGCAGTATTACCCGTCTATCTGCTTTCAAGATTCTAGATCACGAGAAAGTCTCGTATCCCTTCCGATAGCACAGTTCCAGAATGGGTCTTCAATTCAAAGAGAAATGAAGTCGTGCATATCTCTCAAACCAAGTTTATATTTTGTTAAAATTGGTAAAATATATTTTAGAAAGATGAAGAGAGAGGAATTGTATGTTGTATTATATTTATTGTAGTTGTATTTAGAAAGGAAGGAAAATTCTTTTTATAATGAGTGAGAGAAGAAGATTTGGTTCAACGTATTAATACTATTCAAAAATCCACATTCAATGACCATTAAAATATCAATTAAAATACAACAATAAGTTTTAAAATTTAATTATATTATTTATAAAATAAATAATATATGACTTTCCCCCGTCAAATTTTTAAATTTAATATTTTCTTCCGAATAATTGTATCTACTATACATGGACGTAGCCCTTAAACTCGTACATAGTGTTAATCATATACGATCGCGATTTATACGGTAACATATGTTTTTTAACCATAAATCTTCTTACCGATTTTCTGTAATCACACACATAGAAGAAAAAATTTAGGTACTTTAGCTGGTGTGCACTATTTATGGCCATGTGCTAACCTTGATTATTATGAGAATGCTTAAGGATTTCGCCCGTATTCTTAGTCGCGGCTCACGATGACTCTCAATTAGATAATTTCTCAAAGAGTATTATACGGTGTGGAAATATACTCCGCAATATTACTTTTTTATTAAGTAATTTATTAATTTATTAAATTCATTATTTGAATTTTTTTCTCGGAATTATTAAAAACAAAATTTCAATCTAACCATCACCTTAAAGCACTTCACATGGGGATGAGCGCAGACAAGTTAATGTCAAAAATAATACTTTAAAATGTCGCATAAGCGGGTTCGTTTAACCTTTGAACCATTTGTCCCGTCCAGCATGCCACAATGGTAGAGGGGCTCTACTGCTGGTGACATTTATATGAGCTAAACGCATCATCCTCTCGATTAACTAGATCATAAAAGATATTTTATTTTCTGATCAATTATTTTCCGGATTTTATGAAATTAAGTGATATCACATTTCCATGGTTTATAATAAATAATTATGTGCCAAATTATTTTTACTAGCATTTATATTTTATTGATTGATCGGATCAATAATTTTTCTTTTCAATAATAATACATCAAAATTGATGATAATAATTTAGGCACAATAGAAAAAACTCAAAGTAAATTCCTAATCCAGTTTCAGGCTTATAAAATTTCATATTAATATAATATGATATTGATCAATATTTCTTTTTATTATCAATATTTATTTATAAAACATCTTGAAATCATTAATATATAAAAGATGTTTCATAGATTATATATTGGACCACAAAATATTTAGTGGAATCCAAATTTATATGAAGAAATAATTTAATCAAACTTCATATGTAATTTATTTATTTTGCTTGTATTCAGCAATAAAAAAGTTTACTAAGTTAGCAAGCGAATATTATGCTATTATTCTTTTAAACAATAATTTTATATTGTTCAATAAATTATTATAGGGGGAATTTCAGGTGTACCCCGACTAATTCTCAAAATATCAAATATATCACTCTGAAACATAAAATATCAAATTTATCCCTCCTAACCTTAATTAGTATCAGATTTGCCCAAAATTAACTTATCTGTTAGCTTTAACGGAAAAAGAGTAAAAATACAGTGTTTCCCTCCAAAATAACTCTCACCTTCGCCTCCCCCTCTCTCTCGTCAGAATTGCCTTTCCACTCTGCCTGCCTTAGTTCGCGCTACCTTCAGATCATCTCCGCTCGTCTCTAGGCCTGTCTCGGCTTTTTCACTCCTCTCGATTCATTTCTCTCTCTTTCAGTGGCTTTTCTTCTCCTATCAATTTGAAGCAATCTGACCAATCAGATGGTTTTGAAGAAGTAACTGATGTGGGTGAAGGCAAGATTAGCAGGGAGGAGTCAATTGGGGTCTCAAATGGAGCTCAAAAGCTGGGGATGATAAAGATTGGAGTTGGAAGCCATAGTTTGTTTGGGGTTTGATAAGATGAGTTTAGGCGATTAAGCTTTCTTCCTTATCTCAGAATGTTCGCACGAAAAACCTCACTCTTATTTTTCACTGTATATGTATACTTACTTACTTACAAATGACATATTATTAACTTAATAATTAACCCCAAATTCATTCTATCATTTGGTTAACAGATCTTCATCGAATAAGAGTATAGCCTAATACTCTATTTGGTAGTGTGAACAGTCAAGACATTAATATGATTCTGCCCTTATTCATGCTCCTTACCGGACTTCTTAAACCCTAAAAGTCGCCTTTCACCATTATACAAGAAAGTGGTATATTTCTTACTGTATTTTAGTATTCATCCCCTACTCTTATTTCTTTTTCTAATGTTGGTTATTTTTAAGGTTGTGATTTATAGCATCAGACTTCTAAAGAAGAACATTGTTTGGGGATGTGATTAATGGGATGAAGACAAAGATTAATAAATAATACCCCTTGAATTGAAGGCATTCTTTTTTTGTACATTTTTCGGTATTTTTTGTTAGATATTTGATTCCCTATTTGCTGAGCTGAAGACACAGCAATGTTTTGTATGTATAAATCTGAGTCCTGTTGGTTTTGTACTCTATCAAATTTGAATGGATGTTCTAATCTTTGATAGTAGGGTTGATATGTCATTCTGTTGTTACGCTTTAATAGTTAAATACAATATTAATGTACTAGTGCTACATTATTTTTATTTTTTTTCTGAAGCTGCAGGAGGCGAAATGCCTCACTGAGATTTCATTAAATAAGAATAAAAAAGTTCGTACAAAAGAAATAAAAGAGAAAAAATATTTACAATCGATGATCAAAAGAAGGCAAAAAGAAGAAGAAAAAGGTCGTAAACCCTAACAGTGCGCTCTCCAATTTGCCGACTGTTGGGCGATCTCGGCTAAGACACTCTGTCGGTGTGGCATTTTTTGGAGAAAGACATTTTGGTTCTGTGCTTTCCATATGTCCCAGTACGTACTTAGCCAGTATGTCTCCCATTTACTCCTGACTTCCTTATCTTTATCTACCACTTGCACTTTCCAGAACTCTGCAATATTAGGCATTAAGTCGGAGTCGATTCCTTTATGCATCCACATATGCTTTGCAAATTCGAAATGAAGGAATATGTGATCTGTCGTTTCAACGACATGTTGAGTACACATTGTGCATTCTTTTGGTTGGGTCATGCAAAGAAACGTACTTTCTCTTGACATTTTATTCTCCACATCTTCGGATTTTCTGCAGATGTTACGTGAGCCAAGTGCAACATTTTGTAAGACAATTTTGTGGTAAACACACTTGAAATTTTCCACCTCCACCTTGGTGTATCTCTTTGAGTTGACGGGTTTGTAAGTGCTATCGCTAGGAACATGTCCTGGGCCTCCCTTTTGATTCTCTCGTCATTGGAGGCTATCAATTTTTGAAAATTGATCGTTCCATTTAACACTTGTGCAACCGTCAAGTCATTATTTCTAATAATATCATAAATCATTGGAAAGAACGACCTTAGGGTTATAGGATTAGTGCCCTAGGCCAAATGTATTTGTGCTAGGAAATGGATTATGTATCAAGACATTATTATTTATTCAATAAAGGTTGTTTCTTATATATCTGTGCATATGGGTTGTGATTGTAAATCTTATATCAACAAAGAATGACACTTCAGGTTCACATCATCAGAATACGTGATTCTGATAGTAGAACTGTGAACCAACGAATGACATTCTAAATTGTCCCTGGTGATATGTAGGATGTTTATAGAGATAGACATACTTCAGGTAAGAAGCTACATATCCACACTAGTATATTCGCAGGCTGGATGATCATGTTCTGCTGATCATGGACATAGGGATGTCAAGTCTGGAATATAGGCACGTGTTAGAGAACACGTACTGGATTGACCACACTATGAGAATATGCATGGTATATGTCATTAGTGATTATCATATGAATAGTGTGCTTGTTCCTACGACCTGAGGTCACCATGGATTCCTATATGAGGAACTGCATACTTTAATATGATGTTACGTCATCCGTATTGGGATGATCATTACGGTCATCATTAGGTATGCACTGAATCATGACGAGGAATGTGAGTGACCAAGATGGGATTTGTTCCTCTCGTTAAGAGGAAGATATCTCTGGGCCTCGTGATGAACTCGGACTGAAGGAAATGCATGGCCATGCTCAAAATAGATTAACATGTGTTGTTAATATCATTTTGTATTTACTCAGTCTAATTCTCGATCAGGAAAGAGACTTTAATCAAACTCAAGGATGACATACTTCCATGTCTTGTGATCAAGACATATATCGTAGAACAAAAAGAATAAGCAAACGTCTATTCAGATAGGTTTATGATCGCTGATCATTTCATTTAAGATGGGTAGTCATGACTCTAGAGGTTACTCATGACTTATGATCTTTGGAAGATCGTTGCCAGCGTTAAATGGAACCTACATGGTCACACATAGAACAATGTCTAGTCGGAAAGGAAATGCTCTTAAATGGTTATACATATGATGTATAAATAGGTGAAGGAAATAATCGATCATTGGATGATTGATTTGAATGATTGTGCAAGATTAGCATAGTTCCGTTGCCAACGAAATTCAGCCAATATGTCGACAGTTAAGTTTTCAGATTAAAAAACCCTATTCCGTTGGCAGCGGAATAGGTCCGTTGGGAACAGAATAAGCGCTGGAATTAGGTTTTTAATTATGGTAACTAAGCAATCATTCGCATCCCTCTCTAGTATAAATAGAAGGGCAGTCCCCCTCTATTAGACACACATTACAGAGCCTCCAGGATGCCGTAATACAGAGAGAAAGAGAGAGAGCCTCCTGAAAGTATTTCCGGACTCATCTAGCCGAGTCCGGTTATTCCGACTATTCGAAGTTCGACGTGGATAAGAGTAGAGATCTCCTGCCTTGGAGATTAGCGGACGATCAAGTTCTTCGCCCCTAGGAAGAGTGAGAAGATTCTTAGAGTCGAGCTTCAGAAGCCAGGAAGGAGAAGGAAGCAAGACAAAAGTTCGTTCAGACCTACATCTGCTTCTCTCCCGGAACAAGAAGATCTGAGGTATAAATATTAATAGCATAATCTCAAACCTTTATTTCCTTTACGATGATCCTAGGGAGGGTTTAACCCGTAGGTTCCGTTGTGCATGTAATGTACATGGCTACGGGTTTCCCAACAAGGGTGCCTTCAAATACCTAAATATTATTCCATAAATTGATGGTTGCTCCATCACCTAGGTCATAGGAGATGGATGCACTAAATATGGGCATTAATTTCACCAATTGGGAGAGGAAGAAGGATATCGGTTGGGGTTTGGCCTTTAGATCTTCCGGGGCTTCAAACCCGTATAGTGTGCGTAACATTTGTGCCCATGGTCCTTGCGGATCGGTTTTTCACATCCATAGTCAATTTAGGAGTAGTGAGATGTTTTATTTTTGGATGGAGATAATGCCGACCCCTCCATTTTCTTTCAGAAGACACAATCGGTCCCAAGCTACTAGGCAATGGCCACCGGAACACTTTTTGTCCCCTCTCCATAGAAACGCTCTCTCGAGTCTATTGATCACCTCAATTAACCACATTGGAAAAAGCAAAACTTGCATTTCGTATGTGACTAAGGAGAGGAGCACTGATTTAATAAGCGTTAGTCATCCTCCGAAAGATAATATCTTTCTTTTCCAACCCGCTAGTCTTTTTGGTATCTTTTCTAGAATGGAATTGAAGATTGCCTTATTTGGTCATTTTACCATTAGAGATAACCAAATGATTTTAAGAGGAAAGTTTTCTACTTGGCAATTGAAGATTTGTGGGACGAGGTGGGCTAGGTCTTCAGAGATTGCAATGGTCGTACATGAGCACTTTTGCCAATTTTCCGGCAAACACGAGATTTGCAAGAAATTGTCAAGAGTTTGTTTAATGAGTCTAAGATTTCTCGGGTCTGCTTTGTAGAGTATGGTAGTGTCATCGGCAAATTGTGACAACATTGGGGGTAAGATGAAGTATGGTGTGAATAATGTGGTTGCTTGTATAAAATACGATTACAAAACATCTACCACTATATTAAATAGCATGGGAGATAGTGGATATCCTGTCTGAGACCTCTTCGGTGGAAGAACGGAGTACATTCCCATCTATTGACCTTAAGAAAAGAAGAAAACGGGGAGAGTAGGTTATGTATCAATGAAATCCATATCTCCGGGAATCCCCTTGCTCTAAGTACGTTGATAAGAAAATCCCAAGAGATGGAATCAAATGCATTCTTGAAACCTATCTTGAATAAAATAGAAGGTAGATTGTTTTTTTAAGGAAGCACATGACCTCTCTTATATTTACAAAGGTTTGAGTGATTTGCCTCTTTTTAATGAAAGTCGTTTGTTGAGGCTTTATGAGTCCATCAAGAAAATATTGGAGTCTTGTAGCTACTAATTTGGAGATATTTTTTATAGATCCGTTGGTTACACTAATCGGCCTATAGTCGGACATTATGGATGCCTCTTCTTTTTTTGGAATTAATGTAATTGGTGCTTGGTTGAATTGCCACAAATCCAAGCAATTTGTGTAGAAGTCATTTACCATAGCCATCAAATTATTTTTTGTTTCATTCCAAAACACTTGGAAGAATTCCGAGGGCAATCCGTCCTTGACCTCAAGACTTTCCCTTTTTCAGACTAAAAACTACTTCCTTGACCTCCTCCTCGGAGAAGGGAAAGCCTAGTGAGGAGAGTTCGATAGAATTATCAAGGTTCATCAACGTTGATTGTTGAGCTTCATGCCTAGTACCTAGTGTATCAATGTAGAAGTTTGAGAAGTGTTGTAGTATTTCTCTCGAGTCTGGGACATTATTACCTTTCACATCGTTATGTATTTTTTTTATTTCTGAAGGAGGCAAGCCCATGGAAGTATTTGGAATTCTTGTCTCCCAACTTAAGCCACGTACAAGAGGAGCGTTGTTGTCATTTGTCCTCTTGTTATGTACTTAAGATGTGGATATGTTGGCGTAGTTCAATTCGAAAAGAGAATTCATCTCGAGAAAGAGTTCTCGCTTCTTCCGCCAGATCAAGAATTTGTAGTATATTCTTCGATCTACTAGAAACACATTTCTAAATCTAGAAGAATTCTTGTTCCATTCTATAAGAGTTCTCCTCAAACGTCCTAGCTTGGTTAAGAAGGTTTTAACACTAGAGTTGGCAAAAGCAGGAGCTTGCCATGAGGATATAACTAGGTCTTTGAACTCCTCTTTTCGGAACCAACTTTTCTCCATTCGAAATCTATAATTTCTTGGTCTATCTAGGTCATATAACTCCAAAAGAAGTGGAGTGTGATCCGAAGTGGTCATCAGCAAATCCGTGAGTAGAGGTGTCACATTTGTTTGCAAGAAGTGGTGGGAGAGGAAAGCTCTGTCAAGTTTGAAAAGGCAAGGTGCCGGTCTCTTGCTTGACCATGTGAACTTTTTCCCCGAGAGATCTACTCCATAAGTTGGAGGCTGTTTATGAGATCACTGAATAAATTCATAAGAAAGAAGTTATGATTTGCACTTGTATCTTCCATAGAGCGTAGGGGATTGAAGTCTCCTACTACTATCCAAGGCAAGTCATAGTTTTCTTTGATGTTCCTTATTTCAACAAGGAAGTCCTTCTTGAATCCGTCATCCATGGGACCATACACATTAGTGAGGAGAAATATGGAGTCTGTAGAGGAATTTTTGAGGATGACAGATGCGCAACATTCCGAGGAGAAAGAATGAGAGAGAGAGAAGTCATGGTCCAATGCAATGAGGATTCCCCCTCAGAGTGGTTGGCATTTTTAACAAAAAAGTTACAAATAAAAGCAGGACAGACATTACAAAGATTAAAAATAGTGGTGTCATCCCACTTAGTCTCTAGCAGACACACTATGTTACTACGAGATGAACTAATCATCTCTTTTATCGTCTTATATTTATCCGACCTACCTAATTCTTGAACATTCCACGACAAAATATTAAGATTACAAAAATGTTCCATCATTACAATAATTTTTTAAAAGCGAGAGCATCCTATGGGCGGATGTCAGAAGAGGAGTAGAGGATGCTTAAGGAAGTTCCTCCCTCTCCTATTGAGAGGAGGAGGTCTCCATAGAAGAGGGTCCCGTTGTCATGCCGACGTCTAGCTCACTTTGAATGTTCCTTTTCATTTTCCTTTTCATACCCACGAAATCTGCAAGAAAAACTAGATCATTAGTATTTAGAGGTTTAGCGTTTATGGCCTCTTGCTTGAGAGCCAACCTTGAGCCTGCCCTTACTATATCCTCTTGAAATTTTAAATTGTTAGATTTAGTTTTCCTATTATTATTTTTTTTCTTAACCGTTGTCTGAACGAACCCTTGGAATAATTTTGAGGGTTCACTTTTCCTTGAACTCCTCCTTGTCGGGACTGGAGCTGCTATGTTAATTTTGTTTTTACCTTTCCTGTCTACCACAGGGACGGTATTAAGAAGTTGAGAGTCCATAGGTTGAACAGAGTTGTTGAGAATATTATTTTGGGCCCCTTTTCTTCTGCTAAAGGAGAGGTAGTATTTAATGCCCCAATATTGTCCAATATTTCTACGTCGCCCCCTTGATTTTCTAGGGAGTTAATGTGTTGGGTGTTATTAAAGAGAAGAGTAAATTCCCCTGTTGTGGTTTAGCAGCCCAAATGAGAGAAGAGTAAATTTCCTGTTGGCCGCACAAAAGTCCCCCACGTTTTCAGTTAGTGAGTTACATAGTTGCATTTGGATTATTTGTGGCAACGTTTCTATATGCACTGGTGAGAGTGTAATAGAAATAGGAAAGATAATAGAGTCGTTAGCCACATCAAATCCACACACATGTACATGAACATGTGGGTCTAGACCATGACTTGAGAGAATGTCAGGTAAGATTATGTCATATAGCCTCTTGGAAGTATGTTCAATTAGTGAGTTGATTTTTGAGATAGTGGTGGGTATATTCGGTTTACTTGAACCGTATGTGGATTTAGACCCATTTACACATTGGTCTAATGGACCAAGTTCATGCACTCTTTCATTTAAGCCACTATCTATATCCAGAGCGGTTGACGATATTGTCTTCATGATTACAGTTCTTTGGCCTTAAATGAAGAGGCATGGTTCCAATAAAAATAGGAGAATTTGAATTTTCAGGCGTTGCATCCGAAGTGATGGTGGGCCCGAAACTAATTCCCTAGTCATTAAAGGATTGCAACGGTGTAGAATTGCAAGAGTTTTCCACACTCAAGAATTGAATTCCCGAATTTATGGGAGAGTCCAATTCCTGACTTTGAAAAATAAGAAACGGCAGTAATGCAAAAGGATTACCTTGGTCCGTGGCCGGAGATGGTAGTGGTGAATCACTCCTGATCCTCCTTGATCGTGGGTTTCTCCCCTCCTCCGGGCTTGATTCCGACGAACTTGAATCATATTATTTCCTTGCCGGTCGCCTTCTAAATTGCACCGGTGAGTTTTAAAGAGCGTCCTCTACCCTAATTGCCAGCACCAGTTCCTGGGTGTCCATCACCATCTCATCTTCTTCCTCCATGACCTTGTCAGCTTCCTCTCTGACCCCATCTTCTTCCACTATCTCCATTCTTTCTCTTTAATCCATAACAGCCCCCATTTTTTCATCAAGGATTCCTTGATCCTCCTCATAGAGATATTGTCTCTCCTCCTCAGAGTTCGATTGTGGTCTTCTTAGGACCTATTGAACCGTTGTCCCTCCTTCTTCAGGCTGATCATGGTCATCGGAACAGGAGTCGTCCGTTTCTCTATCTTTCACATGTTTTGGAGACGGAATTTTTTCGAGATATTCTCTGTCCTTTTTCTTCTCTAGAGCTTGATAAATTATCTCCCACGTTGGGGCAGTGACATATGAACTAATGACAAGGATTATTTTTTCCTCATGAAACCTCACATCAATCCCTACCTTGAACTCTAGTTCATCTAGGTGAAGAGTGACAAAAGAAGGTAGTGTGTGCAGTTCGGTAGTTGCCACAACAACCCTAAGTTTTTCCAATTATTTCACCTCAGTAAGATCTTCCATTTTAATGAATTTACTGAATGTCGAGACCAGTGATTCCATCGTCGATGGATTCCAAGCCATGATAGGGAATTCTAGCAAATCAATCCAAACCTTGTATTTGTAGGTGTGAATTTGAGCATTCAAATTTGCCGACCAAGGATACAGAATATACCCGTCATCTTTAAGAGAATTTAGAGAATTTAGGTAGTGAGATCTGTCTATTTCCCATGGCAGGAGAAGTAGGTACTTGGTGTTTTTCCAATGGACCAGTTTGTAATCTGGTTTTGGCCATTGGTAGGAGTGGAGAAGTCTGTAGTGAAGGATTGGCAAAGCAAGGTTGGGAACCCCTAGTGTTTCCACTACCACTGCTTGTCTCAAGCTCTCAACCTTCCCTTTAATCACATCCGTAGATTGAATGAAACAATGTGCGTTTTGCGGCCTATCAAGTGGAAGAGAAATTTCTTTCTCTGTTGCAACAGGCTGCAGTCGCTTGTGCAGCAGAGCACGTTTTTTTTCTCGACCACTCTCATTGCATTCAAGAACGGTGTGGCCTGTCTCCTTGCATTTGAAGCAAGCTTTTGCCTTAATGAATTCATGGGAGAAGTGTCTTTTTTTAAGGCAATTAAAGCACCTTCTCCGCCAAAACCGATTAGTGTTGTTGAGTGGAAAATATTTAGAGCAGTAGAAAGATTTGTTAAATTCTTCAAAATTGTCATCTGAACTAGAGTCAGTGTGCATGGAGGTATTAGACAGATACTCCGGCGCCTGTCTTTTCTTAGGTAGGGAGATCTGAGAAAGAGGATTTGAACTCCCTTATCCCCGCTGTAAGACACAGACACCGCTCTGTCTCGCCGTCCCTATTGCCTCAGCATTTTGTGACAGAGATGGATGAGACACAGTTTTGATTGGAAGCCCTAGCTCTCTACAGATTGCATCAGCAGCAACCTTAGAATCACTAAAGGCCTCCATGTCAATAGTTGGTTGGCCGGCAGTTGGCATTGGTAACAGAGGTGGGTATATAGACATGGATAGCGGAGGCTTGTTAGAGAAAGTACGAGAGGTGTTACACCATTGCCCCTTTGAGCGGTATTTCTTCGGATTCTTAGATTTCATCACACGTTTTCCCTCAATGTAAAATCTCGGGTCAAAGGGCAAGAGAGAATGAGAAAGAAGAGATTTGGGGGAGAAGAAGTGGCACCAGCCATATTTACCTTGTATAATATGCCTCTTTCCCATAGAATCTCCCAGAATCGCCTTTCCAGTTTTGCTCTTCCTTCTTATCGTTGAGCTCCGATCATGTTGGTAGGGATCCTTCCCAATGGCTCAGATATAAATTATGAATTGAGATAGAAAAACATTTAGTACTACATTATTGAGTTACTTATAAGCATATAGAGCAACAAGAAATTCATTTGCAACCAAAGGCTAGTTTAAAAAATTATTTCCAGAATCACAAATTATATCAATCAAAGTGTTCTTACTAGTAACTTACAAATGACGACCATATTTAATGTTAATTAATGAAGAGAGAACAAACAGAGAATTCGAACAATATTACACTTCCAGCATCCTTATTCCTTGGCCTATTATTTGCATTAATCTGAGAAAATGGATATGTAGAAATGGTCGATTATATCTGATGTATCATACTCAGGCAGTATGAACAATTTGAGGCATCCTTCAATATCTTGGCCAAGTATTTCTGTATCCATGATAAACATGAACTTCTATCAAAAAACTTTAGATCAATTTCCTTCTGTAGCTAAAGTTTCTTTTGTTATAATGCGTACAATATGAATAAACCATTCAAATAACTTAATTTTAAGAGCACATTTAAATAATTACCTTACGAATGTGATATTGAATAAATCGATAAAAAGTTCAACTGCAGATAATAATATTCCATAATGCAAATGATCAGATGAAATCTCCATAAGAAAAAAAAACAAAAGAAAACAAAATACTTCCAATTTACCATTCATTACCTTTAAAAATTGCACAATCCCATGATTACAAACTCCACAAAGTTCCCATAACAGTCTTTCCTAACAAGATTTGATTCAAAATCAGGTTAACACGCAATAATTGAAATCCCCTCTCTTATTCTCTTTGAAAATTCCAATGAAGGAAATGAAATAATTATCACACGGGAAATGTAAAACAAACCGATCAAGAAAATGAGAAAGAAAGTATGAACGGAGAAGGAAAGATCAGAAACCAGCTTAGCACACACCAGTCTCCTTTAAAAAGCTTAGGTGTTTCTCCTTAAAAAACTCAGGATATGGGCGACTAGGACTTGGGCAGATACGCAAGGGCTCGGCCGATGACTTAGGCTTTGGGGGCTTGGGCGACGCGAGGCTGAAGCTTTGGGCATGATTTTCGCAAGCGATTAGAGATTGCAGGGAGAGGCGAGATGGAGATAGAGTTCAAAGGACATTTTCGTCATGTAATTTTATATTTAATAATTTAATTAACATTAATAATTCTAAATTATGGTTAATTGGATGAAGAGTTAACGGTTTGGATATATATAATATCATATTACTTTAAGATGGACATATATGATATTATATTACTTTAAGATAGATATATATGTTTAGTTAAATTTGAATAAATGTGATACTAATTGGGTTTAAGAGAAATATATTTGACATTTAGAGTTTAAGAGAGATAATTTGATATTTAAGGATTTAGTAGGATCTACATGAAATTCCCTCATTATTATATTGATCAATTTTAATAGTTTATATATATAGGATAAGATTAATTTATATAATTATTTATAGAAGGCAAACATAATATATTTAAAAAATAAACTATGACTAAAATATTATAAGTCAATTAAGTGCTATATCATTTAATATTTCTAAAAATAATAAATTAACAATATTGTATGGCCAATATAAGGCAACAAATTCAATGATATCTTATTTCTAAATCGAATATAAGATTATTTGTCATACAAATAAATTTTATTAAGTAAATTGAATATAATTAGAATTTTGTTTTTTTCTTTTACTCAAAATAATTGAGAAAAAATTATTTGTCTTCTTTATTATTTATCCAACGCGAAACTAGTTGGTCACAACTTCATATAAATGCCAAAAATAGCAAATTTTAATATGGTCAAAAATAATGTTTTTTAATTAACTCATATGAAGGAATAGTTTTATCAAACTTCATATATTACATAGAGGGTTACAAATAATTAGTGAAACCCTTATCATTTGCATAAAGCAGTTGTCAAGATTTTGAACGAGTGTTGTCATAATTAATTTTTTTTTTAAATGAAAACAAATATTGGACCCTTCTTATTTGTCCAGATTATATTTGTAACTCGTTATGTTTCCTCGTTATGAGAGAATATGGACTAGTAAAATAACTATTTATGTTAACATAATAATTAAATATAATTATTACACGCCTGAATTATATAGTTGTTGATGTTACAATGTTATAAAAGAAACGTGTGTAGGCAATTCTATTGCCAAGTAAATTAATAAATGATAAAACCTGTAAAATGTTCAAATTTGAAAGTAATATACCGGATTGAAAAATAGATAAAATACGTACCTGTGCATGTGTAAGACGTATGCTTTAGATACAAAAATTTCAAAAGCTCCGGAAGTACAAGAGTCTGTTCAGTATCTCTTCAGCAGTCTTATCAGTAACTCCTTCCATGGAATTAGCCTCGTTATTATTTATCTTTTTTTCTAAGATATATTTTAGACTCTATGACAGTTTTCTTTAGTGGAGAAAAAACGGATTAGCACAAACGTGAACAAAACCGTCAAAATCAAACCATTAATATGAATTAAATATATTAACCCTATTTTGAACCGGCTTTGTAGATGTGTCATATTTAATTGAGGCTTTGGTCTATTACAATAAAACATTTATTGATCATGTAATTTGTTTAGACATGAAATAAATTTTTTTTTATGTCCTTTGAATTATCAATAAAATTTTTGATAAAATTAACTGCTCAAGTTTAATAATAAATTGAAGTTGAAAACAGAATATCATTCATGTACGAAATTAGGATCACAAGATTATTAGTGAACTCCTTTTGAATATGTTTATCGAAAAATTTATTTCAATCCACATGAAGAGACAAAATTTATTAAACTTCACATATCATTATTTATGTATTTCGTTTGTGCCAAAAAAAATAGGATTCACTATTATAAAAATTTGAGTCCAATTAAAAAGTCTCATAATAATATTTGTCAATAAAATCTCTTTTTGACTTTATTTATAAGTACAAAAGATGTTCCAAAAAAGAATATCATCTATGTACAAACATAGGATCACAAAATAGAGAAACCCTTTTAAATAAATGCACTTGACAAAACTCATTTATAAAGTTATATGAAGAGATAAATTTATCAAACTTCATATATAATTTATTTCAAAATTTATAAGTTTTCACAAGTTTGCAATTTTTTATTTATTTTTATAATAAAAACTCCATAAGAGTTTGATAAATGGAGAAAATGAAAGCTTACCACAATCGTGAACTTAAGCCCCATATCAAACCATGAAATGTGATTAATGCCCCATATATATTCCTTTGCCATGTTAGGTCTAGAATTGACCAAACTTCTATAACACCATCAGGTTCAAAGGCCAATTTATCTTTCTGCAAAAAATAATTTCTAACCTTATTTGCATAAATGCATAAATTATAGAGGTTAGAAATTGAACATGGCCAATTAATGCATAAATAAATAAAATAAGTCATGCATTTTAATGTCTTAAATATCTTATAATAAATTGCATTCAAGCTGAGTTATTGTCATTTTATTTGTTGCTATTGAATAGCATAGCCCTAGATACGCTCGTGGCTTCTCTCTCTCGTTTGAGAAAGGTACTAAGCTTTCATTCCTTTGTTGTTGTTTTCTGCTCTCACTCTCTTTCTAATTGGGGCTAATTTAGGATAAATTATGGCTTCATTAGTAGTGTTAACGAGATATGAATTCTGCTCATTAAGACTACATTAGGATAGTTTTGACTTAATTAGGACTGAATTTGGTTAGTTAGTATTAAATTAGGCTTCAATTTTGTTAATTTGTGGATCAAGTTGGTTAATTGATTCACTATGGTTAATTAGGGCTCACTGAGACCTAATAAAATTGAAGCAAAGATGTCAAACAATCTACTTTGTAAAGGTTATGATTGATTCATGTATAGTTAAAATTATTTTTTTTGGTCTTTTTGTGTTTATCCTAAATTCTGAATTTAATTGAGACTTAAAGGCTGAGAAATACTTGTTGTGTTGATTACGTAGAGGCCGGACAGCAAGTACAGCTTAAATATTTTAATCAAAATAATTTAAACCATCATTTAGATAATAATATTATTTGTATTTAAATATAATAGAAATTAGTATTATTGCACAGCATAATACCAATTTAGTAAAAAAGAAGTACTATAGTTGTATCAAATATTTACAATATTGTATAAACACGACAAAGAAAAGTTGGAAATATAACAATGTTGATACGAATGCTGATAGCTTCAAATACGAACTCAGTTCAAATGATACGAACACAATTTCGATATTGTTGGATATGAAAAAAATATTGAATTTATATTATTACGTATCTATATTATTTTTCTAAACACTTAACTATTTATAATAACAAAGTTAATAAATTATAACAACTTTTATGAAAATTTTAAAAGAATTAGAAAAATAAATATTAATATGGATATGGATAATATTTGTATCTGAATATAATAAAAATAAAATAAAATATTCATTCATGTATATGTATATATATCCGTATCTATATCTATACATAGTGAAATATCCAAAAACATATACTATTTGAATAATAAATTATCCGGATACATTTACATATATTATTTATATCTCAATCGATAACCAAATCAGTATATGTATCCAAATAAAACTATCCCTACCAGTTTCTGTCTCCGGTCGGATACAAATAGACCTGATTTGGATGAGAATGTTTTGCGAATATGGGTATGCGTCGGTCGGATAATACTCTTCCGGTTTACACCTTTATAGTACAAAATATTAATATGGATATGGATAATATCTGTATCCGAATATGATAAAAGAACCAAAATATCTATACGTGTATTCGAATAAATATCCGTATTCTATAAAAAGTGAAATATCTGAAAACAGATATTACTCGAATAACATATTATCCGGGTACGGATATTATTCAGATATACATATTATCCGTATAAGGGAGTCAAATAGATAACCTAATACGTATCCATATCCAAACATGTTTCTGTATTTGGCCAAATATGTGTAATTTTGCTTCGGATACAAATTTTCTGTTGGTATACAAATACAGATCGGTCGGTTAACATCTTACCTGTTTACACTTTACATGTACAAGGGTCGAATCTTGAATTATTTTTTAAAGAAAATCTTATGTTTTATATGACACATGGCTAAATATTAACCTTTTGATGATCCAATTTAGTGGTCAGTATCAAATATCTATGAAAATTAATGAGATGAGAGAATTTTTTTTTAAATTAATAATTATTAATAATTTTATGCATATAAATGACATGTGTCAATATATCAACCATTAGATTTTAATTCAAGAGTCATGATTAAATGATGATGTGGCTTAATATGAGCTATTAGATTTATTAATCAAAGGGTCATGATTAAAGTATGATGTGGCCATGATTAAATGACGATATGGCTTAATATCAATTATTAGACTTTTTAATCCAATGGTCATGATTAAAGAATAATGTGTTTAATATGATGAGAGGAAATTTTTCAAAATTAATAACTATTAATAATGTAAACTATATCAATTGATTAAAGATTGATCTTACTTTGCACAGCTGCTCGAGACGCGGGATAAGATTTGTGGCCGACTTTGGTGGCATGCTCGGGTAGAAAGGAAGTGCAACTGCTAAGACTTTGAGGATTTTTGTTCAAGTGAATACAAAAAGAGTGATAAAGAAAATTTTGAATGTTAATAGATATTCATGGATGGTAATCTAAATGGATATTAATGTATGGTTTATGTAAATAAAATTTTTGATGTGTTTTTTATAATTTGGATTGATGTAAATGGATGATAATATATGGTTTACTTTAGGAAGATAATTTTTCTTATAATTTTCTAAGACAATCTGTTACTACTTTTCTGATAGTTTCTGTTATGCGTTTTTGTTCGGTCATGGTAACCAAGCTAACTCTACAACTCGAAAGTTTTACAAATAATCAACAAAATAACATGTCAATATCAAAAGAACACCAATCATTCAAATTTTAACAAATATTGCACAGACAAAATATCATACCAAATGAACCGTATAATTTCAAATGTTAACAAACAATCCACAAAATATCATATCATAACTATATGAACTCGCAAACTTCAGATTTTAGCTAATTCATTTCAGTGTATACATTTTATATACAACTTTCCATACAATTTATCAAATTGTCCATATAAAAACCATAAGAAACAAACCCGAATATAAAATAACAAAATCCCCAAAAAAAACTCTAATTGAAAAAGTATAGCAAAATTGGTCTCACACCAGTCTTTTTCAAGAAGAGAAATGAGAGTCGGTCTGAATGTTTGGCCCATGTTGGAAGACACGGAATATGCAGGAAAAACTGTGGTAGAGCCAAAAGCCGAGTGTAACCCAATTACCTAATCAACTTTATCAGTAGCAACGGTTGATATGGTTTTAGTAAGTAAAGAATGAGACACACTACTAAAAAAGCCACTTAATGACGAATTAACAAATTTTGTAGCTCAATATTGCGGGATAGACAACGAGATGAGGAGTATCATCGAAAATGATACACAATTATCCCTTAAAGAGGCGGTAGAATATTGCAATTTGGAAAGTTGCGAAAATACTAATTGCCTAGATGAGTGGTTAAATTAGGAAGTAGACGGGGAGCAAGAAAAGGGATGGTCCAAGAACGATGAAGGCTAAAGCTTCATGTGATGCAGCGAAATCATTCTCGATGTGCAAAATTGGATGACTTTTACTTAGTTTATTTTAGATTTATCTTTAGAGTAATTTTAGCTAATCTTTGTGATTTTTGTTTTATCTTTCCTAAGTTATATCAATGATGGTAAAATCATGGACCTGAACTTTTGTAACATTTTATTTTAATTAATTAAAGATTTAGTAGGCAATTTGCCTACTCCCTCAAAAAACATATATATATATATATATATATATATATATATATATATATATATATATATATATATATATATATATATATTCGGTCGGAAATAATTAGGCGAAGAAAGAAACTTGAGAATCATTTTTCACTGGACATTACTCCATGTGCCTTGGTTAAAGCTATTCATGCCTGAAAATCCAACAAATCACCAAAAAATATAAAATTAATTAGTTCCAATATTTGTAAATAAAATGAGACTTGTAAATTTTGTAATTTAGCATATATTAAGAAGAACCTGGAAAGGAAAGGAGGGCATCCATTGATGAAAATCAACTTATCTAGCCTCATTAGTTGAAACAGTCATCATTATCCCCACATTGCAATTATCTTGTTATAAATGGAGAGAAAGTACGGACTTACAAATCCCATTGCAATTATCTGTAAAAACAAGTGCTTCAGGGGGGTTTTGCTTCGCGGCTGTCTCCTCATACTCAATTGCCCATTACGTAAATGAAATCCTTAAAAAATATTACAAAATAATAACAAAATAATCCAAAGCATATATTTAAAAAAATGCTGCAAAACTAAACAAATAAAAAGAAATTACGTACCAGATTGTTCTGAGTTGGAGGCCTTCTGACAACCCTAGAAAAGATATGCAAATGGTCATTTCATGTTTTTAAGTTACTACTACGAACGCTTTGTTTGGTAAATTATGAACTAGTCACAATTCAAAAATGTTTCCGTACCAATCCACAAAATATAAATTATGAAGAATAGTGAATTGATTAGATGATTGCACAAATTGTTGCTTTTCTCGAGGTTTCACGATTCCAGTGTGCCCATATTGCCTTAATGCAAACACTAACTTCTCTTCTCTAGAATCCTGAAAAAATAAGATGCCATTTTGATTTCAGTTAAACCTCTAATAAAACCTAATTTAGCTATAACAACCACTAATTCACCAAAAGTCAGCCTGATGGGGGCGATACCATCCGGTACCGACAAAACCCCGATCGAAACTATGTGAATTAAAGTATAACATAATAGCGAAAGCGTAACTCTAGTCCATGTTTAAGTACCGAATAAGAAAATGAAGTCTTATGATTTTATTTCGAGTGATGAACACCGAAATATGTAAATAGAATTTTTAAAATACTTTATGGATACTAATTGGGATTTCTTTGTTTCATTTTCTTTTTTATTCTCCCTTCACTCTTTTTAATGGGGCAGATGAGATAATGATTTAGTTTTTGTATATTGGGAACCAAATTTCTTCTATAGTCATATAAATATCTTTTCATGAAAAGATACTATTCAGCTCCTAATATGAATTTTTCTATTTCAGCTCATCATAGAAATAGGAACACATCACCCACAATTATACACATTAATGCTTAATATAATTAACTAAAGTTTGATCACTTTATTAATAACATATTTGACAAATATTATACATATAAGTCCAACGTTGGATTATTGATCCAACACACCCTATTTACCCCTAATATATCATGAATCAGCCATAATTCACCACCAAAAAAAGCTCTAATTACAACTGAATTAAGCCTAATTAAATCATATTTACCTTATTTAACCCAAATTAGTCATCATCCGGATAACCAATCAATTCGTAGAAAAAATAAATACCTCTTGAGAGAGGAGAGAACAACTGTTGTTCTTAGAATCTGAGTCGACGACCCTAGAAGGAAATTCTTGCGTTTCAGCATTTTCTATGCGAGTGAGGAGCGTGTTTGATATTTTTGACCTTCATTCTACCGGCGACGGCGTCGACGTTGGGTTAGGAGGAGGTTGGTGTGCGAGGGGTTTGGGGTTGCGATGTGAGTGAGATAAAGAGAGAGAGTCGTGAGTCAGAGAGTTGGATCTTGGTCTGCACATATCTTGAATCAGATCCGACATCTAAAAAAGTCATTTCACCAAACTCTTGCTGAAATCGATTTCAGCCTATACGGACTCTATATATATATGGTTAAAATGCTTTCGAAAGTATGAATGATTTTATAATTTCAACATCTTATCCATTGAATATGCATCGTGATTTGTGCAATACAATAAATAAATTATTTCTCTCTTTTTAACACTAATTATGATGCATATTCAATGAATAAGAGAATCCAAAATATAAAGGGATTAATGTACTGTTAGTTCTTATACTTTATTGTTGTGTATGTTTGATAATTTTAGTCCCTATATATTATTGTTGTATACATTTAGTTCTTATACTTTACATTTGGTAATTTTAGTCCGGACACTTTTAAAATAGTACATCAATAGCCACTCTCTTGATGGAAAATATTAACCCCGTCAGACGTTTCCTTAAATCACCGTATTGCCCTTTATTGTATTCTTTTTAATGAAAGGGATTCTTTTTCTTCTTTATTTTTCTTCTCTCCTCCCGTCCCGTTCTGAGCTCGAAACAGCTAAGTTTAGCTCTCTCTCTCCCCCATCGACCCTCGTCCGATCGCTCCGGCCAACTCCGCCGGTCACCTCCGGTTCCGCCTCTCTCCCCGGCCGTTTCTCTCTCCAATAAGGGACGCCATCTCTTCTTTCTGCCTCATTCCCTCCTCTTTACGAATTTCTCCTATAAAGGAATTAATTTCTCACTGATTCATCATCATACATCATGTATTTCTATGGAAGAGAGATGGTACTTGAAGATTTGTGTGCTATTTGGAGATTGGAAGATGCTTTTCAGGTAAAGATAAATTCATTGATTTATTTGATTTTGCCTTTTAGTTCCTATCTCTTTGAATTATTTTTTTAAAATGATTTTTCTCATGCTAATTAAATTTTTTCCTATCTCTTTCAATTAAATCAACTTGTGTGAATTTGTGAATTATTCAGTTAAACTAAGGGTTAAATAAACCAAATTCAGTTAAATTGAACATTAGTTTCACAACTAATTGAAGTTTAGCTATGACTTCTTTATGTTTGCTATTGAATGTATTGGTCCTTCAATAGTTGAGGGTTAATTGCTTTGAATCTTAAGAGCATCTGATGAAATAAAAAATCCAAAATGTAGCAGGAATTTTGTTTGAATTGAGTTGTTCAAGCCTCCCTAACTGAGTTCTGGAGTTTTGTGATTTCATTCTGATCTTTTATTTTGTTGCTTAGCCCTGATTGGAACATTCGTATGAGATTTGGTACAAGCATAGCAAACATGGAGCTTGCGTTAAAATTTTCAGCTGACAGTAGCTGAATATTTTCAGTTAAACATTAGTTTCACAATTTACACTGGTTTTGAACTTGATGGAACAAAATTGGAGTTTAATTGTGGCCTAAATTACAATAAAAGATCCATCTTTTATTTTTATTTTTGCAAGGCTGAAGAGAAAATACCGGATTTTTTTGAGCACCCAAGTGTAATTAGTACAGCACCACAAGGCTACTACTTGCTGATGATAGGTTGTTGATCTCAACAAATCAAGGAATGATGCGTACTGGTCAATGTGGTACAAGTCACCTAGGTCTTCTGATTAAGAATTTGTAAAATTTACGATAATATGCTGACAGGTTAATATATTGTTGTATCAATTTTTCATATTTACATTGTTGTTTAACATTATTTCTTTATTTAGTCTAGCAGATACTTGTAAGTTTTTTTAATATACAAGTTTTAAAGAATTTTTTTCAGTGTAGCACTTGTAGTTACTTTACTAGCATGTGTGGCTAGGACTTAGAAATTTGTATTTAAGTCAGATTCTATATATTTGTAAAATACTAAAATTAGATTTGGTTTCCAAAAGATGAACTTTATTTGTCATCATGTTGTTGTTCACATTACTCAGATATTTTTCAGTTTGTTTTATATGAATATCTTTTTATAAATTTCATCTAATGTTATGTTTAACTAAATAACAAAATTTAAAAAATCGCAGCGTAGCGCGGAAAGTTTCCTAGTTTGATTCAATTGAGGGTTAAGTGAATGTTTTAAGAGCCTTGTAAAATTTTGTTTCTAATTTTCAAAATTATCTAGAACTATATTTTGTGATTTTATTTTACATAATTGTATTTTGCGATATTCTCCAACACTTGGTACCAAAATACTCAAACCACATGTTCATTTTGTATTTCTTGATATTTTTATGTTGAATTAGCGGGTCTAGCATGCTATAAAGATACTAAACGATCAAATAATAATCAAAATTTAATCAGAACCCTAATGACAACTCTCTTCATTTTTAGTCAATCTTCTACAGCCATTTCCCTCTCTTTGTTTAGCTATGGAGCAGAACAAACATAACATGTGGTGGTGCCACGAAAAAGTAAAAAATAAAAATAAAAGAGAGATAGAATGACAGTAATATTATATGCCAGTACTGGTTCAGGACTAATTACATTAATTCAGTACCGAGCCAGCACTAATTCTACCCCTCAAAATTGAAGAATGAAAGCTTCAAGACACTTTAAGCACTCTTCGACGTCATCTTTTGAGTAAGATGTGCACCCATCCTTTCTTCTTATTCTTATGTACAATTTATGTATACATATAAACAACACAAACAAAGCCTAATTAGAACCGAATAAATAAAATAAACCTATAATTAGAGCCTCATGATTCTAATTAACCCTCACTGAGACCCAACAAACCCTAAAAATTACCTAATAAACCGTAATTAACCTCATTCAGCCCCAATCAGTCAACAAGCTTTAATTAAAACCCATATCAGTCAAATGAACTAAAACAGGCTTCAATTAAAATCCAATTCATACGAAATCAATCAATTTGCACAAAGTTAATTGAAAATCAATAGAACGTAATTTTTTAATTAAAACTAAAAATATCTTTAAAGTTTAAAGTGATTAAATAAATCCCTCACCTGAAAGAGATCATGGAAGGGAGAAGTCGAGCAGCGGTGGAAGAGCGCCGAGGGTGTACAGCAGAGGCATCTGGTGGAGCGAGCCGAAACCTGAGAGAGCCCCACGGATTAATTTGTGAATAAGTCATTAAGAGATCAATTTGTGACTAATTGTAAGAAAAGAAAAATTAGTGGAAACCTAACCTGAGAGGCTCACGAAGGGGAGAGAGGACTGTTGATGGAGGGAGGCGGAGGTGGTTGGAGCGGAGCCGAGATGGGCAGAGGGGAACCAGTGAGTTGAGGGATCAAGCTGAGGGTCACGATCTGGAAAGACAGGGCGTAGAGGATGTCAAGTATTGAGGAATTCTTCGGTACCGTTGCGTATGGTACCGTTATAGAAGGAGAGAAGAGGGAGGATGAAATTAAAAGAGGGATTGGGCCAAGTGATATTAAAACTGTTGGGTCTACTAGGCCATCATGGGTCGAGATTAATGAGGAAGAAGGGGAGTGTACAGCTAAACTTTCAACACACATACTAGATCATGCTATGTGACATATAGTACGTACACAAATACAAGTCTTTCCGATCTCGTTATTGGATGATCGGAGGCTCTATCTTCCACCTACTTAGTACAGCCTCTCACCTAGATCAGCGGTCCTGACTTCCACCTACCAAGTACGGCGTATTCTCTTAATTATCACTTTTCACACATCTCACTCTATCCGTATCTTACTCAAAAATATCTTTAAATATTATCTTTAAATTCTCATATTACTAAAAATATTAATTTGAGCCATATATGCTCCATCTCATAAATAAAAGTTATATATTCAATATTTAGTATTATCATTATAGATAATTATAATATATATACTATTTAAACGGAAGAACAAATATAGCCAAAAGGGAAAGCATATCGGGCAAAACCTTACCTGAATAAATATAAAAATTAGCAACTCTCACGCGAAATCTCCGGTTTCCACAAACTCTTGAGCTTCTTTTGCAACTCTTATAACTTCTTGGTCTTCTTCTAGTACGAACTCCTCCTCACGCGAATCTAATTATTTAATTAATACTTATTACTAATTGATCTCGAACTTCGAACCGACATGCTCACTTAATCTGACTATTTATGAAAAAATATTTTCTGGACCTTAAATGCAGAAACTAATATTACCAATGAGTCAGAAATGCCCTAAAACATACAAATCGACTATTTATTTGTTAAATTTGAAGTTATAGTTAAAAAGATATGATTAAAACAAATTTCCTTAATAAATCGGAATGTAAATTCCAGCTTTTAGAAATGTACCCGAAGTTCCAGATTCTCTTAAAAACAGCCGGCTTCCAATCCTTTTGCTCAAAATAGTTTCCGCCAATTGGAGCTTCTTCTCAAAACTCGATCAGTGAATAAACGTATCTTCACGTTCAAGTTCGGTTTATTAGTTTTGCATCATTCTAATCTGTGTCGCGAAATGGCAGCAAGTTGAATAGAGTGAACCAGTGAACAATGGCTCAAGTTTCCTCCCTTTAACTGCTGTAATTTTAGTTACTGAATAGTCCGCTTTTCAATCCTCTGTCTTGAAAAGGAGTTGCTTAATCTCACTATATACACCATTTCATAACAAAATTCTACTTCCAACATTTCCTCTTTCTTCTATTAATCTGTGAGAATTTGAGTTCTCAAAATTGGTCCAATAAAGCCTCAGTTTCCTTCTTCAAGACATTAAGAACTCTTATTTTCGCCATTTTCAAACAGTGTAAAATTCCTAGCTCAACTCGAGTTTTAAGAAAACGACAGTCGAAACCCAGTCCCAGGCATACTCCTCACTCCAAGACAATGCTTCACACCCATTTAAAGTTGTAATTCTCCTCAATTCAATCGAATTCGCCATTTCATCTCAGCTTGATTTTTTTTGGTTAAAAATGACAGCTCCTTGATCTATTTCTAACTCCGAGACATCTTCGAATCAAATTGAGACCTCAAAAAACATCCTACTATCTCATACAAACTCACTGAATCGAGAAAATATCACTCCTTTTCAAACTCAGTTTTCTCAATCAATTCTTGATCATTTTTTCAGTTGTTTATATCCATGAAAAGAGTAGAACAAGAAGAGAATGACATTGAAATTATGAAAAATAGGGTCTGTTTAGCAAATGGAGGGATCGGGAAAACAACTTCTTGAAACTGTTTACTTTTGGCTGAATAGTGGTTCTTGCCTTTTCCCGCCAATCACTAGCGAATTGGCTCTGGTGGATCCTACAAACAGTCCAGCCTCATCGAGAATAGTCATTTGACACTAAGCATGTTCATTTTGTGAACTTCGAAAATTCTCGATTTTTCGAGCGGGTTTGACTGGTTCTATTGCTTTTGACTATTTTGACCAGTTTTGATCAAGCGTTTCTGGAGGTTATAGATGGTTTCTAGTTGTGAGGTTCGTACCATTGGATTCATCTCATCGTTTTAGCATACCATTTGTCCCCTTTCGGGACACTTGATTTTTGGTCAACTCGGCGATTTTTCTGGTTTGACTTCCGTCTTTTGGTGGGTATTTTAGGATTTTGCTTGGATGGTTGGTTGATAAGGGTTGTCGGAAGTTGGAGAGGCCTGTGTAAGATTTTCACGGAGATTTATGGAGAATTCGGTCATCATTGGCCCAAAATTTGCAAATCGGTCCTTTCTTTGAAGTTGACTTTACACAAAAGTCCTCCAAATATCTTTTTCGAGGTCTTTTTACCCGAAAAATCACACAAAAATGTATTAAGGACTTCAAAAATAAATATAATTAATTTTAAGCAATTTTCATACAATTTATGTGATTTAAGGATGAATTTTATAGGATAAAAATCCAAAAAAAATGTATATAAAAATACACATTACAACAACCACGCGAATCGGAGAAATTTTCGCGGTCAAATGAAAAAGCTGAAAAATCCTGGGTTGGGAAGTTGTAACGAGATGGCTACGTTGGAGCCCTAGAAGACGAGCATTAGATTCATAATTCACCAAGTTTGAACTTGTGAAACTAGACAAAATTCTCTGTAGGCCTATCTAAAAAGATTTGGAAAAAGATTTTTGGAATTATTTGAAACGATGGCGCGAAACCGGATGAAAACTGAAATTTTCAGCTCAAAACTGGGCAGAATTTTGGTCTGGTCCCTATTTTTACGTCTCGAAAACCCGAATAAAACCTTTTAGTTGGAAGCTGAAATTTTGAGGGATAAAAGACCACCTAATAGTCTACAAATCCATATAAAAATATCTGAAAATGAACCATAGAAAATGAACGAAAACTGAGCTTGAAAATCAGAAAAACTGAAAATCTGCTTGTTTTGACCTGCAACAAATTCCTGCACAAGTTTCAGCCACATGAACGAAATATTTCTCTTCAAACAGCTCAAAACAACCTCTGACTGGCTGGACTCTAAACTCGTTTTGATGTATGAACGGGATATGTCAAGTTCTCATTTGAGTCGCCAAACCATGAAATGGACCCTCCATTTATCTTTCCAATGGAGAGAATTGTTGGATCTTCTCTTCAAGCATAATTCCCTCCCATACAACTGAATTGAAAGCTGTTGGAGGCGTAACAATTCGAGTATCTCTCCCTCAATTTCACCTGGTGACTAGACAATCCCGCTTCATAATTCACTGAATGAATATGAAATAAAATGGTGATGAACAAGGAGCTTTTTCTTCACTAATTGAAAAAACGCACCAATGTTGTTTTGAGCTGGACCAAAATGCAAGAACCGAATTCCTCCCCACTTGCAAGCTGAATTTACACTTCTATCACTTCCTTCTACACCCTACTTAAGCTTCTCCAAACTCTAATTGCAGTCCGACTTCTCAATATCATCTCATCTCTCTTCTTCTTCATCTCTTTCACCATTTATACAAATCACCCCCAAATCCCGAATTGGACAAATTAGAGCTAAATTCTTCCAATTAATTTCTTCTCTATCATCTCTATCCATCCATTTTCATCTCTCAATCATCAATCTTGAGCACTCAAACCTACTCAACCAATATTCCATATTTGAACTTAAAAAATCGGTTTCACCAAATTTGGACTAAGAAGGACCATGACTTGGAACAAACCTTTTATTTGTCTTCGATTATGCCTTGTGAGTCTTTTGGGTGTGAAAAGAGGTCATGAGGTGAAGCGTGCGATTCACTTCACCAAAGTGACCAACGAAGGTAGAAGAGGGAGGAAACCGGGCCGGATCTTAAACGAGACGGCTTATCAAAGCATTCGGAGCCCCGATCACCCTTGACTACTCCAAAACAACGCAAGACAAGGATCGGTTTGTATTGAAAGGCGCTAGCACAACCGATGTACTCCTTCTACATTCAAGCTTCAGTAAGTGCGGTAAATGTTGCTGGGGTGTGGTGTGGGAAATTTAGAGAAAATAATGGCGTAATATGAGATGACTTATGTTCGCGTTACAATATCGCTGTCCTTAAAGACTTATTTGTCCCCATCAGGTATAATTGTTGGTGTGAACCGGGTCAACGTATAGCTTCCAAGATACAGTAGCTCTTTCCGACTGCGTCTGCGCAAACGAAGTCAAACTAAACACCTACTAGAATTTTTCATGTACAAGACAGTTCCTAACTGTATCGACTCATAAGTCTTAAAAAGACTCATGTCCTTGAACACATGTTGGGTGTCACCTGAGTCAACCCACCAAGCCCCACCATTCTCGATCATATTGGCTTCGAATATCATTGCTACAAATTTTTCATTTGTAGCAAATTTCTTTTTCTTTAAGAAACGACATTCCGATTTAAAATGTCCAGGTTTATCACAATGGTAACATGCACCCTTTTTCTTTTTATTAATGGGATCTTTATTAAAATTATTGGGTCTCTTTTTATTTAGTTTATTTTGATAAGCTCCTTCTATCGTGTGGATTTGCATTGTTCGAGCATTTTGCTCATTTAAAATATGTTTACGATTTTCCTCCTCTACACAGAGGTAATTTGTCAAGTCCTCTAATGTCATATTTTCATTTCTATGTTCAATGTATTTTTCACACTATTCCACGATGGAGGGAGCTTATCAATTATGGAGGTTACAATAATGAACTCATCCATTTTTAAGTTATGTGGCGTCCTCAGACATGTATCTTGCCTCCAGTTTATCCCACAGGTCTTTTGTAATGGAGACGGTCTGAAATATGTCGTACAGACCCCCTGACAAGGCATTGAGGATATAATTACGACAAACATAATCATCGCCTTCCAATTTCATTCGATTCCGCATCTCGGCCAGAGTCTCGTTCTCCTTGTGTTCCAGCGGTGTGGTATTCAACATGTGACTCAAATTGTAGATTGTCAACATGAACCACACATTCCTATGCTAGCGGATAAAATTACCGCCGTCAAATCTCTCCAGCTTCATGATATCAGAAGAATATCTTTGGGAGTTACTAGCGTCATTATACCGAATAAGCCTTTAAGATTGTTGGTGGGGTGAGGGGAAATTTAGAGAAAATAATGACGTAATATGAGATGGGTTCTATTCGCGTTACAATATCATTATCCTTAAAGACTTATTCGTCCCCACCGGATATAACTGTTCGTGTTCACCGGGTCAACGAATAACCTTTTAGGATACAGTAGCCCTATCTGACTGCGTCTGCACAAACGAAATCAGACCAAACACCTACTATAATTTTTTAGGACTATTGAGAAACTTAATATACAAATTCTACAGTAATTTGTTATCAAGCGGATCTTTATGAAAATTATCTCATAGTGGATTAGACTTTATATATATTTTCTTCACTCTTTCTTTCTTAGTTTCACTCTTCCTTTCCTCTTTACTTATGCACTTCATATACTTTATGTCATGTAACATATTCTATTTATAAGAAACTACATGCATTATCATGATGACACCTAAGATAATGTGTCAATGACTTGCATTATCATGAATGCACAACATGACATCTTACATATATTATTTATGTGTTTTGGAGCTTACACATTATGTAAGTTGTGTCACCTACATGATATGACACTTATATTTCACCATGCATTGTCATGAGTTTATGAGTTGACACATTATGATATATGTGATGACAGATATATCATGTCAGGACACCTATTCCTTAATATATTATGAATATGCCATATATTCATTAATATGTTTGTAACAAGACACATATATCTTGTCATGACAAATATTTTTGACATTATTATTTCATTTATATAAAATAATAATAAAATGACACATGTTACATTTGATTGATAATAACATGTCACATGACACATTATATTTATTGTCATCTCATGTACAAGTGCACATGATATAATTTCTCCATTCATATCCACATAATGGATATATCATATATGTCTAACCATTATTTGATAATTTTCCAAAAAAAAAAAATTTGTTTCAAAATAAAAATTGTTTCTTCTATTTTGAAAATCTTCTACCACTAACAATAAAGATTGCTTCTTTTATGCGAATTGAGTGTTTTATGACTTGTATTATATTTAGATAGTAGATCA
Organism: Juncus inflexus; assembly: GCA_024447665.1. Lineage (NCBI taxonomy): Eukaryota > Viridiplantae > Streptophyta > Magnoliopsida > Poales > Juncaceae > Juncus > Juncus inflexus. The sequence continues at coordinate 6,439,604 of JAJHPC010000020.1, read as the reverse complement.
TTGTGGGTGTTGCGATATTTGCGATGATAATTTAATGTTCAAAGGTTAATTGGGATGATTTGTGCTTGATTTGTTGAACAATATAGTTTTTATTCAATATCTTGTAATTCAAATTTAGTATAGTTTTTATTCAATATCTTGTAATTCAAATTTAGGAATCTTGTATTTTGATTTATGAATTTGTTTGATGATTACAATTGTCGTCTCTAAACCATATCACCTGTTCGCCATTTTAATTTGATACATTTTTGAGTTAATATTATTAGATAATTGGGCGATTCAAAGTTTGAAACTTGAAAGCTTACGCGCATTTTCTTCATTAGTAAAGCTTGAATCTTTGATGTTAAATTGGTGTTTCCATTGCATTTCTTAATTCCATCACCTCTTTAGATCATGTACAATTTGTTATATGAATTTATGAATGAACAAATGATTAATTGAAAAACAAACCCTAATTTTCCACTTTTGTATAAAACTAAATCTGTCCAGTTCTGTTTTTCAGTTTTATTTGCTTAAATTCGTGACCTAAATAAATCCAAAACTAGAAATTAATATTTTTATAAATTAATTTGGTTTTATTAGATCAGTTTTAATACTTGAAACATTCTCACACCTGTTATATATTGTAAGATATGAATTTTTGAAGTTTGTCATTTTTCTGTTTCTGTATTTTTGTTCCAGATTTTCTTTCCATTTTTCTAAAAAATATTAAACATAAGAAATTATAAAATAAAAATTCCCAAAAATACTTTCTTGTTGCATTCTCTCCCTAGTATTCTTAAAACTCAGTGTTGATTAATGGTTTGTAAGATATAGTCCATTTACTGAACATGTGTCATGAAATTCTAAGTCTGAACTGATACTGGTATTTCACTGATTTCTCTTGATTTTTTGGTTAATTGTGTCTACATTTTAAACAGTAGAAACTTGATATCGTGATTGATTTTTCATTAAAATTTCATAATTTTTCACTGAACCAATTGGTCTGTATCAATTTGTGAATCTGATCCAGCAATTCTGAAACTTTTTCTGTGAAAACCTAGTGTCTGAAATTGTGTGAATTGTTTCTCTCTCATTTCAAACTGAAATCCTTATTTTCTTGAATCTATATTTATGTCTTAAAGTCTATTTTGCAGCCTTTTTTTCTTATCATATGTCAAGACATTTTGCAATTTCTTTGAGAATTATTTCTAAAAGTGTGAAAATCTGAAAAATCAGGTATTAATATTAAATTTATATATTCAAATTGAGGTCACGTCTCCTTAAGTTCGACCACTACACTCGTCATTATACTTGTTTCAATTAGTTAAAACTTGTAAAATTGAATTGTACGAATTTACAAATATTTTGAAATATTGAAAATTAGAACAACGAATTTTCGACGTTTCAAATGAATCATATATGTCAAGTTCTCATTTGAGTAGCCTGACCCTCCATTTATCTTTCCAATGGAGAGAATTGTTGGATCTTCTTCAAACATAATTCCCTCGCATACAACTGAATCGAAAGTTGTTGGAGGCGTAACAATTTCGAGTATCTCTCCCTCCATTTCACCTAGTGGCTGGACAATCCCTCTTCATAGTTCATTGAATGAATATGAAATAAAATGGAGATGAACAAGGAGCTTTTTCTTTACTAATTGAAAAATCACACCACTGTTATTTTGAGCTGGACCAAAATACAAGAACCGAATTGCTCCCCTCTTGCAAGCTGAATTTACACTTCTATCCCTTGCTTCTACACAGTATTTAAGCTTCTCCAAACCCTAATTGCAATCTGACTTCTCAATATCATCTCATCTCTCTTATATTTCCTCTCTTTCACCATTGTACAGACACCGCCAAATCCTAAATTGGACAAACTAGAGCTAAATACTTCAAAATAATTTCTTGCACACCCATCATCTCTACCATCCATTTTCATCTCTCAATTATCAATTTCAAGTCTTGAGCACTCAAACCTACGCAACCATGCAATAATCCATATTTTAGCTTAAAAATATCGGCTTTGCCAAATTCAGATCTAGAAGGACCGTGACTAGGAACTAACCTTTTCCCTGGCTTCCATTATCCCTTGTGAGTGTTTTGGGTGGGGAAAGAGGTCATGAGGTGATGCATGCGATTCACTAGGAGGCTTTTCGAGCAAATGGGGCTTAGCCTCATAATCCCAACAACAGAAACCTGTTACCGGTATGCAACGGTGGAATTCCTCGCGACCTTCGCCTACAACAAGTCAGATAAAATCGTGACCTTTATTGCTGCGGAGCTTTAGGTGGAGGATGCCACTTCACGACTTTAGAAATGCGTTGTCCGTCACTAGCGAAGGAAGGGGACCTGAGAGAAAATCAGGGTATGGGAGAACAAACTTTTGGGAGTCAATCTCGACCCACCAAGGGATAATCGCCTCATACCACCTCGATAAAATTTGAAACTTCACAATGAAGGCCACGCTGCGGGCCCTAGAGGCAATAATTTCTCCAAGGCGCGATGATGGGCTCCCAACAGGTGGAGAGATGAGGATGCTCAGGGGAGCTCTGCAAAACCTAGGTATCATGACCAACATTAATGAGTTAATCGCGGGGTATTTCCGGACACTGGGCAACTCCGACCCCAGGGAGCCACTGAAGTACGGCCAACTGGTGACCCACATTGCCTATTACATCTCCATCCCAATCGATAAAGACGTGGAATTGGGAAACAAGCCTCTAAGCATTGACCGCCTAATTGAATATGAAGTTCTAACACGCGAAGACCACATCCTCAAGACCACGACGCAACCCCAGATCGAGCTGCCTAACGAAGCAATGACGAATATCGTCCACCGTGACAACTCGCTACTGCCACCGGTAATGGAACCGACTAGACATGGGTGAAGCACTCCCACAGCCAGAAGTCCAAGAGCAAGCCGAGGGGCAGGTGCCGCCATGCTGGGGAGGCACTTTTGACTGGATATCAATCAAGATGGAAAATCTCCAAGTCCAAACCATGATGATGGCCGAGGCTTTTGAAACGGTACGGAACACGATAGAGGAGACGAGGATGGCCGTGGACCGGATAGACAACCAGATGGGAGAGATGCGATAGAGGTAGATGGAGTATGCAGGAATGGCGAATCAACTGTGAGAATACCTCAACTCACAGCGCGAACCACCATTCAACGATTTCTTCTAGGTGACGGTAACAATTTCTTTACTCCTCCTTTTTAAGTTTATCTTCAACTAGCGAAGTGCATTGGGACAGTACCCCATTGAAACTTTGGGGGGGGGGCAGTTTACCCGCATGTATTTCATTTTTTCTTTTTATATCTTTTCATTCCTATTTTTTAATTTTTTTGCATCTTAGTTTAGTTTAATTTTAGTCTGCACCCAAAAAAATATTATGGTGGTAGACCAAACCAGGGCCTTTTATTTAGTGTAGACTATATACTCACATGGAATAGATGCACTCATGACCATAAGTACTGAGGTCCCTCATATAAACCACATATCAGGACTTCATAAGAGTAGGTTTAGTACGCCCATGAGAGTGATGGGCCATCTCAGAAGGCCTCTCGTGTGAACCTAGAGATATTTTGGAGGCCTAGCGTTGGGAGAACCCTAGTCTGCCTTGCAAGTGTGACCCCCACTCCACTACTCGAGAACCAAACCTCATCACCTCTTATATTCACCTATATGTGATAAACACTTCACTCCACAATTCATCCAACACCTCTTCAAGGGAGAGATCCACGCGGTTATGAGTTTACATGGGCCGAAATCAGAAGGAAGAGAAGAGTCCCGTGGTGCAGTTACTATTATCGCACTCAAAAAGTCGTGCGTCGTAGGAGGCGACAAACAAGTCGTGAGCAAGACAAAGGAACTAAGGCAAGTCACTCAATTTAGCCAAGGAGAAAGAGGAAAATCAGGCTAGTGACTTGCCCCACAAAAGGAGGGATGAGGAGGGACAAGTTTGGGTTGCTCAATTTTGCCAAGGAGAAAAGAGGAAAATCAGGCTAGCGACCCAACATACGATAGGAGGCATGAACAAGATGAAGACTCAAACAAAACAAAGAAGAATCCGTGATCGAAAAAAAAATGATTTAAAAAATGAAAAGAATCAGATTTGGCGCCACCTGAATAAGGAATAATATGAGTCACGAACAAAGGCCAAAGAAGAAGACAAAAACAAGGGTTGCGACTTACACACAACCAACCCAGAGAGAGAGCAGCTAAAAAGAAAAGGCTTGGGAGAAAGGCTTGGCCGAGATGCGGAATCGAACGAAATTGAAAGGCGATGATTACGTTTGTCATAATTATATCCTCAACGCCTTGTCGGGAGGTTTGTACGACTTATTTCATACCGTCTCCATTACAAAAGACCTATGGGATAAACTGGAGGCAAGATAAATGTCTGAGGACGCCACTTAACTTAAAAATGGATTAATTCATAATTGTAACCTCCATAATTGATAAGCTCCCTCCATCGTGGAATAGTGTGAAAAATACATTGAAACATAAAAATGAAAATATGACATTAGAGGACTTGACAAATTACCTCTGTGTAGAGGAGGAAAATCGTAAACATATTTTAAATGATCAAAATGCTCGAACAATGCAAATTCACACGATAGAAGGAGGTTATTAAAATAAACTAAATAAAAAGAGACCCAATAATTTTAACAAAGCTCCCATTAATAAAAAGAAAAAGGGTGTATGTTACCATTGTGATAAACCTGGACATTTTAAATCTGAATGTCGTTTCTTAAAGAAAAAGAAATTTGCTACAAATGAAAAATTTGTAGCAATGATATTTGAAGCCAATATGGTCGAGGATGGTGTGGCTTGGTGGGTTGACTCAGGTGACACCCAACATGTGTGCAAGGACATGAGTCTTTTTAAGACTTATGAGCCAGTACAGCCAGGAACTGTCTTGTACATGAAAGAGGAATTAAATGTATATTTTTGGGTGATGCCCAAAACAGTAAAGCATATAGGTTCATGGTAGTTGAACCAAATGATTCAGTTAATATAAATACTATTATTGAATCAAGAGATGTTATATTTGATGAAAATAGATTTAATTCAATTCCTAGTCCCAAATAAAATTTTCTGAAAATGATAGAGATGAAAACTTTGAACCTAGGAAAAGTAAAAGAATTACAAAGGCAAAAGATTTTGGACTAGTTTTCTTTATGTATCTAGTTGAAGATACAAAATCTTCTGTTAATAAAAAAATTCCATATTATTTTAATACCGATGCAGATCCTATAACTTACACAGATGCAATAAAATCACATGATGCCATCTTTTGGAAAGAGGCAATAAAGAATGAAATGGATTCAATCCTTGAAAATAACACTTGGTTGTTGATAGATATTCCACATGAAGGTGATGGTACAGTTGATAAATATAAAGCTAGGTTGGTTGCAAAAGGTTTTACTCGAAAAGAGAATATCGATTATTTCGATACATATGCATCAGTGGCTCGGATTGCAACAATCCTAATTTTAATTGCAGTATCAACTGTGCATAATTTGGTGATTTACCAAATGGATATTAAAATAGCTTTTCTATATGGTAATTTAGAAGAGGAAGTTTATATGGAACAACCTGAAGGGTTTGTTCTGTCTGGTCAAGAAAAGAAAGTATATAAACATGTTAAATCATTATATGGACTAAAATAGGCGCCAAAACAGTGGCATGAAAAATTTGACCAAATTTTATTGGCAAATGGATTTACAATAAATGAATTAGATAAATGCGTTTATTGTAATTTAATAATGATAAAGGTGTAATCATATACCTATATGTGGATGACATGTTGATATTTGGCACAGACTTGGAAATAGTAGAAACGACAAAATTATTTTTATTTGATAATTTTGATATGAAAGATATGAGTGTTACAGATGTGATACTTGGGATAAAAATTATTAGAAATAATAATAATAATATAATTTTATCTCAGTCACATTATATCGAAACGATATTAAATAAATTTGATCAACTGGATTTTACTCCAGCATCAACACCCTATGATCCAAGTGTGAAATTACTACCAAATAATGGTAGGGCTGTCAATCAATTAGAATAGCACAAGCAATTTGGTGCTTAATGTATGCTATGACGTGTACCAGACCTGATATTGCTTTTGTAGTTAGTAAACTAAGTCGGTACACTAGTAATCCAAATGAGTTACATTGGCAAGCAATACGAAATGCACTTAGGTACTTAAAGAAAACAATTAGTTTTGGTATTTCGAATTGTGGGGATCCTTCGGTATTAGAAGGATATAGTGATACCGATTGGATAATAGATAGAGAAGATCACGCTTCAACAAGCGGTTGGGTATTTACACTTGCTGGTGGGGCTGTCTCTTGGAAATCTAAGAAACAGACCTGTGTAGCAGACTCACCTATGACTGCTGAACTTATAGCTCTAGAATCAGCAAGTAAAGAATGGTTACGTGAAAAATTATCACAAATACCATTGTGGCATATAACAATTCTGCCAGTATCTATCCATTATGATAGTCAGGCCACATATATATATATATATATATATATATATATATATATATATATATATATATATATATATATATATAATGGTATGTCCGGACATATTGGATGGAGACATAGTACGGTGAGAGTGTTAATTACCAGTGGGGTAATTACTGTTGACTTTGTTAAGAGTCACCAAAATTTGGCTGACCCGTTAACGAAACCTCTTGCAAGAGATTTGGTGTACAAAACAATAAAATGGATGGGTATTAAGCCTACATAATAAATATCACAAATAACAAAACCTCAACTAAACGCTTGGTACAACGCCATGTCTTTAGTTCAATGATTGATTTTGTTATATTTGTGATGCAAGCACAATTTTTAAATATTTTACTATCCCAGAGAGTTTGTGTGCTTGGTAACCGTAATATAAAAAGGGCAGGATGAGCTTGAGCTCTTAATAGGCCTGTAACCCAACTTTGATTCAAGTGCTATAGTTATGTGACACTTGTGAGTCTGCCTATGTGAATGAGAAGTTGGGCCGCATCTTAGAGTTTAGGGCTTAACTCATAAAGCATCCATGAAACATGATATACACGCATGGCCATTAACGTGTGGGCATAATAAGCATCTATTGGGAGATGAAGTTCTATGTGTGAGACATGTCTAGTTGGTCAAATAGGATATTTGGTTCAAACACTTGTCTACCAGATTATTCTCATCAACTTTGATGTGTTGTCACTACGTAAAAGTTCAAATCGGAAGATACCTTTATTTATGCATATAAGTTCTAAGACTATTAGAGATCTGTAAACATTTAAATTTTTATTTTGAAAATGGTGGGGCAATGTTAGTTTTAGAGGATTTTCAAAATAAATAAATTTTAGTTTAAACAATATTGAAACAATTAAATTTTTTATTTTGGATAATTATCAAAGAATAGTTAGACATGTATCTATATAAATATATGATATATCCATTATGTGGATATAAATGGAGAAATTATATCATACGCACTTGTACATGTGATGACAATAAATGTAATGTATCATGTAACATGTTATTATCAAATGTAACATGTGTCATTTTATTAATATTTCATATAAAAGAAATAATAATGTCAAAAATATTTGTCATGACAAGATATATGTGTCATGTTATGAAGATAGTAATGAATATGTGTCATATTTATAATATATTAAGGAATATGTGTCATGGCATGATATATGTGTCATCACATATATCATAATGTGTCAACTCATAAACTCATGGAAATGCAGGGTGAAATATGCCTCATGACATGATATAAGTGTCATATAATGTGACACAACTTACATAATGTGTCACCTCCTAAACACATAAATAATATATGTAAGGTGTCATATTATGCATTCATGATAATGCATGGCATTGACATATTTTATATGAGGTGTCATCGTGATAATGCATGCAGTTTTCTATAAATAGAAGATGTTACAGGAACCTGGTACCCACATTGTGTATTACCTTTCCATCCCAATCGATAATGACATGAAATTGGAAACAAGCCTCTAAACATTGACCAACTAATAGAATATGAAGTGGTAACTTGCGAAGATGACGTCCTCAAGACCACGACGCAACCCCAGATTGAGCTGCCTAACGAAGCAATGACGAACACTGTCCACCGTGACAACTGGCTATCACCACCGATACCGGAACCCATGCTAGACACGGGTGAAGCACCACCGCAACCAGAAGTCCAAGAGCAAGCCGAGGGGCAAGTGCCACCACACTGGGGAGGCACTTTTGAGAGGATATTCATCAAGATGGAAAATCTCCAAGTCCAAACCATGACGATGGCCGAGACATTCGAAACGGTACAGAACACGATAGAGGAGACGAGGACTGTCGTGGACCAGAGACAACCAGATGGGAGAGATGCGATAGCAGTAGATGGATTATGAAGGAATGGCAAATCAACTGTGGGAATACCTAAACCCACAGCGCAAACCGCCATCCAGTGACTTCTTCTAGGTGATGGTAAAAATTTCTTTATTCCCCCTTTTTAAGTTTATTTTCAGCTAGCGAAGTGCACCGAGACGGTACCCAATTTAAGCTTGGGGGAGGAGTTTACCTACATGCATTTTATTTTATTTTTTTGTATCTTTTTATTAATTTTTTATTTTATTTTATTTGAATCTTAGCTTAGTTTAATTTTAGTCTGCACCAAAAAAAAAAAAAAAAAAACTTAGACGGTTGGCCAAACCAGGGCCCTTTATTTAGTGTAGACTATATACTCACATGGATAGGAATAGACACACTCATGACCATAAGTACTGAGGTCCCTCATATAAATCACCTGTCGGGACTTTCGATGAGTAGGGTTAGTATGCCCAAGAGAGTAATGGGCCATTTCAGAAGGATTAACAAATCAAGCACAAATCATCCCAATTAACCTTTGAACATCAAATTATCATCGCAAATATCGCAACACCCACAATGATCTGCTATCTAAACATAATACAAGTCATAAAACGCTCAATTTGCATAAAAGAAACAATCCTTATTGTTAGTGGTAGAGGATTTTAAAAATAAAAGAAATAATTTTTATTTTGAAACAAAAAAAAAAAAACTTTTGGAAAATTATCAAAGAATGGTTAGACATATATGTATATAAATATATGATATATCCATTATGTGCATATTAATGGAGAAATTATAACATTTGCACTTGTACATGAGATGGCAATAAATATAATGTGTCATGTAACATGTTAATATCAATCAAATATGTTAATATCAATCAAATGCAACATGTGTCATTTTATTATTATTACAATGTCAAAAATATTTGTCATGACAAGATATATATGTCATGTTACGAACATATTAATGAATATGTGGCATATTCATAATATATTAAGAAATAGGTGTCATGACATGATATATGTGTCATCACATATATCATAATGTGTCAACTCATAAACTCATGGCAATGCATGGTGAAATATGTGTCATGTCATGATATAAGTGTCATATCATGTAAGTGACACAACTTACATAATGTGTCACCTCCTAAACACATAAATAATATATGTACGGTGTCATGTTATGCATTTATGATAATGCAAGGTATTGACACATATTATATGAGGTGTCATCATGATAATGCATGTAGTTTCTTATAAATAGAAAATGTTACATTACATAAAGTATATGAAGTGCATAAGTGAAGAGGAAACGAAGAGTGAAACTAAGAAAGAAAGAGTGAAGAAAATAGATATAAAGTCTAATTCACTATGAGATAATTTTTATAAAGATCCGCTTGATAACAAATTACTGAAGAATTTGTATATCAAGTTTCTCAATAGTCCTAAAAAATTCTAGTAGGTGTTTGGTCTGATTTCGTTTGTGCAGACGCAGTCAGATAGGGCTACTATATCCTAGAAGGCTATTCGTTGACCCGGTGAACACGAACAGTTATATCTGGTGGGGACGAATAAGTCTTTAAGGATAACAATATTGTAACGCGAATAGAACCCATCTCATATTACGCCATTATTTTCTCTAAATTTCCCCTTAACCCACCAACAATCTTAAAGGCTTATTCAGTATAATGACCCAAGTAACTCACAAAGAGATTCTTCTGATATCTTGAAGCTGGAGAGATTTGACGGCGATAATTTTATCCGCTAGCATAGGAATGTGTGGTTCCTGTTGACAATCTACAATTTGAGTCCCATGTTGAATACCACACCGCTGGAGCACAAGGAGAACGAGACTCTGGCGAGATTCGGCATCGAATGAAATTGGAAGGCGATGATTATGTTTGTCGTAATTATATCCTCAATGCCTTGTCAGGGGGTCTGTATGACACATTTCAGACCGTCTCCATTACAAAAGACCCGTGGGATAAACTGGAGGCAAGATACATGTCTGAGGACGCCACTTAACTTAAAAATGGATGAGTTCATTATTGTAACCTCCATAATTGATAAGCTCCCTCCATCGTGGAATAGTGTGAAAAATACATTGAACATAGAAATGAAAATATGACATTAGAGGACTTGACAAACTACCTCTGTGTAGAGGAGGAAAATCGTAAACATATTTTAAATGTGCAAAATGCTCGAACAATGCAAATCCACACGATAGAAGGAGCTTATCAAAATAAACCAATGGTTTAAATTGCGATATAGCGGTCCATAGCGTTTGAGCTTTTTTGTAGCGGATCGCGGTAGCGGGCGCTATTGCGCCGCTACGACCTCATAGCGGGGAAATGCCATTTTATATAGTTATAACAAAATTTTCAATATAAAAATAAAAAATCAAAACCACCATAAATACAGATATTACAATAATCCATAATTAAACATGCACCACACAAAATTCATTATCCGCATTTAAACATGCGACATAAAATAAACATATGAAAACTTAATTATCTAAAATAAACACACAAATACTTAATTATCCAAAATAAATATTAATACTTAAACTAATTATTTACTCTTCGGATGAAGAGAAATTAACATTCATTATTTTATCATCTTCGGATGAACATGATGAATCAACTTCATCATTTTAGAAATGTAGGGTTTGGGTTTATCATTTTTTTGTCTTTATCATTTTTGTTGCATTCGTTTGCCTATGGAGAAAGACATGTGTTTTATTTTTTTTGGATTTGGGTTTATTTACTTATTGGGTTTGGAATTAATTACTTATTGGATTGGATTCGGGTTAATGAATTTCGGGTCCAAATAAAAAAACACTATCCAAATAGCGCGCTATAGCGCCGGTTTTTTCCGCTATTTCAATCGCAATAGCACCGCTATAGCGCCTATAGCGGCGAAAACGCTATTGTTGCTATAATTTCATCGCGAGTTGCGTTTATGGGTAATTTCCGCAATTGCGCCGCTATTTAAAACACTGAAATAAACTAAATAAAAAGAGACCCAATAATTTTAATAAAGTTCCCATTAATAAAAAGAAAAAGGGTGCATGTTACCATTGTGATAAACCTGGACATTTTAAATCGGAATGTCGTTTCTTAAAGAAAAAGAAATTTGCTACAAATGAAAAATTTGTAGTAATGAAATTCGAAGCCAATATGGTCGAGGATGGTGGGGCTTGGTGGGTTGACTCAGGTGACACCCAACATGTGTTCAAGGACATGAGTCTTTTTAAGACTTATGAGCCGGTACAGTTGGGAACTGTCTTGTACATTAAAAATTCTAGTAGGTGTTTAGTTTGACTTCGTTTGCGCAGACGCAGTCAGAAAGAGCTACTGTATCTTGGAAGCTATTCGTTGACCCGGTTCACACCAACAATTATACCTGATGGGGACAAATAAGTCTTTAAGGACAGCGACATTGTAACGCGAACATAAGTCATCTCATATTACGCCACTATTTTCTCTAAATTTCCCACACCACACCCCAGCAACATTTACCACACTTACTGAAGCTTGAATGTAGAAGGAGTACATCGGTTGAGCTAGCGCCTTTCAATACAAACCGATCGTTGTCTTGCGTTGTTTTGGAGTAGTCAAGGGTGATCGGGGCTCCGAATGCTTTGATAAGCCGTCTCGTTTAAGATCCGGCCCGGTTTCCTCCCTCTTCTGCCTTCGTTGGACACTTTGGTGAAGTGAATCGCACGCTTCACCTCATGACCTCTTTCCACACCCAAAACACTCACAAGGCATAATCGAAGACAAATAAAAGGTTTGTTCCAAGTCATGGTCCTTCTAGTCCAAATTTGGTGAAACCGATTTTTTAAGTTCAAATATGGAATATTGGTTGAGTAGGTTTGAGTGCTCAAGATTGATGATTGAGAGATGAAAATGGATGGATAGAGATGATAGGGATGCAAGAAATTAATTGGAAGAATTTAGCTCTAATTTGTCCAATTCGGGATTTGGGGGTGATTTGTATAAATGGTGAAAGAGATGAAGAAGAAGAGAGATGAGATGATATTGAGAAGTCGGACTGCAATTAGAGTTTGGAGAAGCTTAAGTAGGGTGTAGAAGGAAGTGATAGAAGTGTAAATTCAGCTTGCAAGTGGGGAGGAATTCGGTTCTTGCATTTTGGTCCAGCTCAAAACAACATTGGTGCGTTTTTTCAATTAGTGAAGAAAAAGCTCCTTGTTCATCACCATTTTATTTCATATTCATTCAATGAATTATGAAGCGGGATTGTCTAGTCACCAGGTGAAATTGAGGGAGAGATACTCGAATTGTTACGCCTCCAACAGCTTTCAATTCGTTGTATGGGAGGGAATTATGCTTGAAGAGAAGATCCAACAATTCTCTCCATTGGAAAGATAAATGGAGGGTCCATTTCATGGTTTGGCGACTCAAATGAGAACTTGACATATCCCGTTCATACATCAAAATGAGTTTAGAGTCCAGCCAGTCAGAGGTTGTTTTGAGCTGTTTGAAGAGAAATATTTCGTTCATGTGGCTGAAACTTGTGCAGGAATTTGTTGCAGGTCAAAACAAGCAGATTTTCAGTTTTTCTGATTTTCAAGCTTAGTTTTCGTTCATTTTCTATGGTTCATTTTCAGATATTTTTATATGGATTTGTAGACTATTAGGTGGTCCTCAAAATTTCAGCTTCCAACTAAAAGGTTTTATTCAGGTTTTCGAGACATAAAAATAGGGACCAGACCTAAATTCTGCCCAGTTTTGAGCTGAAAATTTCAGTTTTCATCCGGTTTCGCGCCATCGTTTCGAATAATTCCAAAAATCTTTTTCCAAATCTTTTTAGATAGGCCTACAGAGAATTTTGTCTAGTTTCACAAGTTCAAACTTGGTGAATTATGAATCTAATGCTCGTATTCAAGGGCTCCAACGTAGCCATCTCGTTACAACTTCCCAACCCAGGATTTTTCAGCTTTTTCATTTGACCGCGAAAATTCCTCCGATTCGCATGGTTGTTGTAATGTGTATTTTTATATACATTTTTTTGGATTTTTATCCTATAAAATTCATCCTTAAATCACATAAATTGTATGAAAATTACTTAAAATTAATTATATTTATTTTTGAAGTCCTTAATACATTTTTGTGTGATTTTTCAGGTAAAAAGATCTCGAAAAAGATATTTGGAGGCTTTTGTGTAAAGTCAACTCCAAAAAAAGGACCGATTTGCAAATTTTGGGCCAATGATGACTGAATTCTCCATAAATCTCCGCAAAAATATTACACAGGCCTCTCCAACTTCTGACAACCCTTATCAACCAACCATACAAGCAAAACCCTAAAATACCCACCAAAAGACGGAACTCAAACCAGAAAAATCGCCGAGTTGACCAAAAGTCAAGTGTCCCAAAAGGGGACAAATAGTATGCTAAAACGATGAGATGAATCCAATGGTACGAACCTCACAACTAGAAACCTTCTATAACTCCCAGAAACGCTTGATCAAAACTGGTCAAAATAGTCAAAAGCAATAGAACCAGTCAAACCCGCTCGAAAAATCGAGAATTTTCGAAGTTCACAAAATGAACATGCTTAGTGTCAAATGACTATTCTCGACGAGGCTGGACTGTTTGTAGGATCCACCAGAGCCAATTCGCTAGTGATTGGCGGGAAAAGGCAAGAACCACTGTTCACCCAAAAGTAAACAGTTTCAAGAAGTTATTTTCCCGATCCCTCCATTTGTTGCACATACCCTATTTTTCATAATTTCAATGTCATTCTCTTCTTGTTCTCCTCTTTTCATGGATATAAACAACTGAGAAAATGATCAAGAATTGATTAAGAAAACTGTGTTTGAAAAGGAGTGATATTTTCTCGATTCAGTGAGTTTGTATGAGATAGTGGGATGTTTTTTGAAGTCTCAATTTAATTCGAAGATGTCTCGGAGTTAGAAATAGATCAAGGAGTTGTCATTTTTAACCAAAAAAAATCAAGCTGAGATGAAATGGCGAATTCGATGGAATTGAGGAGAATTAGAACTTTAAAATGGGTGTGAAGCATTGTCTTGGAGTGAGGACTAATGCCTGGGACTGGGTTTCGACTGTCGTTTTCTTAAAACTCGAGTTGAGCTAGGAATTTTACACTGTTTGAAAATGGCGAAAATAAGAGTTGTTAATGTCTTGAAGAAGGAAACTGAGTCTTTATTGGACCAATTTTGAGAACTCAAATTCTCACAGATTAATAGAAGAAAGAGGAAATGTTGGAAGTAGAATTTTGTTATGAAATGGTGTATATAGTGAGATTAACCAACTCCTTTTCAAGACAGAGGATTGAAAAGCGGACTATTCAGTAGCTAAAATTACAGCAGTTAAAGGGAGGAAACTCGAGCCATTGTTCACTGGTTCACTCTATTCAACTTGCTGCCATTTCGCGACACAGATTAGAATGATGCAAAACTAATAAACCGAACTAGAACGTGAAGACACGTTTATTCACTGATCAAGTTGTGAGAAGAAGCTACAATTGGCGGAAACTATTTTGAGCAAAAGGATTGGAAGCCGGCTGTTTTTAAGAGAATCTGGAACTTCGGGTACATTTCTAAAAGCTGGAATTTCCATTCCGATTTATTAAGAAAATTTGTTTTAATCATATCTTTTTAACTATAACTTCAAATTTAACAAATAAATAGTCGATTTGTATGTTTTAGGGCATTTCTGACTCATTGGTAATATTAGTTTCTGCATTTAAGGTCCAGAAAATATTTTTTCATAAATAGTCAGATTAAATGAGCATGTCGGTTCGAAGTTCGAGATCAATTAGTAATAAGTAGTAATTAAATAATTAGATTCGCATGAGGAGGAGTTTGTACTAGAAGAAGACCGAGAAGTTGAAAGAGTTGCGACAGGAGCTCAAGAGTTTCTGGAACCCGGAGAGTTGCTAATTTTTATATTTATTCAGGTAAGATTTTGTCCGCATATGTTTTCCCTCTTGGCTATATTTGTTCTTCCGTTTAAATAGTATATATATTATAATTATCTACAATGATAATACTAAATATTGAATATATAACTTTTATTTATGAGATGGAGCATATATGGCTCAAATTAATATTTTTAGTAATATGAGAATTTAAAGATAATATTTAAAGATATTTTTGAGTAAGATACCGGATAGAGTTAGATATGTGAAAAGTGATAATTAAGAGAATACGTCGTACTTGATAGGTGGAAGTCAGGGTGTTGATCTAGGTGAGAGGCTGTACATAGTAGGTGGAAGCTAGAGCGGCCGATCATCTAATAACGAGCTCGAAAAGAGTTGTATTTGTGCACGTACTATATGTTACATAGCATGATCTAGTATGTGTGTTGAAAGTTTATGTGTTAAGAGCCAAAGTTTTATAGACAGTATAGTTCATTATAAATTATTTTGTTGTTTGTGTTAGGGACAAAGTCGTATTGACGGTTTAATAATTATGATACAACTAATTCATAAAAAATATTGAAAGTGTAAATTGTTTCCATGTATTTACAGGTTTGGGGTGAGAATACTATGAGCATCCTGCATATGCAACATACTATGGTGATGACCTCATGATGTTGGTAAGTTTTCATAAGTTTATCATAAAATCAATTTTATAGTATTTTATTTATTTAAGAAAATTCTTCTTTCTGTTTTAGATTTAAATGCCGGCATGATGTTGATTGTGCATCTTCTGTTTTTCTGTACCATATATGTAAATATGATAAGAACTTATAAATGCTGAGGATGCATGTAATCTCCTGAATCGCATATAAACAATGATGTACTAATTATATTTTATATGAATGAATAAGACCATGAATATAAGCTCAGGTTCTAAAATAAGGGCAAATTCTAAAGAGAATCACGTTTGGAGAATAAAAAAGAATCAGACACTGGATATTTCTAGTTTCACGCGCCCAAAATCACTAACGTCAGCGTCTTTATTTCAGTGCAAAATCCTTATTTAGGAAGAATTGACCATTTGTTTAGTAAGAATTCACCCCTATAACAGTAAGAATATATTTTTTACACAGTAAGAAAATACTCTTGTTTAGGAAGAATTCATTATTTGTTTATGAAGAATTCATTCCTTTAGCAGTAAAAAATATACCCTTTCAGAAATTTTACAAAGTGACCATTAAAATTTGCGTTTGACCAGTCAAAATGCATTTTCTTCTTCCAACTCACTATTTCGCTGCCACGTGTCATGCTCCTATTGCTGATTCTTTTTTATTCTCAAAAATATGATTCGAGTTAGCACCCTTGTAAAATAAGTAAATTGTAAAATAAGTAAATGTGTTATGAGATTATGACTGTAAGTTAACTTATATTTTGCATATGTCATAGATAAGAGAATTTGAAAATGTGTATGGTTGATTTCTGTAGCATGTGTTTTGATCTAGAAAATGAGCATGAAAACATTGCATGCCGAATAATTGTGGATATTGAATTTCATGCATCATACAAGCAAATGTGTTAAGACAATCAATCATCATTCCTCGGTTACCAATATATATTGGGTGACGCTATTTCTAGAGCAAGCTTTTTTGCGTCTCGAGCGATATTTAAATTGTGTATTAAAAATCCGAAAAAACCCTTACTTTAATTATGCTAAATATTGATTATACGAATCAACATTTATTTGCATATTATCTCTTTCTTAATAAATTATGGTAAACACGGTAAGTATAACTAATGCAAATGATACAAATATCTCATCTTCTTATACCTTATCAAGCTACATTTTTTTTCACTTTGACGGTTTGATAATCAATTAAATAACTCGCTTAACAAACTGTAGAGGTTTCACGAATAATATTATTCCCATAGTTTTTCATTACTTTCTTTTTTATCAGAGATTTTTCGTTCTTATCATTGATTTTACTTTAGGCGACTATGTATAATGAAGAATTTTAGCACTCTCAGAATAATGAAAACCTACACTTAATTATTTCTAATTTTATTAGTTACAAAGAATCACAGTGTGAAAAGCTCTCCTTTCAACCCCTTAAAGAAAAGAGAAGCTCGTTTTATCGTTGTTTTTCATTCCTAAATATTTTTTAGTAGATTATTGAAGTTCATTGTTTATGTATGAATGATGTGAATCAATTTAATTTACTATTTGTTTGGATGCTATATTATTATTGATTAATAGATAGATAATGGAATATAAAATGTAGTTAATCCAGACCATATATACTAACCACTAATCATAAGCCGGCTTAAAATATTTGATCTTAGGTGCATTTTCCTCTGGAATATTATTGTTCGGGTGTGACTGGACTACTACCGGCAACCTACTGGACGAGACTAAGTACTCTATACCTAAATATTAGAAATTCATAGTTACTTTTACTAATTATTTTACATAAGTGAAAAACATTATTTAATGGGAAATGTTCAAACTCGATGCACTGTAGCACGACGTACTGTAGATAAACTATTTTTTTCATTTTTTACACACTGTTTAACTTTTTATATACTGTTTTGTCATTTTATATACTGTTATTTATTCTTTGTGTATTTTTTATTTTTTCACTTTTATATACTGTTTTCTCATTTTATATACTGTTTCCCCATTTTATATATTGTTCCCCCATTTTTATATACTGTTATGCTTATACTGTTATTAGAAACTAAATTACACATATTCTTATGTATATATTTGTATTATAAAATGAATTATATATACGTTATTGGGATCCGTCGTGAACAGTCATGCTACAATGGTCGTGCTCTATTAGGTCCCGTATTTAATTATTTTATTATTATGAAATTTAACTATAAATTAAATTTTCAATCTAACACATATATGTTTACACGAGAATAGAAAAAAATAATAAATTCGGATGTGAATGAAAGATTTGTTTAATTGGTTTCTTCCTATGTTTAGTTTAATTAACTAAGAAAGAGATGATATGCAAATAAATGTTAAGTCCTGTAATCAATATTAGCATAATTAAGGGAAGGGTATTTTTGGAATTTTGATTAAAATTTTAAATGTCGCTTTAGACGAAGAAAAGTCTGCCTTAGCAATAGCGCCACCCATATATATTTAGATGAAAAGAAGTAAGAACTAGACAAATATATGAAATCCATCGAATGAACTAGTTTGAGTATTAAAGGATGTCTTGGAATATATGGAATCCAAAGAATATTTTGTTAGGATTTCAGACGTGCATAACGCAGCGGAAAACAAAAATTTCGCCCAAAACCAATCCGAGGATCCGTACGTATCGGTTAAATCAAAGAAGTAAATCTTAAAGATATCTTTCGGATTACGCTTAATCCGTGACGCTCAAACCATGCGTGTTCTCCATGCGTCTCTAAACCGGTTACCGTCCTAACCGTTTTACGTCTATCTAGGCCGTCTAGGTCGGATCATGTGGAAGTCATCTACCGCACACACAATCGGTCTCCACCAAAACTCTCAACAACCCGTTCTCATCTTCTTAGGCCGAATAGATCACAAGCGCCGAAAGTACGAATGACTCTACCGGTATCCACACGAACAAACTTCTTAAAACGGGAAGAAGAACAATATATATGCTAGTAGCTTGTTCTCCTCGTGCATAAGAAAACTCTTCTTATTTTATCTCACAAAAGATCTATATAATTTTTCTCATATAATCGCACTCTTTCATTTTTGTCATACAAAAAGAAAGCACCCTTTCATAATTTTATCATATAAATTAGAAAGTTTTCTCTCTTTTGTCTCACAAAAGAGAATGAGAAATAATGAGAGAAAGAATGATGTGGTCTATTATGAATTTGGAGCCCTTTATGTCCTTATATAGAGGTGAAGAGTCATCTCTGTTCACACTAAAAGATATGTATGGCATCACTTATCATTATCCATATGCCATCATCTAGACTCTTCTAGATTACATGATCTTTTGTGCTCATAGTCTTTATATACATATATATCACATCTTATCACATAAGATGACAATATATTTTGTGACATTCTTATGCAACTCATCATATAAGTCGCTAGGATTTCTTGCGCCCGTTTCAGTTTGTTCTTTGTGTGTGACCCTGTACGTTTACTTAATGTTGGCAATAGACTTAACAGTGTATAAATCATGAGCGGACTCTAGCAAGCCATCATGACTACCCAATTTAAGTGAATATCAGTGATCCGATTTACCTAATCAACAATCACGTATTTAGTCCCTTTGTCACGCTATATCTATATCGATCATAAGGCATGTAATATGCCATCCTTATATAAATCGATTAATATTTCTTGATCCCAAATTAAACTGAACAAGAACAAATGACATTAATAACTCTTATTAATTCATTTCAGTATGGTCATATATTTCTTCAGTTCAATTCATCAAGAGGCCTAAAGATATCTCTCTCATTAATGACAGGAACAAATTCCGTCTTGATTGCACTCATCCCTCTACATGATGCATTGTATACCTAATCATAACCGTTATGACCACCCAGTTAAAAGCAGTGTTAGATTATATTGAAGTATAAAATTACTAATATTGGGAACCGAGACAATCTCAGGTCAAAGGACTATAAATACTTTATGTTATAAGAATCGCTAATGACGTAAAACATGTAGAATTCTTATGGCGGGTCAGTCCAGTATGTGGTCTCTAACATATACCTATGTTAATGACTTGATAACTATTTATCCATGATCAGTAAAACATAATCATCAGTCAACTAATATACTGGTGTACATTTATAGCTTGTATATAAATATATATATTTATATGTATCTGCAAGTATATTTGTCTCCACAAATATCCTACAAATGACCAGGGACGATTTAGAATAGCATTCATAATACTTTATAGTTTTACTATCAAAGTCACACACTTTGATGACATAAAGCTGAATTACATATTCAAGGTCTATTTTAATTATATTAAAATAACCTATACGCACATATTACAATCCATCATCTTGGTCACAAACACTTTGGCCTAGGGCATAACACCATCAATCTCCCACTTGCACTAGACCAAATCAACCTAGTATCTCATACTCATTGATCTATGTGGTATCACATACCACTTGACCTAACATGATCACCATCATTTAAGGAATTTGGTTCTTAAATGGATTATCAAACATTGTCATATGCAAATACTTCGCACATTTTTATGTCCACCATAATCTAAGAAGAATACTTTATCCTTCTCAAGTATATAATCATACTCTTGATTATTATTTAGTGAATTTCACTAAGATTAAACTTATGTGTGCTTGTTACACTTAATTCACATCATATGTAATTATGCTCCCACTGAATTTCTTGTCAACATAAGATTTATCTTTAATTTTTGATAAAACCAAACTGTTTGGTTACTTCATCAAATAGTAAATATTCACCTAGAGATGTTTGCTTTAATTCATAAATATATGTATGCAACTTGCAAACTCTTTTCAAAATTTTTTAGGATAGACGAAACTCTCAAGTTGTATCATATACATACTTTCATATGTTTTTATTAAGAAACAACGTCTTGACATCCACTTGGCATCTTTTATAGTCATACTATGAACATATGCCCAAAAAAAATTCTGAAATACATAAGCATGATGACTTGAAAAAATATTATCATAGTCTATACTATGAGTTTAACTTAACCACAAATCATGCATTATATGTTTGCACATTATCCTTGTCGGTCTTTCTTTTAAAACCGTATTTCCATCTGATGGATCAATCAAATTCAAAACTTGCTTGTCTGACATGGATTACATCTCAACTTTCAAAGTCTCGAACCATTAGAGCCTTGACTCATGATAGTCTATTAGTAGAATTTGGACTCATCATCTATGAGTATGAAATTTTTATCATTAGACACGAAAAATCTATATTTTTCGGGCCTGCGATAAATTCTAATAGATCTACATGAATACACTTATGTTATATACTCAGACTCTTCAACATCTTGAGAGTGTAGTTGATTAATTGCAGACTCAATCACTAGTTGAAATCTGAATTAATTTCCATCCTAGCATTACTGTCAGTATGTGGAATTTGAACTTTTCAAATTTACTCCCACTAATTCTTTTAGAAACACTTCTTCCAAAGAGATATAATTTTTTAGTAACATACACTTTGTTCTCATATTAATTATAGAAGTAATATCCTTTACTTTTCTTAGGATATTCCACAATAAGCATTAATCCGATTAGATGCATGATGCTTCAATTAAGTATCATATCCTCAAATCTTGATAAAAGATAATCTGATACACCTACCAGTCCATATCGCATATGGAGTCTTTTACAACTGCTTTAGATGGAATTATATTCAGTATGAACGCAATAAGAGCGTAACCCCGAAAGAAATAGAAGATATATTTGACTCATCATAATCGAACTATATCTAATAAAGTTCGATATCATTATCATGATCATCAAACACTTGGTTCTCGACTCCTAAATCTCATCAAAGAAATTTGATTTTTCAAAGCCAAGTTTATTGTCTACTTCATTATTTGAAAGTTTTGAACTTTTCAAAATATTCAAATTTATTGGTTCATTAAAGTGATGAAGTAGTTTTCTCTAGCACCTTCACTCAATGATGAACATACATCACTATGTATGAGAGCCAATAAGTAACTTGCTTTCACCTTACTTTGTGAAAAACATTTATGTCATCTTGTCTAATAAATAAGTTACACATGTCTCAAATGATTCAAAATCAAATGAATCTGAAAATCCATCTTAATGGATTTAATAAATGTTCATCTTATTTAAGTAGACCAAGCGACAATGCTAGATTTAAATTCTTAATATTAATGTTATAGATAGACTTATAATTATCTTGTTCGATATAACACATAAGGTAATTTTTCTATTCGAACATTTCCAAATAAAAATGACCTTTGTGAATGGTGAAATTATTATTCTCAATAATAAATTAATAACCATTCATAGATAAACTCGAACTATAGATAATACAAAATTTATTGTCGACATTAAATAACAATTATTTATGTCCGCGATAAGTCCAAAAAGACAATGTAAATAAATGAGTTACTTGAGAAAATGCAACAACTTTTGCTACATTTGTCACTCATATGTTAACATCATATTTACTCAATAGTCTACAACTTTGTCAGCACATTTTCATAAATGTGTGACTCATATCGTGTATCTAATACACATGATGTGAAATAGACAAGTTAATTTCTATAACAAAAATATTTGAAGCGGTAGTCACACTATCCTTTCATTCCTTTTTTCATATCTTCTTGAGAAATTATGGTTTCTTTCAATGAACCGATTCACTGCAAAAGATACTAATTTCTTACCTAAGGCCGAAGCCTCGGCAACATCTTGCCCTTATCTTTGGGAGTACTTTTTACGTTCCTTTTAAGCACAAGAACATTATTAACAACACTTGTCCATGTTCATTTTAAAGATTATAAGCATCTTATGCTATCTGTCATTCTCAAGAACCTATTGTGAGACATAAATAGATATACTATTCGAATTGAATAATATGCAAAGACTATTATTCTTTAAATATTTCATATAATGGCTCCCACTATTTTTAATCAAATCAATAACCCTCAATCGCATTGATTCGAAAACTTTCAATGCATGAAGCTTCATAGTGAGACAAGATCCATATTTCAATTAAGTCCTAAGTGAGCTTTGGCTCATCGCCCAGAACTTAACTTATTTAGGTAGGAATAATTCCAATGGTATCTCATACAACTCTTGAACAACATAGGATAAGCATCATATGCCCGACGTATATATCCTATCGTATGTCCCGAGCCCAAGTCCGACTTGATAGCCCAGTTAAATCAAACCATGTCTAATCATCGGCAAAATAGTATCCAACACACTCAGCTTTGGCATGACCTATGTTGGCTCCCATTTCCCGCATTCTCTCCTCCTAAGATTGTCCCTACATACCCAGCTTTGGCATGACCTATGCAGGGTCGATCAGAGTATCGAGAGATTTAGACTTATGGAAGACACTTCATGACTTAACATTGTTTTGAGGGATTTTATTTAATATTATATGTTATTATGCAATATTCAAAGAACATCACATGTACTAATAGAATAAAGATAATAACAATGATATATCATGGCCTTGATCTTTATGAACTAATATAAAGATTTCCTAATATATGTTTCATCTCCATGAAATTTTTCTTAGATTGTATTTGGAAATCTCATCTCCATGTATAGAAATCGATGAACTCTTTCATTGCCATGATGTGTGGTTTAAAATAAACTTGTCATCTTAATGATGTAATCATGATGGACGATGAACTTCTTCATCTCAATGATGTATGTGTTATGCCTAATGAACTCTCTCATTATATGAACACATACAAACAAATATATCAAATATAAACATAATCATATTATATTTTGATTATTTAACCATTTATAAACTATATATATATATATATATATATATATATATATATATATATATATATATATATATAAGGCTTATGAATGCGAATTTGGGGCACGGTCATCATTGTCAACATTTGACAAGTCAAAAATCAATATTTGATTTGGTCAACATTTGACTCGGTCAACGATCAACATTTGACAAGGTCAACAGTCAATGGTCAATATTTTGACCAGGTCATGATCAACTTTTGACCAATTTAATGGTCAACAATCAAGGGGTAAATTAGTGTAGTCAACTGTCAACAATTAACAGTCAACGATCAACATAGTCCACAATCGACACAGTGGGTCAACAAATCAGTTGTCAACATGATCAACATGGTCAACACATGGTCAACTTTGTCAGCACACATTTTTCTACACATTAATACATCATAGGCATCTTTTCATGAATTCAATACATCACATGCAACTTTTCATGAAATAATGCATCACATGCACCATTTCAAAAAGACAATTCATGGTATGCACCCTTTCATGAAGACACAACTATTCAAGAGGTCGCAACTCTTGCGATTGCACCTTTTCGGTGATACCTCTTAGTTGCGCATGTTGATTACACCCATTGGTCGCATCTCTTGGTCGCAACCGTTAGTCACAACCTATTGGACGTGATATTTGGATCATATCCATTGGTCACACCCTTTAGTCGCACTCTTTGGTCGCACCTATTCGTCGCAACCTTATGGACGTGACATTTGGATCGCATCCGTTGGTCACACCCTTTAGTCACACCTTTTGGTCGCACCCATTCGTCGCAACCTTATGGACGTGACATTTGGATCGCATCCGTTGGTCACACCCTTTAGTCTCACCCTTTGGTCGCAACCTTTAGTCGTGTCTTTTGGATGTGACATTTGAATCGCATCCCTTGGTCACACCCGTTAGTCGCACCTTTTGATATTTGGATCGTATCCGTTGGTTACACCCTTTGGTCGCACCCTTTCGTCGCAACCTTTCGTCGTGTCTTTTGGATGTGACATTTGAATCGCATCTCTTGGTCACACCCGTTAGTCGCACCCTTTGGTCCCATCCGTTGGTCGCAACCTTTCGTCGCGTCTTTTGGATGTGACATTTGAATCGCATCCCTTGGTCACACCCGTCAGTCGCACCATTTGGTCGCATCCTTTGGTCGCATCCGTTGGTCGCAACCTTTCGTTGCGTCTTTTGGAAGTGACATTTGAATCGCATCCCTTGGTCACACCCGTTAGTCGCACCTTTTGGTCGCACCCTTTGGTCGCATCCGTTGGTCGCAACCTTTCGTCACGTGTTTTGGACCTGACATTTGAATCACATCCCTTGGTCACACCCGTTAGTCGCATCTTTTGGATCGTATATTTTAATCGCATCTTTTCCATTAAGAATATTCAACACTTGAATACTCTAAATGCAAGCCTTATAATTATAAATAGTATCTAAATAGTATATATCACATATATACCGATTCAATTTAACCGAAACACGCACGTTGCTCTGATACCACTGTTTGGATTTCAGACGTTCATAACGCAGCGGAAAACAAAAATTTCGTCCAAAACCAATCCGAGAATCCGTACGTATCGGTTAAATCAAAGAAGTAAATCTTAAAGATACCTTTCGGATTACGCTTAATCCGTGACGCTCAAACCATGCGTGTTCTCCATGCGTCTCTAAACCGGTTACTGTCCTAACCAATTTTACGTCTGTCTAGGCCGTCTAGGTCGGATCATGCGGAAGTAATCTACCGCACACACAATCGGTCTCCACCAAAACTCTCAACAACCCGTTCTCATCTTCTTAGGCCGAATAGATCACAAGCGCCGAAAGTACGAATGACTCTACCGGTATCCACACGAACAAACTTCTTAAAACGGGAAGAAGAACAATATATATGCTAGTAGCTTGTTCTCCTCGTGCATAAGAAAACTCTTCTTATTTTATCTCACAAAAGATCTATATAATTTTTCTCATATAATCGCACTCTTTCATTTTTGTCATACAAAAAGAAAACACCCTTTCATAATTTTATCATATAAATTAGAAAGTTTTCTCTCTTTTGTCTCACAAAAGAGAATGAGAAATAATGAGAGAAAGAATGATGTGGTCTATTATGAATTTGGAGCCCTCTATGTCCTTATATAGAGGTGAAGAGTCATCTCTGTTCACACTAAAAGATATGTATGGCATCACTTATCATTATCCATATGCCATCATCTAGACTCTTCTAGATTACATGATCTGTTGTGCTCATAGTCTTTATATACATATATATCACATCTTATCACATAAGATGACAATATATTTTGTGACATTCTTATGCAACTCATCATATAAGTCGCTAGGATTTTCTGCGCCCATTTCAGTTTGTTCTTTGTTTGTGAATCTGTAGGTTCACTTAATATTGGCAATAGACTTGACAGTCTATAAATCATGAGCGGACTCTAGCAAGCCATCATGACTACCCAATTTAAGTGAATATCAGTGATCCGATTTACCTAATCAACAATCACGTATTTAGTCCCTTTGTCACGCGATATCTATATCGATCATAAGGCATGTAATATGCCATCCTTATAAAAATCGATTAATATTTCTTGATCCCAAATTAAACTGAACAAGAACAAATGACATTAATAACTCTTATTAATTCATTTGAGTATGGCCATACATTTCTTCAGTTCAATTCATCAAGAGGCCTAAAGATATCTCTCTCATTTATGAGAGGAACAAATTCCGTCTTGATTGCACTCATCCCTCTACATGATTCATTGTATACGTAATCATAACCTTTATGACCACCCAGTTAAAAGCAGTGTTAGATTATATTAAAGTATAAAATTACTCATATTGGGAACCGAGACAATTTCAGGTCAAAGGATTATAAATATTTTATGTTATAAGAATCGCTAATGACGTAAAACATATAGCATTCTTATGGCGGGTCGATCCCAAGAGATATGGTCTCTAACATAGACCTATGTTAATGACTTGATAACTATTTATCCACGATCGGTAAAACATAATCATCGATCAACTAATATACTGGTGTACATTTATAGCTTGTATATAAATATATATATTTATATGTATCTGCAAGTATATTTGTCTCCACAAATATCCTATAAATGACCGGGGACGATTTTGAACAAGCATTCATAATACTTTATAGTTTTACTATCAAAGTCACACACTTTGATGACATAAAGTGAATTACATATTCAAGGTCTATTTTAATTATATTAAATTAACCTATACGCACATATTATATGAAATATCTTAGAATAAATATTATGCTTGTTATTACAATC